>CAJHQP010000434.1:0-193516 GCA_905132765.1 Moricandia arvensis | reverse complement strand
CAATTGTCTATTCGAATGTGGACCGCCGACTATATGGGCCTATGTAGTCCTTTTTCAAAGCATCTCAACTGAATGAATTTGTCACTATTTAAAAAAACATTCATAAGTCCTTGTTGATCGTGCTTGCTTTCCTTGCCAAAGTATAAGTGTAATTGCAGTGATATTAGATTAAAGTGCAGAAATTAACAAAACACAAATGTTTTTTTTTTCTGAATTCATTAGAACAATAAAGTATTTACAACCAATCTTTTCTATTATAAAAACTCTTTAGGATACTCCAAACCTAAGCTAAAACTTATTTTAGAATTTAGACTTTGATATATCAGCATCACCCAAACCCTAAGCTAAATTCTCCTTAAATCTAGATTTCAATCTTCCAACACTTTGAAAGTACGCCGACAATTGCGTCATCAACTAACACAGAGCAATGATACTAAAAACTTGATCACACAAGCACCAAACACATATCTCTCGTTTTCCTTATTTTTCAGAAATATCTTTTTTCATAGAGGCACGTGCTTCTTGTATAGATAACCAGAATTTGATCTCCAAGTTTTTCCAAAGGTAATTAAGCAAATTTCCTTTTTTCTATTGAGGAATAACTATTTTCATTTTCCTCTTCAAACAATATCATTTACACTTAATGTAAAATACCTCAATAAGTATATTGCCTCTTCTCTAAGATTAGCAAGCCCACAAACATCACAAACACACAATCTCCAAGAACATTGAACGACATTTGCCTGCATACACAGCTTGTGGGAAATGCGAACGCTGTAGCTATGCTGGAACTTTCATCGAGAAGAAATGTTTGAGTAACGTGGAGAAGCTTCTCAAAGATGGTGAGTGAGGAAAAATACCTAATCGTCTTTTTCGTTAGACCAAATGTAATAATTCTTGGGGTTCTCTTGTTTTTAGGTATTATGTGCCTCGCTCTTGGCTGAAGCCATCAGCAAACCTTATAGTTGTACTTGAGGAGTGGGGTGGTGATTCCAGTGGGATCTCTCTTGTAAAACGAAGAAGCAAAAAATAGTTTCCTACTTTTTATTTTCAGGATGAAAAACTGTTTGTTTGTGCCTCTACTTTGAAAATTAAAGTTAGATAAGTTAGGGTTCTGTGCAAGATTATATGTACATACATATCTATTGGAAGTTATGGTTCATCTGTAATGTGTGTCTATTCAACTGGATGAGATCTATCTTGTAACAAGAACAAGCAAACAATAGCTTTTGGCTCCATTTTTATAAGATGAAAATCTGTTTATACCAGAGATCATTAGCTCAACTGGATGGCTATTGTAAAGGTTCTCAGTTTAAATGACCGTTTGGACGGAAGTGGATGACCATTGTAAGAGGTTCTTAGTTTAAATTAACCGCTTGAATGAAATTTATTACATTGTTGTGGTTGGGTTTTTGAGATTACAGGTGTTGATCCCAAACCTCTCCTTTGAAAACTAAAGATAGAATTAGAAGTTAGGGTTATATGCAAGTAAATTTCAACAATAAAGAATATATGTACATATATATATTGTAAGTTATTATATGGTCTCACATGGATGAATGTTTCATCCGTATCATGTGTCGATTCATATAATACAAAGTGTATAAATAATATTGTACATTTTCTTCTATATTTATCTCCCTATTGTGGATGCTTTATCAAACCTTAGAAACTTCGATCAATTCTCGATATAAGTGACTAATAATGTAACGTTCCTAATTTGAAAAATAAATTTTATGCAGCAGATATTTAATCATCACGTCGGAAACCTATAAGAAAGTTATAACACCAAAACAAGAAAACACTAACCCTGCAGCTCATTATAAAAATCACTGAGTCCAGAATCATTACCATTCTCTAAGAGTCTGAAAAGAAATTCGAGATGGCAATTAGCAAGTCTCTCGTAGACGAGGAAGACTATTCTTGGCTAATATAAGTTCCACTATCGATATCGATATCAATATCATGAATGATAGTGGGCCTCTAACAACAAAACCCATCTATAGGGAAGCCTAGCCCATCAAGAAAACGACGGCACTAATTTAGTTGCATTAAATGCGGTTTGCGGTTGCAGATGTATTTGGAAAAGTTTGTCAAAGATATGATGAACTTGTAACACACATTGGGAAAGCATATATAACCTGGCCCTATTGATGATTATCTACATAATCTCTCAAAATCTATATGGTGATCAACCACATGAATGAATGGTTAACACTTACAGCATTGATAACATGTTGATTCTTAGCTAGTAGCCTAGTACTTTGATCATGATATGGAATAATTCTCAGAATAAAAAGATCATTAGTGAGATGAATTGGTGATCATAGAAACACTACTGAGCATGTGGTCCATTTACTCTATGATTGTCATGAGTTTGTGGGGGAAAAACTCAAGAGTTGAAAAAGATAAAATAAGCTTTTTCTTTTGTTAATGGAAACAAGAGTATGTTGCATATCAAAAAGACTCGAAAAGTCCGTTTCACCAAATATGGGAGGCATCAATTATATGAATGGATGTAAACGAATATATACCACTTTATTCAGAATATCACAAACATATAAGTAAATAATCAATGGTATATAGTACCCTTCTTTTGATTCTAGTTAAGTTTTATTTACGAGTTGAAGCATCCACGAGCATCCCTGAGATGTTAAAAGTCCTAAACAATTTAATTAAAAATTAAAAAAGAAAATAAATATAAAACATTTTTGTTATATAATTTATAAAATATATATTTGAAACTTTAAAGTTAATGTTTCACTTCGTTATGTTTAATACTATCCCTTAGAAGCACCTTGCTTCCTTCCTTAACCGCATTTCCCGCATGGAAAAACTAAAGTACTAACATAGAAATAATCAAACATAAATTAAAACCAGCTTCTCAATTTATCTAAGATAGATAAGAGCCTCGTATGATATTTATCAAAATATCTATGTTGTATAACTTTTTTTATTGTATTGGTTCATTGAATTTGAGGTGTCTTGGGCATTTTGTTTGCTACCCATACTTTCAGAACCAACTGTTATTCAAAATATCCAATAATGTATGTATATTTCATATACACATTGTCCAAAATACAGTACAAGTGGCGGCACAATACATATGAAGGTTGATAAAAATATGTTTCATAGTAACCTTCTGTTGACAACCAATAATATAGTATTATTTATTTGAGATATTTAAGATACAAGAAAAGAAAAATAAGAGAGAGAGTTTAAAGACAAGATATTTACGAATTTAATGAGTTGTCTTTCTCAGTGCAATGAATCTTTTTTTTCTCTCATCGAACCGTACACGTCACACTCTCTCGTTCACCAAAATGGACTTTTTCTTCGTCTACCTGTCGATCATCCACCGGTTTATCGCTAAACGTGGGACCCATTATTAATCACGTTTATTTTCTTTAATTATGATTTTAGTACTTTACTGTGATAAAATATGTTCCATACGAATAGTTTTGTTTTCTGGTCAATACAAAAGAGTAATCAGGGTTGAATTAATGGATTTATATCACTATTTTCGTAATGAACATTTCAAAATAAAAAGAGTGCATGTATATTTTTGACGTATTAATGAATGAAACTAAATCTTATATCTATAATTAAATATATATATATATAGAAAATAGAATTCATCTATTTATTATTAATTAATTTTAAATTAAAATTTATAAAATTTATCATGTATAAAAACTATCCGATATTAGATGTTATTTTTATATTTATCTACGCATAAATGTGAAAAGTGTTAAAATAAAACTAAATTTCACATAAAAAATAATTGATTAAAATATAAAAAAATTAAAATCAATTTCTTATTAATTGATTTTAAGTTAAAATCCATTAAACTTACTTATCGTATTTTATCACTGCAAAGCCGATTATATTTTCAGGTAATACAATGACCAAATTGTTTCCGTTGTGCAGAACTATTCTATGATTATATGGGTTTTTAGTGGACTAAAGATTCAATTATATATGTTATGAATATGGTTTGTTCCTATGCTAATAGATATATACAAACAATTCTTATAGTTTGAAGTTTGACCACAAAGGATTTTAAAAATATATATTTTAAAATATAATGATTCCCCTTAAATTATAATTAATAAGATATTTTACCGGTGGTCTTCCATTTTTTCAGAATATAAGAACATCCAATTCTTTTCTTATCTTAATTATATGGATAAAATATTATTCTTATACTGAAAATGACAGAAGTTTTGATTATTATTTTGTTTAATTTCTAATGGTGTACGAATATGATGTTTGTTTTATTTAGTCCAAAGGTTAGAAGTTACGAATAAACTTTCGTGTATTTCGGATTAAATGCGTATTTATGACAAATAAATATATTGTAAATTACAAGACTTAAAGCCTAATGTGACACGTACGTCTATTAGTGAAAGTCATCTAATAAAATATACTAATATAAATTCATTAAACCGATTGCCTAACTAAAGTTAATGATAAACAAATTTCGTTATGAAACTCTCATAATTCAGTGATTATATAAATTAATTATTAAAGATATATGAATCGATAAAAGAGCAAGTAATTTTTATAAAACTAATGGTTTATATAGAAGTTTTTAACATAATGCATATTAAAACCATTCATTAGATTAATATAAGTAAATTGTTAGATAGATATCTGTGAAGTGCTGACAAAAGAAAAGATATAAGGTGGATTGTCTGCACATTTGAGCATAATTTTTTTATCAAATTATACATTATATTAATTTAAAAATTACGACGATAAATTATTATTTAAAATTTTATTTGATTTTATTGTAAAAAATTTCATGTATACTATATTCATTATTAATAAATCAATTTTAAAATTCACTCAATTATATAAAATTAACAATTTTACTTGATTAATATTTAGTTATATGTTTTCTGTTTTTAGTTTTACTTTTTTTATTAAAAGATTTTTTTTTGGATAACAACACAATATAATATCAAAATTATCTTTTTATTTTAAATAACTTTTAGATTTTAGATAATTTTTATTATTATTAATTTTAGTTATTTATCTGATAAAAATAATTTAAATTTGTTTTTAATTTTAAATAATTTATATATTTTATTCATTAAAGGCATAAACAATATAATCACTCTAACTTTTAACGTGATAGTTCCGTTACGAAAAATCACTTCGCAAATAATAGTATAATATAAGATTAGTGAAGTTATTTTTTTATAGTAATACCTATTCTATTGTAATATAATCATAAATCGTTTGGTTTTAGAATACTAAGTCAAGAGTGGCCGAAAAAACTACCAATGAAAAACATACAAATTTTTTATAACCCTAAAAGTGTCTTTTTATGATTTTAAAATTTCAAGAACGAAACATCTCCCCTTATTACGAAAAAACTAAAATAAATAAATAAAAGAACATGACTTTATAGTATAATAAAATATAGATAAATACATCTATTTAAGTTAAGATAAATAGCAGATTGTTTTGCCTTTGCATACATATATCCCCCTCTTTTCTCTTTCTTTCTCTTTATATATGTGAAGAAGAAGAAGGCTCATGAAGTTTTAGAAGAAGAAAAGAACAGACTCTTCTTTCAACTTTTAGGTAGTAGAAAATTAATTGAAGAGAGAGAGAAATTTGCACAGAATCATTAAGAGGTGGTAACGAATTACCCACAATCTAGGAAACCCTGATCGAATTCAATTCATTCATCTTTCTTTCTTTCTTGGCCTTGTGGTGATTTTCCCGGGAAAATTGGTGTATCATCTGTTTCCTGCGGTAGCTAAAAAAAGTTTCTTTTTTTGGAAAGAGTCATGGGTTTCTTGTCTACATAGCTTCTAACAAAGTTGTCCTCTTCAAATCTTTTGTAGAAATCTATACATCTTTTAAACAAAATAAAAAGCTCAAAGCTTCACAAATTATCAAGAGTTTAAGATTCCATCAATGGAGGAAGTGTCTCCGGCCGTTGCTATGCCTTTCATGCCGTTCCCGGAAACTCAGATGGAGCTCGCAGGGATCATGTTGGGTAAAGGCTACTGCAATGGTCAGCACTCAACTCAAGATTCCGACAACAACGGTGAGGCTTCGTGTTCTTTTTCTCGGTCTAATGGAGCTGAGATAGTCGCTGCCGGAGAAGAGAGCAACGGCTCAGATGAGAGACCAAAGGATGAGAAGAAGATGATCAGCAGAACAGAGAGTAGGAGTCTGTTCGAGTTCAAGAGTGTGCCTTTGTACGGTGTGACTTCCATCTGTGGAAGAAGACCGGAGATGGAAGATGCTGTCTCCACGATACCAAGATTCCTCCAGTCTCCGACCAACTCGTTGATCGACGGTCGTTTTAATCCTCAGTCAACCGCGCACTTCTTCGGTGTCTACGACGGACACGGAGGTTCTCAGGTAAAAAAAAAAGTCAACGGTCTCTCCTCTGTAACTTTTCCGACAAGATCCGATAGTTGCGTTGAAAAAGTCAACGACTTTGGGTTTGTGATGTGTTGTGTTGTGTAGGTAGCGAACTATTGTAGAGAGAGGATGCATTTGGCTTTAGCTGAGGAGATAGCCAAGGAGAATCCGATGCTCTGCGATGGTGACACGTGGCAGGAGAAGTGGAAGAGGGCTTTGTTCAACTCGTTCCTCCGCGTTGACTCAGAGATTGACTCGGTGGCCCCGGAGACTGTTGGGTCAACGTCGGTGGTCGCTGTCGTCTTCCCGACTCATATCTTCGTCGCGAATTGCGGCGACTCCAGAGCCGTTCTTTGCCGTGGCAAAACTGCTCTCCCTTTATCCACCGACCACAAAGTAAGCATATACGTAGACATTAGTTAGATTGGTTGTGTCCAGGGCCGGATCTGAGATTTCGAGGGTTCCAAACCATTAAAAAAAAAAAATCATAATTTAGAACCTATTCTTATGAAAAAAACTTTAAAAAATTGTGAGGAGCGAGACCAAGGTTTCACCCGGCTGTGCCCAGATCTGGCCTAGTATTAAAAATCCATTTGTAACATATGTGTTTATATGTATGTAGCCGGATAGAGAAGATGAAGCGGCTAGGATTGAAGAGGCCGGAGGGAAAGTGATCAGGTGGAACGGAGCTCGTGTGTTCGGTGTTCTCGCCATGTCAAGATCCATTGGTAAGCTTTCTTTTAGTACTAATTAAAGAATCAATGGTTTTAATAGAAACATTTTTTCCTTACAAAACATGTATTGTGTTGTTGGACAGGTGATAGATACTTGAAACCATCGATCATTCCTGATCCGGAAGTAACGGCTGTGAGGAGAGTTAAAGAAGATGACTGTCTGATACTGGCGAGTGATGGTGTTTGGGATGTAATAACAGATGAGGAAGCGTGTGAGATGGCGCGGAAGCGGATTCTCTTGTGGCACAAGAAGAACGCAGTGGCTGGAGATGCGTCGTTGCTCACGGATGAGAGGAGAGGGGAAGGGAAAGATCCGGCCGCAATGTCTGCAGCTGAGTACTTGTCGAAACTGGCGTTACAGAGAGGGAGCAAAGACAACATCACTGTGGTGGTGGTTGATTTGAAGCCTCAGAGGAAATTCAAGAGCAAACCCTTGAACTGAAGCAGAAGGTCCTTGCTTCTTATTTTTTTTTTATCAATGAACATTGGTCTTTCAAGTTATAATTTGTGTTTTATTTTTAAATTATTTTCTAACTAACATGTTATATATAATGTAGCTTAAAGTGTTAAAGCTCTTCTTCTTAACAGCCTAAAAGCCCCTTGTATTTTTCTTCCTGGGCTAATTGTAATATGGTTGCAAATATACAATATACATTATTGTTTTATCCAAATAACTTTTCAATACTTTGCACATGAATAGAAGTTTATTTGAGTGTCTATCAAAACAATTCTCCATAAGTCACAACATCTCGTAAATATTTGGATAGAAAAGATATATAACTTGGTGGTAAAAGGATTGTTCAAACTCGGTTCAAGCTGTTAGCAAGTGGAGGAATCAATGATCCTGCGGCGGTGAAGTAAGACGAGAGATTCACGTCCGAATCTTCAAACATGTTCACAAACCTATGTTCCTAGGAATTGCAAGAGAAATATAAAGTTGTTAAGAGTTGTTTACAAGAAGAAAGGTACGGAGAGACTCGTGTATGATTACTCACCAGAAGCTCCTTTGCTGATTTTCTGTCTCTTGGATCCTTTTGTACACTACACAAGTTATAAATGACCCATTTGAAAAGCCTACTCGTTACAGAAACATAACATGAACCGGTTTGAAAACCTGTCTCACCATTGGGAGATGAAGGAGCAAAACTCTGGAGAAAACAGGTGGGAAGGTGCACGAGGAGGAGGGTTTTCAACAATGGCGTCAACTAGCTCATAGACGCTAGTCCATCCCTTCATGTGTTCCGGAGGAGAATACGGAAACTTACCAGTTGCACATTCGAGCAGAACCAGTCCCAAGCTCCATATATCACTCTTGTTCCCATATTCCTTTCCACTGATTCTCTCTGGCTGACAAACATATGAGAATAATACCCGTAATTCATACAAAACATCTTTTTAACTCTGTTTCATGATGTTATAAAAAAAAAATCGCTTTAAGTGGGAAATCAATCATAGCGAAAAGAATTTTTTAAAATCCGATTTATACAATTTAAATCGGTTTAAACCGTTTTAAATGGATTTAAATCAGTTTATATCGATTTAAATTTGTTAATCCAACAATAATGTCAGTGTAAATCTACAAATTTGTCTTATTCTTTTGTATATCTAATTTTTATTATTCATCAAAACAATTTTATAACTACATTCAAAAACTAAAATATCCGATATAAGTATGAAAATAAATTAATAATTTGTTAATACACAGACTTGCATTAACTTCGAATAACATGTCTAGTCCTCTGAACGGTTAGTTACTTTCTATCGATTTTTTGAACATTGGTTTCATACATGTTTGGTGAGTGTTAGAGAGGTGAATGGAGGAGAATACTCACCGACATATAGTAGTGTGTGCCCACAAAGGTATTAGCTAGACTGCTTGTGCTAGACAAGATCTTGCTGACACCAAAGTCTGTGATTTTGACTTCACCTCTATGATTGATTAGCAAATTGGAAGGCTTCAAGTCCCTATGAATGATTCTCCTCTCATCATGAATATAGCACAAGCCTCGGAGCACCTGCATTTACTCAGAGCTTAGTTATATGTTTCTAAAAGAAGCTATCAGAAACCAATAGAGATTGTTTTATAAGTTTTTTTTTTTTTTTTGCGTAGAGTACTCGCTTGCAGATGGCAGCGAGCATGTTTTCAGGAACTCTCTCGACTTTCTTCAACAAATCCAAAAGAGATCCACCATCCATGAACTCCAAGATGATTGAAACGAGACCGTTATGGTAGAAAGACTGATAACATGAGACTAGATATGGACATTGAGAAGCCAAGTTTATCCTCAGTTCCTGAGATATCGCCCGACATGTCGATTCTTCTGTGTTTAACTGAATAACCTGAATATATATAACACATCTTTTGTTCAGACAAGAGAAGAAGAAGAAGAACACTCGAAAAAGAAACAACCGACAAAACAGAACCTTAAGAGCGAAAAACTGTTGAGTTAGTTTGTGTTTAACCAACTGAACACTACCACTGCTTCCTTTGCCAATGACTTTAACCACTTCAAGATCCGCTAAACTCAACTGGTTGTCCAATGGCTCAATAGGAGGTGGCTGCAAAACGAACCAAAAGAAGATAACAATGTGAGAGAAGAGAGTGAGAGATCTCCAGTTTCAAGAAGCTGAGATTTACAGCTCCAGTCTCAGACTGAGATACTGTCTGGATTCCATCTTTGTTCACTTGAAGGTCTCCGTCCTTGAACGTTCCACTCTGTGTTCTAAACCGTTGTAACAATGTTAGAAGACTCATTAAAACGTAGTCCAACAATTTTAATAGAATTACTTTTTGGTCATGAAAACTAATCTGGTTAGGATCTGATTCGTCAGATCCTAACCAGAGATCAAGATTCGCATCATGATCTGGAGAATAAACAAAGAAGGATCCAAAAAGAGAGGGGAGAGAGAGAGAGTTACAAGAATTTGGAGATGGATTGCTCAGGAGGAGGGAGAGAGATGGGATTAGGACACAAGCCACCTCTGTTCATGTCTGATTAGAGATCAAAATCTAGGAAGTAGCAGAGTTCAGAGAGATTTAGAAAGGATAGAGATGAGAAACAATGACGATCACTAGAGACGTCGTGTAGCTCACTAATTATGAATAAGAAGGAGACGAAGACTTTAATTGTCGTTGACTTCCTATTGACTCCTATTTGCTTCATTTTTTATACCTAAAAAAAAGCATTACATTATAATCTCTCCACTTTTCAATGTTCCCATTAAGACTAAGAGGACATGTAATGATGATTATTGTTTTAATTGTATTAGTCTTATGATTACGTTTCTTCGACGAATGGTCATCTGGTTGTGAAAGATACTTTTTGATTTTGCATTATTTAACAACTTTTTGATTTTAATTATTGCTTAAACAAACATAGCTACTATATATATTCAAATCGGCATGATCATTAGATAAAACACCATATGCGAAGAAATCAACAAAATAATAAAGTAACATGTGAAGCGCTGGTAAGTGATGTACCTATTACCTACGAGCATTATTAACCAAACCACCCCATATGGGGTGCTTATATTTTTGTTTTTTTTTATTTTTTTAAAAAAAATTAAAAAGAAATTAATTGCGAGCTGTCATGTGTTAGCGAAGCCCGCGAATAGTGTAAAAACTGGTGCTTAAATAAGCAATTTATGATGTGGTGCTTAAGAAGTGCTTAGCTTTTTGGTGGGCCCCACACACTAAGCACTCTTCTAAGCACCCCTTAATGATGCTCTAAGTCTCTCTTACTATTACTCTTAAAACAATTCTTTTGTGAGTTTGATTAAACTAATTTTTAATTATACTACCTGATCTACAATATATGAGATCATGGGACAATGTTACATGATTATTAGAGTTTAAATCTCTTTTAATGACTATTATGCCAAATATGTATTTGACTAAAATGAACGAAAATTCTGAATTGGTACTGTTTAGGTGTGAACTAGTTTTACAAGAATAGTCTAACAGGAGATGATGTCTGCATTATAGCAAAACTGATGTTTTGTTTGTTTGAAAAAGTGTTGCCCAAGGAAGGTTCATCAAAAAGGGTTGCCAAACAAAAGAAGAAACCACCAATCCTTTCATTTTTTTTCAACAAAAAGGAAGATTAAACAACAATATGGTTTTTTTATTTATTTCTCAGAGTCAGAGCAGTGGAATAGCAGTGTTACGTTACATATTTATATAGCCACTATGGTAAAAACATTCGAAAATAGATATTTCGTTTAAATTTTTTTTCTGACAACGATATTTAGTTTAGTTGAAAATAACTATTTAAAAAAATTGTTTAACAATTCATAATTGACACATCTATAGTCTAAAAATTCACTTCACAATCACGAATATAAATAGCTCGAACTGCAATAATGAGATGGTGATAATATAACTCAAACTGCAATAAATACCACAGCTAACATCTGAAACAATAGCGAATATTTTAAGATAACAAAAAAAAAAGAAATTTTATCAAAATAAAATTTAAAGAGAAAACTGATCATATGCCAAAAAAAAAGAAATCATCAAAATAAATTTTGTTAAATCGTGTAAATATTCATTTGTACTCCTAATTCAAATTTAAAAATAAATATTGAAATTTTCAAAACAAAAAATTTACTTTAGTTATTTTTTATTTTTATGACAAAATCTGCCTTATAATTTATGACAACATAAATTAAAATTTTTATAAATGCTGAGGAGAGACTACAAAGATGAACAAAAGGTTTGGGGGCAAGACACCGACCGGAACTCCGTCACTAGCGTGGTCAACCGTCGTCGTTGTAGCCTCACTTCTCTCCGGAGCCTCCGTTGTCCACAATTTATACAAGCCATACCTTGTAAGTTTGTAATGCATGTAACTTGTTCGATGAATCTAGCTGAACCAAAAATTTTGCCTCGTTCTTGCTTTTAGGATTAACCTCGTGGAGAGATGATAAAAAATAATTCATTTCTCTTTGTTTTTTGAACTTTATTTGCAGAGATTACCTCAGATGGAAACTGATGAAGTAGAGGGAGCAAAGATTAAAATCTTTACTGTTTCGTTACATTTCTTGTTTATGAATTAGAGAGTTATGTCCTTAAGAGTTTATGTGGTATGTAATGAATAAGTCCAATCACTGATCAAGTACTTTGTGATCTATCCAAGTATGTTATTCGCATGTACCAAACATTGATCTATAACCCTTAAAAATTTCAAAGAAAATTACATAGACATGAGTCCCTAAATTTGTTAAAGAAATTATTTTATTAAAACTTTCACGAAATGTCTACAAGAGCACCCAAAGTCTTATAACCGGCTCTGGTTATTCAACCGCCGCTGAACTTTCGGTCAGAACTCAAACCAATCATCTCATAGAGGCCCATGTTTGGTTTCTCAGACATACTCGGGCAAGAGCGGATGATACTGACTACCACGACTGATATTATCAAAATGCGATCTTACGTTACGCACATATGTACATGAACTAAACTATTATGTCATGAATTACAATTGAACCAAAATACAGCGATATAGTCACTCAAAAAGTCAATGATACAGGGGAAAAGAACACTATATGCAAAAGAATAAACAAACAAACAAACATACAAGCAAACAACGTTGCATGCAAAAATAAAAAAAAAATAAACTGAAGATTTGGTTTGTTGAAGAGAAAAATACAAAAGTAACCCTAGCTACTACCTTGGAGGAGTGAAAAAAGCCGATAATGGAGACAAGAAGCGTCGCGGGTTGAAGAATGACACATGTCTTGGGGAAACTATTCCGTTGATTTGGCGGTAATCAGAGACTTTGATGGATCCTTCTTCACGGCGGCTACCACCGATTCTCCTTCCCGGAGTTGAGATCAGGCCGTGATAGGTCTTGTACTTGACCATCTTACCAATGTCCCTCAGGTGTTTCTTCCTCGGAGTTTCCTTATAAGAATCAGTCATTTTCTGGCTCATGTACTGCTTCACTGCTTCTAAACCCTGTTCCACCTGTTGTTACAACAGATCATCAAACATGTTTACAAACTTAATCGATAATATGATTACTTATTTTGATCTATAATTTCACCTCTCTTTAGGTCATGATTAATCCAGATCTCTTATGGTGAAGTTCTTAACTTATAATTTCACTTTTTATATACTTTTCGGTTAAGAGATGTCTCTTATGTTTTTTATTTAAAAAAACGATTCTTAAGTTTTCTTAGTTAAAAGCTAAGAAACGTTTATTAAAAAAAGCTAAGAACCCGATCCTAAGAACCAATGATTAATCATGCCCTTAATTTCTTGTATGATGTTAATTAATTCCGTAGCGCACTAAAACAATGATCTTAGCGTTAACATAACCAATATCCAGAGCGGTGCCTACTAGTAAAAATTTGAAACATTGCCTTGGGACATACTATTAATTATTTTTATATAAAACTTAAGGGGCATATTTACATAAAAATATTTGACATATTCTATTGATAAAAACATTTTTTGAAAAGCAGGTATACAACCTAGATAACTACTTACGTTCTAGAAATTTCTTTGCTATAGTAAAACTTAAATTTAAAAATTAATTAATTGCAATTATATCCATATTATCTGTGACTATTTTGTTCTTTTTCAATTTATCTTTTACTTATAAAATATTCACTGCGATTAAAAAAATATACTATTTCTAAGCCCAAATAAATATTGCTATCATTGTGACAAAAATCACTGCGATATATTCCTTAGCCCAGTATTTTTTTTTTTTTTGTTGAATGCATTTTTATCTATTTCAGTGTTACTACGTTATAACATGTGGCCAGTGCGAGCTTAACTCGACCACCCCAAAGCCCACTCTAAAATTTCAACTTTTTATATTTTTTTTTGTTACAAGTAGAAATTATATGATAACATAGTAAAAAAATAGTTTGTTTAGTTTGATAAATAATATTTTAAGAAAAATAAAGTAATATTTGTAGCTTAAAAAAAATTGCCCAAGGGCCCTAATTATATTGAGCCGGCCTGCATGTGGCATAGTGGTTTGTACTATATTCACAAAAGAACACAATGCTTTATATTACTATATAGTGAAGTAAGATAAATTGTGCATACCACTTCAACAGGTGGGGAGACGAGGGGATTACCCTCGATGGAGAGCTTCTGAATCTGGTGGAGACAGCCGATGGAGTCAGGCAAAACCGTGATTCCGTTATAGCTAACGTCAAGCTCCACGAGAGATATCAACAGCCCAACGGAGTAAGGTAACTCCTTCAAGTGGTGGAAGTTTTGGCTAAGGTTAAGAACCTGAAGGTTCACGAGGTTCTCTAGATCATCAGGGAGCGATACAAGGCAGTTAAGTCTGGCATCGAGCACACGCAGCAACGTCAAGTGGCTAAGTGAGCTTGGTAACAGGACAAGCTTGTTTGAGTTCACTGAGAGCTTTGTCAGATTCGTTAGCTCGAACCCTATCGTCTCTGGAAGCCTGGTTAGTTCGTTGAAGTTGGCGTTCAGTTCTTCCAGCGATCTGCACGTGTTTTGTGGCGATTTGGGTTTTGGTACATTGATAATAAGAGAAAGTGGATTAGGTTGAAGGGGGTCTTACATGCAATCTTCGATAGTTTTGGGGAGACATTGTAGATTATTTCCAGAGACATTGAGAACCTTGAGCTTGGTAAGACATCCGATGGAGTTGGGAAGTGTTTTGAGCTGATTTGAGTGCAAATCTAACTCCCACAAATTTAACATTCTCGCTACTAGAGATTCAGGAATTTTCTGCATGAAAAACTAAATATATAAGTGACATAATAAGTGACGTATGTATAAATCTAAACTATATGCATCAAGACATACTTTTGACAACAATTATTTCTTTAGACAATATTTTTGATAACGGTTGTTTATTTAGACAATAATGCTACTGGAACAGGACAGATCCAATACAGCAGAATCAAAGAGAGAAGTGAATGTTCAGATCAACTCGTATTTATGAATAGTTAATGCCCTTTTTACTCATATACAACAATTGTAACGAATACTTCAAAAAGAATATATATACGCCCAGAGGTCGAGTAGATAAAAACGAATATGCTTTCAAGGTTCGAGTTGACCACAAGAAAAATGGGTTTAGGAGAATGGTGTGCAATATGTCATGTCATCTCTTGTTTATTTTTTTCTTTCTAATAAGATGTGCAGGAAATGACAAAACCCATAAAATAAGGAATACAACGAGTCATGCATATGCAGAAGAGAGTTTCCTTGCCTCATTCTCTACAATGTTTATTATTTCTTTATTTGTTAGCAAAACAGCCCCTAAAGTTCAGGGATGATATGCGATTTATTAAAGATTTAAAGTTAATTTTGTTTTTATAATTTTGAGAGTTTAATAAAAAATTTAGAATGATTTTTATTATTTATAAAAAAATTTCATGTTTACCACATTATTGGTATCATTTTTCATTTTATTAAAGAGATATTTTCTTAAATACTATTTTTAATAGATATTTTTAAAAAAAAATTAATTAGAATCCTAAGTTTACATTCCTAAACACTACCCCACCTTACCCCACCCCTTATAAGTGTGTTTTTTAAAATATAATAAAAATAAAAGTGATTAAAGTAAACATGAAAAGTAATATTAAAAAATTAGTATTTTTGACAATTTTCCATTATTTATTTTCAAAAATTTGGAGGCTAAATCTAATATTTCATTCAACCTCGTTTGTTAGTTAGCAACTTAGCAAAGATCTTTTATAATTTAATTTGATCACACCGCTTTAAACTAAATTCATTAGTTAAGTTGCTAACTAATTAACAAATAAAGAAAGATATTTTCTGTAGTACTATAATTACTTTTATGACTTATATATTAATTTAATTTCTTAAGTTTGATTTTATATATTTATATGAAATTATTTATATGTACTATGGTTTTTTTGGCTATAGTTTGATAAAGTAATATTAAAATATTTTGAAATACTATGAATAAAACCAATTAAAGCTTTTGTTTATATTTATATATTTACAAACTTTTACAAACTTAATATACAAACAGATCTAATTTCAGGATCAATATACTGTATTTTTTAGTACCGACTTTTTTTCGATTTTCAAAATTTTTAATACCAACTAAATATATTTTTCAAAACCAAAAAAAAACTTATTTTTACGCATTAAGTCAAAAGCTGTTTAATTACGGTTGATGAGACTTAGAATATGATCCAATGTATATATACCTGAATATTGTTGTTGGAGAGATCGAGTTTGGAGATGGAAGCTAGGTCGATAGAAGATGTTGAGAGGGAAGCCAAGGACATGCCGCTGAGATTCCCTCGGCGATGATCTCCTTCTCCAGCCGTGGCAGCTGTCACTGCTGCACCACCATTAATGGTCGATACATTTCTCCTCGCCGTTTTCTTATGTGGTTTGATTGGTCTCATCTTGTTGAAATTCTTCATCATCGCCGTTGTCGTGATTGTTAACTGATTCATCTGCTCGTAACCCATCATATTTTCCTACGTGTGTGTGCATATATATATATATATATATTTACATACTTAAAGAAGAATCAACAAACCGATAGAGCTAATAGGAAATAGAGAGAGGTTATGCTTTATGAAGATGTGTTATAAAGAAGTTGAAAATGTATCCTACTTATATGCCCCTTCGGTTTCAGATTATTTATTGTTTAAGGAAAATATTTTAATTGTAAATAATTAAGTAATTCTCTCGCAATTTGATAAAAAAATAATGTTATTTTGTGGGATTAATGTAGGAAGCAAATTTTTTTGTGTAAAGAAAAACACCAGCTTTCTTCTCTTGCCACTATCTTCCGTCCCCGGGGTCGTATGTTTACATCTGCCTCTAGATAAAAAGAATTGTTGATAAACACAATTTTTTTATTATATCAAAATAAAAAAAATATCTAACTAATATTTTGACCAAAACCACCTATAAAAATTCCAAAACTTAAAAAAAAAATTGAAAATTGTTCACTTTCAAGTTAAAGACACATAGAATTAGATTTTATATACCAATACTTTGTATTTCTCCATTTTTGTTTCTTTTTTTGCCGTCATATTTCTCCATTTAAGATCAAGAAAATACTACATTTAATCTTTTCTTTCCGTTTTACTTTTTATTATGTATCACGAAAACTTTACTTTATTTTACAGTAACATAATTGACAGTTGTATCTAACTAAATAATATTACATTTTTATTAGTTAAGTTAATTTTATTTAGTGATATTTTATGAAATCAAGTTAACTTTTATAAAAATTAGCACACTTTAATTTATATATGGACTAACCTTATAATCAAATAAAATGATTTTAAAATATATAATAAAGACATGTACAGATGATAAGAGAGGGAGTTGAAAACGTGAACTTTCTATCTAGATTTCTTTTTTTGTATAGCACTATCCATTTACTTTGCCTCTCTTTAAATGTATACATTTATCTAACAGTTTTTGACCGTCAGTTTAGATATTTTAATCTATTCTATTAAAACAGAGTCCTAAATTTATCTATCATTGAAAGTTGTCATTTAACATTTGGACTGTTTTAAGTTTGTTAGTGTATTACATAATTTATGGTTAACAAATATTTATAATCATCTTTATTACTCGACTATCCATCTACATTCATAATCTTACCTAAATATAACAACTTCAACAAAATATGGTAATCAGAATATGCTATATTTTTTTTAAATGTTAATTAATATACTTTCGATTTTTTTAAAAATGGAATCGAAATATTTTTAGTTATATATAATTTTTAATATACAAAAAATATATTCGTCCTTTTAAAGGCGGGTCAAAATCTAGTTTCATTTTAAATCTGGAACCATTTTTATGATATTGTATTTATAAAATAAAAAGATTTTATTAAGATATTGGTAACTAAAGGTGTATTTTTCTGACAATGGATATATTAGTTTCATTGTAGATTATTGCATTTAGCATTAGAAAATGCATTAACAGTTCAGAGAAAAACTGAAAACTAAAGATAATTTCCCAGTTGATAACTATATTTTCAAAGACAAGATTCAAGTTTTAACCTATGAAAAGAATTCTTGTAAAGCCAGTTACAAAAATATAGTATATATTTAACAACCCACCTACGAAATTTTGATACTGCAAATATATAAAATCACAAAATACTGCAAAAATATAAAGTTAAAGTATAAAGTTATACTGCAAAAATATAGTATAATGACTTAGAAGCGTGCTGGACACAAACATAAGTTAAAGGATTTGTTTTAAGACGATATCTATTATAGCTTTGTCATTCATTTTTACGACATTACAATAATAGTATTGTTATGAGAATTTTTCTATTATGTACTACCTCCGTTTCGATTTATTTGTCGTTGTAGAGAAATTTTTTCGTTTCAAAATAAGTGTCGTTTTATAATTTTAATGCAAAATTTATTAGTTTTATCTGTTATTCTATTTTTCTATTGGTTGAAATGTGGTTAGCTGTATAGGTAATTGTATTTTTATCTAGAAAATATGTAAAATTAAATGGTTTCTTAATCTGTGTGTACAAATCTAAAACGACAAGTAAAACAAAACGGAGGAAGTAATATTTATTTTGGGACAAATTTGTCTATTATGTAGTATTAAATTACTAATATATCAGGATATATGTACGAGAAACACATTAAAGAAATAAAAGAATATCACTGTTTTATATTAAGTGTTGTAATAAAAAAATTTGCTACAAAATAAGAATTGTTTTAACATTTCAATGTATGATTTAATAATATTATTCTTTTTGATTTATTTGTTGTTAATTAAAATATGGTTAAAATATGGTTAAAATATATGAATATTGACGTTTTTATATAAAAATATATAAAATTAGTATATTATTAATTTGTGTGTATAAATTTAAAATAACAATAAAACAAAGGGAATATGTCTGAGAAGGGAGGCTAAGAGCACCTCCATCCTTAAACCCCTCCAAAAGTTCTTAACTTTTTTTTTTCAATTTTCTTTTTTAAAAAAAAAAAAAAAAAGAACCACTCGCGGGCCGACACTTGGCAGTCGGGCCCGCGAACAGTGCAAGAGTCGCCTCTTAAATGAGAAGTTTAGTAACCGAACTCTTAACTATTCATCGATGTGACTGTATTATTTATTAATTTTTTTTTTTTAAAACTTAAGAACCTCTTTGGGATTCAGGGTTGGAGGTGCTCTAAGGTACCTACGGTTCCGTATTAACTTTATGCCAAGTCAATCAATTTGAAGAAGTCAACTTTTCTACAAGGGTGGACTTTTTATTTTTATTTTCATTTCGGACGCGTGAAGGCGTGAATCTTGCAAGTCGCACACGCCTTCTATATTTGTTGAAAAGTTAAAATGCTAGTTTACATAATTAAGAAGGGGAAAAGCATATCTAAGGTGGTTTTCTTTGTACCGTCTAATGTTATATTTTAAATTGATAATTTTAGTAAACTGGACGGTTTGTAAGATACAATTAATATTAATTTGGTTGACTAAAATGTAATTAATTAATATAATTACATGTTATAAATTACGATTATAATTCTGGATTAATGTATCATAGGCGCACGGAAAGAAACAACTTTTTGGGTATGAATGCTAAGAAGAGATAAACACATTGTTGAGGATACAGAAAGGAGATTTAGATATTTAGCCATAGGATATTTGGAGTTCTTTGGTGGGTGGATATTTTTCCGTTTGATGATTATGCAGTTACATGATGACTATATCTTCTATGACTACATGAACACAAATAAAGCCAGTCCCCGTAATTGTACGGCTAGAAATATTTTTTTTATTAACATTGAAATACCCCGAATATTTGAAAGGATCTAGACTAATTCTATGAAAAATTGTAGCTCATAGATAAGCACTTTCTTCAAGTATGCAAATGGATTCGAAAGCATGAGCATATATCTATATATCTATGTAAGTGTCAAGAAGTAATGTGCTTAATCTTACGTAAAAAATGGATTAAACATGAAACGTATTAGCGTTCCAATTCCATTTCCTCATCACTCGACCACACTATCCTTGACACAACGAGAAATATATTTTAAAGATGTGGCCAATATATTCATTGATACTAATTTTCTTTTAAAAAAAATCTTCTTAAAGGAATCAGATGCAGAACCCATAATACTTATAACATCACCTAAACCATTCTTAAAGGAATCAGATGCAGAACCCGTATCCTAAACCATTCACCGAAACACAAACTTTCTCACCTTTCGTCCAGGCCGACTCTGAACACAAAACAAATACACAAATGTATTTACACCATCTATATACCACGCACACCTACATATATTAGCCACAATCTATATCCTGTTTTCTCGAAATTCCATATATCAATTGGCATTCTCAAAACCGGTCACTTTAGTTTTTGGTAACATGTTTGTGCCTAGTTTATTGCATTTTAAAAGTGATCTATCACTATATTCCAATATTTACATATTTTTTTATCAGACCATTATCTACATATTGCTTGTTTTATATGGTCAGAAGGAATACAGGGTTTATACCCATCGAGGATACTATTTTTCTTTTAATGTATTTGTGAGTTAGTTAATTCAAGCTTTGTAAACAATATTTTCAATCACTAGTCACTACAGTCACGTTTTATGGTACAATATTTTTTTTTTTTTTTTTTTTTATGGTACAATATTTATCCTTTTTGTAGAACATTCGTCTCCAACATGTATATATCCCATCATTAATTAGAATAAAAAAACTAGTTTAGGTTTTCAGTTGAAGATAATCTTGTTATCTTTTGGTGGGAAGAAACAAAATTTCTTATCTTTTATTTGTCTTGCGTCAAGTTTTCAAATTTGAAGTTATATCATAATAACTCACAGTGTGATCTCATATTCTGGGACCAATAATTATTTTCAAAACAGAAATATGGTAATTTCATAACCTTATTTTATACATATTAGAACTTTTAACTTGCTATCTTTTAGTCAGTCAGCAGTTGAACATATTATCAATATGGATGCAAAATCTATGAAGATAAACATGTAAGTCACAAATTGATTGGGGATATAAAAATCTTATATCTATTAATAATAGCAATCCCAATTAATGTTGAAAGGTTGTGTCTTTTCATTTAAAAAATGAAATGTTTTAATTTTTAAAATTGTATCTTTTCATTATAAAATGTTGTATCTTTTCATTATAAAATATTATATCTTTTCATAAAAAAACTGAATTATATGGGTTGAAGAGTTGTGTCTTTTTAAAGAGAAGTTGCATCTTTTCAATTATATAACTATTTAATTGAAAAGTTGTGTCTTTTCAAAGAATAAGTTGTATCTTTTGAAATATGTAACTATTAAACTGAATTATATTTATTGTAAGAGTTGTTTTATTCATAATCATTCACATAAAATTGTATTTTTTTTTATAAAAACTGAAATGTATTAATTTTAAGAATTGTATTTTCATTATAAAAACTTAAATCTTTTCGTAAAAAAACTGAATTATATATGTTGTAAAAGTTGTGTCTTTTAATTTTTATTTTGGTCATAACCATTCACTTAAATATTTAGATTGTTTATATCAAGTTAGTGTATTAAAGTGAAAGGTTATATCTATTAAAAAATTTATATAAAAAGTAGTATTTATTAAAAATGAAAAGTTGAATGTAGTTTTATAATTTTTGGTAATAAAATTGCATCTATTGCTTATGCTTTTCAAATATATACATATATATAGATGTTGTGTTTTATAATTTGCACCTCATCGGATACGAAATGTTTGCACTCCTTCGAAAGCGAAATGTTCGTACCCTTTCGTACACAAAATGTTTGTACCCCTTCGGACACGAAATGTTCGCACCTCTTTGGACACGAAATGTTCGCACCCCTTCGGACACGAAATGTTCGCACCCCTTCAGACACAAAATGTTCGCACCCCTTCGGACACGAAATGTTCGCACCCCTTCGGACACGAAATGTTCGCACCCCTTCGGACACGAAATGTTCGCACCCCTTCGGACACGAAATGTTCGCACCCCTTCGGACACGAAATGTTCGCACCCCTTCGGACACGAAATGTTCGCACCCCTTCGGACACGAAATGTTCGCACCCCTTCGGACACGAAATGTTCGCACCCCTTCGGACACGAAATGTTCGCACCC
This sequence comes from Moricandia arvensis, assembly GCA_905132765.1. Classification (NCBI taxonomy): domain Eukaryota; kingdom Viridiplantae; phylum Streptophyta; class Magnoliopsida; order Brassicales; family Brassicaceae; genus Moricandia; species Moricandia arvensis. The sequence continues at coordinate 171,287 of CAJHQP010000434.1, read as the reverse complement.
CTTCAGACACGAAATGTTCGCACCCCTTCGGACACGAAATGTTCGCACCCCTTCGGACACGAAATGTTCGCACCCCTTCGGACACGAAATATTTGCACCTCTTCGGACACAAAATGTTTGCACCTCTTCGGACACGAAATGTTCGCACCCCTTCAGACACGAAATATTCGCACCCATTCGAACACGAAAATGTTCGCACCCCTTTGGCACGAAATGTTCGCACCCCTTCAGACACGAAATGTTTGTACCCTTTGGACACAAAATGTTCGCACCCCTTCGGACACGATTCACACCCATTCGGACACGAAATGTTCGCACCCCTTCGAAATGAAATTTTCGCATCCCTTCGGACACGAAATGTTTGCATCCCTTCGGACATGAAATGTTTGCACTCCTTCGAACACATAACGTTCATACCCCTACGAACACAGAATGTTCGCACCTCTTCAGACACAAAATGTTTGCACCTCTTCGGACACAAACTTTTTCACCCCTTCAGACACAATTTTTTTTTGCATCCCTTCGGACATAAAATGTTCGCATCCTTTCGGACATGACATGTTCGCACCTATTCGGACATGAAATGTTCGAATCTCTTGGTGACGATCTATTCACACCTCTTCTGGGACAACATGTTTGCACCCTTAGGTGATGATCCATTCGTACCCTTTGGGTAACGACTCGCTTGGACCTATTTGGTGATGATCTATTCATATCCTTTTCCTGAAAACTTGTTCGCACACATTTGGTGACGATCTATTCACACTTATTTGGTCATGATATATTTGCACCTCTTTGGTGATGGTACATTTACACCTCTTTGGTCACGACATGTTCGTACCTATTTAGTTTCGACACGTTCGCACCTCTTTGAGGTATCATAAGATTATTAATATTTGCTAAAACAATATATAACTTTATAGAAACCATCTTAAAAATATTTGGTATTTTGTTCGATTAGTATTTCAGATATATGTCTAATATATAACTATTTGTCTTTTTATCTTAACATATATTTTTTTTTGAAAACTGTATTTTTGTTTAAAAGAAACTTTTCAGGATTTAGTTTATTCAATAATTAGTTGTAGAAAATCTTATAATTGTTTTTAAACATATGACATATATCTAAACTGATATAATAAATTTTGTTGTAATCTCATAACACGTAAACAAACGTGTACATGACATGGATAAGTGTCTTCACTTTACATCTTGGCAAAGTTTTTAGTTGACATGTCTTTACATTATAAATTTATAAGGAAAGGTACGTGCACGTTTTGTTTGTGGGAATATTCAACAAACTTGAGAAAAACACTAAAAATTATATTTATCTGGTTAAATTTGAAAATAATATCAACCCAAATGCATAAAAATAGTAATATGAACTTCACGCATTATAAAAGTTTGTCTATTGATTCACGTAAATAGATTTTTCAAAGACAGTGATATCGTGGATAATTTTTTGTTGTGGTAAAACTATTAGAACAAAAATTTTAAAAATGCATTAAGGATGATGTAAAATCATGGAAAAAAAATTATGGATAAATGGACGTCATGGTTAATATTTTTTAGAATTTATTTTTGTGTGTGTGACAAGTTGCATACTAAATTCTAGAATTATAGCTAAGTTGATTGTGAAATTTCTCAATCTAAGATGCCAAAAAGTGTCAACTAAAAAAAGTTTTAAGTGTTAACCTATTATAAAAATGTTCAATAGCTAGTATTATGAAAGTATATAACTGTTTATTATGAAATGATTTAGAGAAAATGTTTAGTAATTAATTTTCTGAAAACAGACAACTCTTCAATAAATGAAGATGATTTTTTTGTGAAAGAGTTTCTAAAAGATCTGTATTTTGAAAGATTTTAATGGCTAAATTTTTGAAAATATACAACTTTTTATTATTTAAAAATTTCTGTGAAAAGCTTAGCTATTAAATTAAAAATTAAGAATAAAATATATCGTTAGATTTAGTTTTATTTTTCTATTGTAAAATACTAGAATCATGATTTAAATGAAATGAGTTTGTTGTTGGTTAATATAATTATTAGTGAAGAACCAATGTAATATTTAGTGATGAATCATTGCAACTGTTGTTGATAGTAATATTTGGTGATGAACTATTATAATTTTTGTTTTTAATCATTACAACTCTTAAATAACTATTGTAATGTTTGGTTATCAGTCATTACAATGTTTGATTTAAACAACAATCACAAATATACTAAAAATATAGAGATTCACTCTTAAATATTTTGTCAATGGTTTTTAAAGAAACATATATAAACACGAAGAGTTATATTTGTTATTCTTGTATGTTAACATAAGTTTTGAACTTTTGTTGAGAAACTCATAAAAGTTTAGAACATTTATATCTCAATAATAATTCATCGTATATAATATTTAAAGAATCAATAAAAGTTATTATCAATTTCAAAAGTAAAAATATAATTTATCAATTTAATTAATTTTATTTAATTATTATGTGCATATTATAAATGTTAGTGTTTTATAAGATTTTTTTTTGAAAATTATTCTTATAAACAAAAATGATCATATCAATACAAGTTAACATATATATATTATAAAATTTAATTTGATATATTTTTCTATAAATGGGTTTCCGTGCGATATCGCACGGGTTTTTTTCCTAGTAAATATAAAAGAGAAACAAAAAAAAGAAAGGGAAAATAATATGAAAGATGGTGTTTTTACTAAAATTTCTTGATGAAGAAATACAAGGTACGTAATCGAAGATAAAATCGATGAAAGCGGTGGAAGCAAAAACGAAGAAGGATTATAAATAGAGGTGGAAATAATTCCTGATCAACAATTTTAGACCTAATCATGGAAAATTAACGTGCACAATGCTAAGATTCTTCTGTTTCTATCTTCAAATTTTAAGTTCTTTCGAGCTTTGAGGTGATGGACCTACATAAAATGGGTCGACGACGTGGTGCGGTGGTGGACATGCAAAGCATTGGACTTGCGAGATGAGACCTGACGACGTAATGGATTTGGGAAGTTGACATTTATTCCGGTTTGGATTTTAATTATCAATGTTAACATAATTTTTTTCCCCACTGAAAATTGTAATATCTGAGATCCAACACCAACCCAAGAGCTGCAAAATCATACTATGAAGTTTTACGATTCTCATGTTTGTTTTTTCTTCTTAATAATTAATAAAACTGGTTTGTGTGTAGAAAATAAGAAGCAGTGAGATGGGTTTAGGCGTAAGCGCCAACAGAATCTGCCGCTCGGCCAATTGTGAGCACATGCAAAGGTCCATCAAGTCTTTAATTTTCGTTGTAACTATTGTTTGTTGTATTCTTTATATAAAGCTCACCATTTGCTTATAATTCAATAATGATCTAAATCGTGTCTTCCTCCTCGTGAAGGTTCCATTTAAATATACGTGACATACTTTTCTTCAACCGCCACGGAAGTTGACCGTAGGTTTTTAAAAATAAAATTTAGTACTAGGAGTATTTGATAGGAGAGATAGCTTATATATTTAAAACGCATATTCTAGGCTTATGGCTAAGCTGTCTATCTCTGTTCTCTTAGTACTTAATTAATAGTATTAATTAGCCGTTGTTTATTTGCTATCTGCAAATTTTCAAGTATAATTTGATTGTAAGACATACCTACTCGCGATATTTATTTAGACGTTGTTCTCCTCCAATTAATTGATATATACTATCTTATTTTAGATCATCTGAATATATGATTAGCTAATTGACAACGATGTCAAACTAAGAAACTATCTCAAATTAATATAAAACAGTATAAATAACGCTGAAAGATACTTCATTAAGCTGTATATACATACTATCTATAAGAATATTTTGTATTTTTGGTTTAAATTTCGTTCTTGTTGAGTAATTATAGTTTGCGCCTTACAATATTGGTTAAAGCCGCAAAGAGAAAACAATTAGTATAAATCAAATGCATGACTTTTTAATTAGATTCTCTAAGTTTTGGTTTTGGTGTAAATTTGATCCAAACTACTAGAAAACATGTTACTAATAAAACGAAATGTGTATGTCCACTGTAGTATTATGTTTTATTGGTCGGAACCATTCCCAATTGATTTGTGTGATAGGACTTCTATCATAGCAACAACATAATAATATGATAACAGATCGTTGTGAACATTTCTGAGTATCTACAAACATATAGCCGAGTCTCAACCTGATTCATCAGGAGTGTGTGAGAAGACAAGTTCCAAAAGAAACAAAAAGAACTATTGCGCCACCAAGGGGCCACACTAATAAACTACAACATAGTTTAATAATAAGACAATTACTTTGTGATCCATCCAAGTATGTGTTTTGACCGTGACTGAAGTTTTGGTCAGGACTCAAACCAATTATCTCATCTAGGTCCATATTTATTTATTTTCTCAGACAGACTCGGACCAAGGTGGAGCATACTGAATAGCACGACTGATGTTTTCAAAATGCGATCTTACATTACGTAACGTACATATATATACATGAACCAAACTATTATGTCAGGATTTACATGTGTTCAACATTGAACTACAAAAAGCCACTCAAAAGTCTATGATACAGGGAAAATAGAACGCTATATATATGGTAAAAGAAAAACAACGTTGCATGCAAAAAATAAAATGTGAAGATGAAAAGACAGAAACAACCCTAGCTAATACCTTGGAGGAGAGAAATACGTGGAGAACGGAGACAAGAGGCGTCGCGGGTTGAAGAGGGACACATGTCTCGGGGAAGCGATGCCGTCTATTTGGCGGTAATCGGAGACGTTGATGAAGCCTTCTCCACGGCGATCACCACTGTTTCTCCTTCCCGGAGACCTTCCCGGCGATGAGCTCAGACCGTTAAAGGTCTTGTACTTGACCATCTTACCAATGCCCCACAACTTGTTCTTCGTCGGAGTTTTCTTATAAGACTCGGTCATCTTCTCGCTCATGTACTGCTTCACTGCTTCCAAACCTTGTTCCACCTGTTGTAAAGGATCATCAAACAAACTTTATTATATGTATAATAATGAAAGATGTTTTAATTGACCTATACAAGAAATTATTATATGTATAATTTTTTTTTTTTATTATTATTATTATTATATTATATGTATGTATAATACAAACTTTATTATATAATATGTATAACAAACTTTATTATATAATATATATAACAAACTTTATTATATAATATGTATAACAAACTTTATTATATAATATGTATAGCAAACTTTATTACTTTATGATGTAATTATTATATTTTTGTTGAACCTAATGTAACTAATTATTTTCGTAGTGACTAGAGGATGATCTTTAGCGTTAACATTATAAATATTATACTTAAAACTGATATGATATTTAATTCATATATAGATATAATGCTTGCGTTGCTTATACTATACACAAAAGATCATAATGCTTGTGAACACAAGTTATGCTTTCTAGTACTAGTCTATATTCTGTTGAAAGCGACTTATTTAATTTGATGTTATTACACTATAACATGTGGTACCATTCGTTAAATGAATAAAATAATTTATGTTACCAAATACTTTAGATGTTGTTACACTGTAACATGTGGTACCATATCGTCCAATGAATAGAATAATTTGTGTTACTACAGTAAAGTAAGATAAAATGTACGTACCACTTCAAAAGGTGGGGAGACCAGAGGATTACCCTCGACGGAGAGCTTCTGAATCCTGCGGAGACAGCCTATGGAGTCCGGTAAAACCGTGATTCCGTTATAACTAACGTCAAGCTCCACGAGAGATATCAACAACCCAACGGAGTAAGGTAACTCCTTCAAGTGGTGGAAGTTCTGGCTAACGTTCAGGACCTGAAGGTTCACGAGATTCTCTAGATCATCAGGGAGCGATCCTAGGCGGTTAAGCCTAGCGTCTAGGACACGAAGCGACGTCAAGTGGCCAAGGGAGCTAGGTAACAGGACAAGCTTGTTTGAGTTCACTGAGAGCTTCGTTAGATTCGTTAGCTCGAACCCTATGGTGTCTGGAAGCATGGTCAGTTCGTTGAAGTTGGCGTTCAGCTCTTCCAGCGATCTGCGTTTTTTCGTCGCGTTTTGCGTTTTGGTGCATTGATAATAAGAGAAGTGGATGCGGTTTAAGGGGTCTTACCTGCAATCTTCGATAGTTTTGGGGAGATTCTGTAGATTATTTCCGGAGACATTAAGAACCTTGAGCTTGGAAAGACATCCAATGGAGTTTGGAAGTGTTTTGAGCTGATTTGAGTGCAAATCTAATGCCCACAAATTTAACATTCTCGCCACTAGAGATTCAGGAATTTGCTGCATGAAAAAAAAAACTAAATATATGAGTAATAGGGTTTTTTTAACTAATGTTATGCATGTAAATTATGGACACTCAAGCATATTATATGTACAAATCTAACTATATGTATATCAGACAATTAATATCTTTTGACAATGGTTGTTTATTTAGAAAATAGTGTTACTGGCACATGACAGATTCAATACAGCAGAGTCAAAGAGAGAAGTAAATATGTTAAGATCAAACTCGTATTTATGAATAGGTAATCATTAATATTTTATTTATATACAACAATTTTGTAACGAAAACTTCAAAAGAGAACAAAGGTAACGGACACTTATGCCTAAATTGCTTATGCACTCAGACGAATATGCTTTCTAAGGTTCGAGTTGACCAAACAAATGGGTTATCATAATAGTGTGCAAGATGCCAAAGATGATTTTAAATCTCTAGAAAATTTGAACTGGCTTAATCAGTGTCTGTCTTGTTATGTTTAATTTATTTATATTTCCCGAAACAAAACAGGAAATGACAAAACCCACAAAATAAGGAATACAACGAATCATATGCATATGCAAGAGGAAGTTTCCTTGCTTAAGTTTCTCTACAATCTTTATCATTTATTTATTTGTTAGTTAGCAAAGGAAAGATCTCATATAATTTAATTAGAGCCCACCGCTTAAAATTAAATTGATTTAGCTTGAGTACAAAGGCCCCAAAAATTGTTATATAGTTGTATTTGTTAACCTCTCCACTCTAAAAACAAAAACAAAAACAAAAACATATTGACCCCTCGAGGAAGATTGGTACTATACTACTATCACATAAACTGTTTTGCTTCTTTCCACTTAAGGAACTCTATTATGGGTTATTGTCGGGGACCTAATGTATAAGTTATTTTCAATAGTGAGAGAAATTAAATGTCTATTTTAGAAAACTTATTTCCACCAAATTTTAGTCAAAGCTATGTAACTAAGGTTGATTAAATTTAACAAATATATATATATATATATGTGTGTGTGTATATATAGATTGGTAAACATGTTAAGAGAAGATTATATATATATATATATATATATATATATATATATATATATATATATGATCAAACATAGTTATATACCTGAATATTGTTGTTGGAGAGATCGAGTTTGGAGATGGAAGCTAAGTTGATAGAAGATGCTGAGAGGGAAGCCAAGGACATGCCGCTGAGATTGAGAGTCTTGAGATTCCCTCGACCATCTCCTTCTCTTTCTGTCGCCGCTGCACCACCATCAATGGCCGGGACACTTCTCCTACTCGTTTTCTTATGTGGAGTGTTGTTATGTCCCATCTTATTAAAGTTCATCATCGCTGTTGTAGTCACTGTCATCTGATTCATCTGCTCGTAACCCATCATCTATGTATGTGTGCGTATATATAATTACATACACGAAGAAGAACCCACAAAGAGAGAGAGCTGAGAGGAAAGAGAGAGGAGAGGTTATGAGGTTGTGTTATAAATGTGAAAACATATCCTACTTATATATAATAAAGAATTTGCATAGAGTTGAAGATTGAAAATGGAAGATATGTACGGATGATAACAGATGGCGTTGAGACTTGAAATTCCATTATCTATTTACTTGGCTCTATCTAATATTTACATGGAGTATCTAACATTTGAAATGACAACTTTTCTATGTTTGTTTTCTTTAGTTTTAAAACCATTTGCATACTGTATTTATAGAAGTAACAAGATTATTAAGATGTTTTTCTCTGACAAGGGATGTAAAAAAAATTATTTTAGATTATTAAGTTATAAAAAGATCAATAATAATTCAAAAGATTGAAATTTAAAGGAAATCTCCCCGTTGATAACTTTTTTTTTTTTGGGATGAGCTTAACTTATGAAAGAAAAATACATATATTCAATAATTTATATGTATATTAAAGAACGCACCTACGAAATAAGGTACTGCATATATAATGATATATATATATATATATATATATATATATATATATAAAGACAAAGAAGAGTACTGGACACGAACATAAAATTAAAGGATATGTTAGGACAGTATCTGTCAGAGTTTTGTCATCCATATTACGACATTATAATACATATTGTTATGACAATTTGTCTATTATGTATATTAAAGTATTAATATTTCATGGTAAAGTGCTAGTTATACACAAAAAAGGATATGTCCGAGAAGCGAAGGTACGGTCCCCTAATTAGCTGTATGCCACGTCAGCAATTTGAATAAGTCAATTTTTCTAAAAGGTTAGACTTTTGATTTTCATTTTGTGTACCCGCGAATCTCGCGAGTCGCAACCCCGATTTTATTTGTTTTTTTTTACTAAAATTTTATTAGTTTGTTATAAAATTAGGGAAAATTTTAAAAAATACCATTTTTCTTGTATCACTTTTTATTTTTACTTTTATTAAGGAGATATTTTCAAAAATACCACTTTTTTGAGGCGTAAATTCTTTTAAAATTTATTAAAGTCTTAAATTTTAAATTACTAAACCCTATCCCCACCCTACACTACCCCTTAACTCTAAATCCTAAGTCTTAAATTAATTAACCTAAGAGTTATAAATGTGTTTTTCCCTCTTAAAAAACAAGAGTAAAAGTAATTAAGGTATTTTTGAAAAATGGTACAAGGAAAATAATATTTTTAGTAATTTCTCTAAAACTAGTGTACAAATTAAGATGAGAAATGATTTTCTTTGCACCGTCTAATGTGATTTTTCATTGGTACTTTTAGTAATCTGGGAGGTTTATAAAATATACTTGAGTACTATATTATTTTTATTGACTTACATGTAACTTGATTATAATTATTTATTTATTACTATATTCGTTTTATTTTATGTGTCGTTTTAAATTTGTGCATATAAATTAAAAAAATATTTAATTTTATATATTTTTAAAATAAAAATACAGTTACTTATATACCTAATAACATTCTACTAATAAAAAATAGAAAAACATATAAATTAATAAATTTTGCAATGAAATTATACAGTACTTATTTTGCAATAAATTTTTTTCTCTACAACGACAAGTAAATTGAAACGGAAGAGTATACCATAGAAACAATTTGTTGAGGAATATACAGATAAGACTTGGGTAGATATTTAGTAGATCTTAGAATATTTGGATATCTTTGGTCTACTAAACTAGGTGGATATGGATATTGCTCGTTCGACGATTACGCAGCTATGTGATGAGGACTACATCAATCTACGACTACACGAACACAAAGCAAATACAAGAATGTATTTACACCATCTATATACTACGTACACCAGCATATATTAAAACACAACCTTTTTTTTTCTCTTATTTCCATATCAACTGGTTCTCTCACAACCGGTCATTTTAATTTTTGGCAACATATTTGATACTTGTTTATTGCATTTTTTTACAAAAATGCATTTTTTTTTTGTAAAAAGTGACCTAGCAATATAATCCATTATCTAAAAATTGATTATATTATTTGCTCATACTATACAGGTTTTATACTCTTTGAAGATAATATTTTCTCCTTTTAATGTATTTTTAATGAACATTCGTCCCCAAAATGCATACATCCATCATTTATTAGAAAACAAACGTAGTACTGTGGCGGTTTATGTTTTCAGTTGAAGATAATCTTCTTATCTTTTGGTGGAAAGAAACAATTCTTATCTTCTATTCATGTTTGTTGCGTCAAAATTTGAAATTATATCATATAAAGTCACAGTATGACCTCATATTTTGGGAACAATGGTTATTTTCAAAAGAGAACTATGGTAACTTCATAACCTTATTGTATAAATATTAGAACTTTGAATTACTGCTCTTTTATGTTAAAAAAAGAAGAATTACTGCTCAAAGTTGCTCTTTTTAGCCAATCCGATACCATTTAGCATATATATATATATATATATATATATATATATCAAGATGGATGCAAATGCATGTATAGACATATAATTCACTAATTGATGATTAGGGCTAAAATTTTATCTAAATATCACAAAATGGAACAAAAAACGTAAATAAAATACTATGATCGGTGTTCTGTTCTTATTGAAATTTTTTAATTAAAAAAATACAAATTAACTCGTGGAAGATGAATAGCGGTGAAAGGGGTGGAGGCAGAAAAAAAGAAGAAGAAGAAGAATAGAGGTAGAAATAAATCCTTCATCGACCATTCGACCTCCTCTTTCTATAGCCCGTTCTCAATTTTAAACCTAATCATGGGCATTAACGTGGCTGTTAATCGATTATTGTATGTGAGATCCAACACCAACGACCCATATGACACATACTAGAAACCAAAAGCTATAATCATATCATACTATGAATCCTTAATTACACCACACACACACAAATTGTATACTTTTTTTTATAATTTGTGTGTGTGTGGTGTAATTAAGAATTCATAGTATGATATGATTATAGCTTTTGGTTTCTAGTATGTTTCTTAATTACACCACACACACACAAATTATAACACTAAATATTCTCATGTTTGTTTATTCTTAGTATTATTAAAACTGGTTTTTGTGTAGAAAACAAAAGGCAGTGACATGGGTTTAGATGCAAGCGCCAACAGAATCTGCCACTAGGCAAATTATGATGAGCACATGCTAAAGGTGTATTAAGTCTTTGTTATCTTTGTAATTATATGCTTTGTTGTTTGATACAAAGTTCACCATTTGTAATTCAATAATGATCAAAATATTGGATTCAATGAGTTCCTCCTCGAGAAGATTCCACTTAAATATACGTGACATATTTTTCTTCAACCGCTACAGAAAGTGACCGTAAGTTTTAAAAATAGATTTTAGTATTTGATAGGAGAGATAGCGTATATACATTTTAAAACGCATATTCTAGGCTCATAGCAAAGCTGTTAATCTGATCTCTTAGTCCATAGTAGTTAATTAATTGATTACCGGTTGTTTATTATATTTTTTTTTTGTGCTACTTGTAACTTTCAAGAATATTTTGCTTGCAAGACATACCTACTCACGACATTTTTTAGCCATTGCTTTGTCCTCCAATTAATTAAATCTAATACATATATCTTATTTGTAGATCGTCTAAGTATATGATTAACCAACTGACAACGATGTTAGCTTAAAGAAACTATTTCAAATTTAAAAAAATATAAATTACGTAGAAAGATATTTCATTTGGTTGTATATACATACTACCTATAAAAATTGTATTTTGAGTTATGAAATTTCTTTTTGTTGAGTAATTATGGTTTACGCATTCTCATATCTTTGTCAGAAAAAAATAATCATCAAATGCCTAATTTCGTTAGTTATATATTTTTAGGTTTTAATTTTGGTGTAAATTTTTAACCAAACTAATAGAAAGTGGAAACATGTGATTAAAATAAAACGAAATATATATATGTTCTTATGTAGTATTATGTTTGGTCTTAAAGTAACCATCCACAATTGATTTGTGTGATATGAAATGAGAACATTGCGTGGACTTCTAACATAGCAACCGCATAATGATATGATAATAGATTATTGTGAAGAGTTCCGAGTATCCACAAAATATAGCCGACTCTCAAACTGATTGAGGAGAGTCTGAGAAGACAAGTTCCAAAAAGACGAAACAAAAAACTATTGCGCCACCAGGGTCCAAAATAATATAACAACAACCTAGTTTAGTGAGATACTTGACCAAAAATATTCTCTAATGTACTCGGTCAATATAAAGATTTATATATCAAATCAATTTTGATCAATTAAAAATATAGCCAATTTTTGTCAGAAAATATATAAAAAAATTGTCAAAAATATCACTTTCCTATTATCACCTTTTATGTTTACCTTAATCACTTTTATCCTTATTTTTAAGAGAAAAATTACATTTATAACCCTTGTATTGATTAATCTAAGATTTATGATTTAGAGTTGAGGGGTGGGATAAAGTGATGTATAATTTAAGAATGTAAAATTTAGGATTCTAATTAGTTTAAAAAAAACTACTTTTTAAAAAATAGTATTTATGAAAATGTCTATTTAATGAAAGTAAAAATGAAAAATGGTACCAATAATATGGAACATGAAAATTTCCCAAATATATAACTGATATGTTTACTTTTTTGAACAGAGACATAAAAGTAAATTAAACATAACCAACATAAACGTTTTACTAAAGCAAAGTTGTATACAAACTCTAATAGCAGTTACAAGAAAATTTAATAAATTTTAAAATCTGTTATTTGTTTATGAGACTTCTAGATTTTAAATTTGATAAATTTTAAATCACCCATATCACACTCAAAACAAATTTGCCAAAACTTTCTTTAAGTTGGTTTAATAATTTTATTTAAATTTTTTTTTTGAACAACTAATAATTTTATTTAGATTATGGTTTTAATGAGTTTTATGGTTTTTGTTGTCATTAGTGTGATATGGGTGATTTAGTGTGATTAGTGCGGACGGTTTTTGAGTCTAGAGACAATTTTATTAGCTCATCAACTCATGTATTTTGGTAATATCGATATTCCAGGCAAGGAACCACTGAAGTGACTCATTGAGTATTCAGAAGTCAACTAACTCAATAGATGTGTGTAATTTGTTTTGGGGGCGAATCCAAATCAGAAGGCGGCCAATTACAGAGCTTCGGCTTCAGGGCCCCTAGCCACGGGACCTTTTTCAACTAATGAAGAAAATCATCATTTTGAGAAAAAAAAGAAGAAGAATAAAATCATCATTTGATAAAAAGAAAAGAAGAAGAATAAAATCATCATTTAGATGAAAATTGGTTTAGTCATCCTGAATAATGAATAAATAAAAAATAATTTTCATTAAAATAATTTTTCCTAAATCTAATAATAATATAAAATATTATCGCCAAGAACAAATATACAAAGGGAGTTATATAAAACTGGATTAAAAGTTTCAATTTTTCTAATATTTTTGAAATTAATATTTAAACATATTACAATATGTTATTATATAAGTAATTTAGCATTATTAATAAAAAAACTTAAGATCAAACTAAATAAAATTTTAATTTTAAAATAAAACTTCTGTTGTTTTTTTCTAACTTCTACTCAAAACACTTTGTTATTTCATATAGAATAATATTTTACTAAATTCTGATTAATGAAGTTAATAGAAATAAATTTTTTTAAAATAATCATAATGGAAAAATTAACGCTATTGGCTGAAAAACTTAACAATTTCTTTTTCTTTAGAAAATAATAATTTAAAAAAAACTAATTTCACTAGATTGTGAGAAATCTATTTTTTCCAAAAACTTGATTGCCTAGTAATTTTTTTTTTTCAAAAACAAAAACCAAAAAATAAAAATTTGTAAATAATCAACTTTAAAAGTAAGCAAACAGTCATGACCTAATTCCAGTTTACAAAGGATAAGATCAAAATAGTAGCCATTCACGTGTTTTCCATTTGATGGATATATTAACATTGCTAGAATAAAATTGGTCTTTTGAGGAAAACCGCGAGATGAAATTAATCTAGTGACTCTGATGTTGGATTTCTTTATCTTTAGGCTCTCAACTCCACTCGACAACTTTCTGGATCACTTTTTGTTGTTAGCTGAGAAGATGCTGAAAGAGTTATTCGAAAAAAACAAGCATTACCTAACACAGCGAAGAGATATCTAATCTACATGCTCGAATCTTATCGATATGATTATCCTCTTGAAGAAACTCATGAAAAACTTTGTTTCACCAGTTTTTCACAAACTGAAAATAAAACTCTACACTCACAAGAGAAAGACTCAGAAAGCAAACGATTCAAAAGTTTACGGGAAAAATAAGATTAAAAAGACAAGTGTCAAAAAACTAAAATCTTCAATTAGGTAAGATTCAAAGATAGATCGCACAAAACTTTTTTCTCCGGATATGAACCATTAAAGAAGTGTGAAGGCCTAAAAAATCTATGCGGGAACAATACAAAAAAGGAGAGTTGGTGGTGCAGCGGCGATGAGGACCACTGGCCACCAATCGCAAGTTGAAATGTCATAAGGTTCTAGTGAGAAGTGGAGCCAGACGCGGCCAGACGGAAAATAGGGCTGGAAATAAAATACAATTTTGGGCATATAAATTAACAATTATACACCAAAAAACTAAAGTAATATGGTATTCGAATCTTCCACCTACCTCGTATAAGTTTCAATCCTCCAACCAACTCTGTTAGAAGATATTTCGGATAAATAATGACCAAAATATTATATATTTAAACCGGGCCAGAAGCACAAGCTTCAATATACTAAGTGGAGCCAGTATACTTAAAACACGATTTGCGATATGGGACTAAATCGACATTCCTCATCCTCTTGCAACTTTTTCTTGTGATCTGAAACTGAATACAATGCTAGGATTATTCCTATATGTTCCGAGATATTTTTTGTAAGCTGCGGCAGGAACATATGAATGCTCTAGAGTCCCTTATATAGTTTGGCATAATATAGATATTCCACTGAAGTGACTCATTGGATATTCGGAAGCCAATTCAGAAGGCGACAAATTACAGAGCTTTGGCTTATGTGCCCCCAGACACAGGACCGCAGCCGCTCTGTTTTTCAACTCATGTTTAGAAATTTATTCACTAATGAAATCATTAAACTATAAAATACATAAAACTTGCTTTAACATAAAACTATAAAATAATATATATATATATTAAAAATAAGTTCACTAATGAAACCCTTTTAGTTATTACAAAATATTATGTATATATTGATGTTTTATTTTTAAATAATACTATAATAGAAGTTTATGTATTTTAGCTATAAAATTTGATATTTTTACTAGTTTCAGATTTATTAATTTTAATATTAAAAATATTTTTTATTTTATTTTTACGATAAAAATAAAAAACTCAAAATCCAAAATCACTATTCAATTTTTTGAAAAACTAAAATTTACATCAAAATTTAAACTAAAAATTAAAAGCCAAAATCCAAGAAAAAACAAAAAAGCAAAAACTAAAATTATGAAAACAATTAGGATCTAAATATAGATTACGAAGGATAAGATCAAAATAGTAGCCATCCACGTGTCTTCCATTTGGGAGCTATATTGACATCGCGAGAAAATAATCGCCAATCAGAAGCTAAATCTAGATTACCGAGGATAAAATCAAAACAGTAGCTATCCACATATTTTTCACTTGGGGGAAATATTGACTTTTCCAAAGAAATATTGGTCTTTCTGAAAAAACAAATAAAGAAATTAATCCAGTGACTCTAATGTTGGTACTCGACAACCTCTAGAATCACTTTTTGTTGTTTGCCGAGATGATACTGAAAGAATTATCCAAAAAAAACAGCCGCATATGAATAGATTTGATCATTTGATGGAGCACCACCTAACACGGCGAAAGGATATCCAGTTCTACATGCTTGAATATCATCGATATGATTCCTCTTAAAGAAACTACCTTTGAAAAACTTTGTTTTAAATCATTAAAATACATAAACTTTCTTTAACAGAAAAATATAAAATAATTTATATTAAAAATTTAAATTCACTAATGAAATCATTTTAGTTATTTAAAGTTAGTTATTACAAAATACTATGTATATATTAATGTTCTACTTTTAAATAATACTATAAAGCAGTTTAAGTATTTTAGTTATAAAATTTGATATTTTTACTAGTTTCATAATTATTAATTAATATTAACAATATGTTTTATTTTTTTACGATAAAATAAAAAAATAAAAATCAAAATCCAAAATCACTATTCAACTTTTTCGAAAAACTGAAATATACTTCAAAATCGAAAACTAAAAGTTAAAAGCCAAAATCCAAGAACAAAAAACAAAAAAGCAAAAACTAAAAATTATGAAAACAATTAGGACCTAAATATGGATTACGAAGGATAAGATCAAAATAGCAGCCATCCACGTGTCTTCCATTTGGAGGCTATATTGACATTGCGAGAAAATAATCACCACCTAAATCCAGATTACCGAGGATAATATCTAAACAGTAGGCATCCACATATTTCATTTGAAGGCAATATCGACTTCGAGAAAATAATCACCACCTAAATCCAGATTACCGAGGATAAGATCTAAACAGTAGACATCCACATATTTCATTTGAAGGCAATATCGACTGCAAGAAAATAATCACCACCTAAATCCAGATTACCGAGGATAAGATCTAAACAGTAGGCATCCACATATTTCATTTGAAGGCAATATCGACATCACCAAAGAAATATTGGTCTTTCAGAAAAACCGCAAAAAGAAATTAATCCAATGACACTGATTTGGGTACGCGACAACCTCCAAAATCACTTTTTGTTGTTTGCCGAGATGGTTCTGCAAGAATTATCAAAAAACAACAACCACATATAATTATATTTTACCATTTAATGGAGCACCACCTAACACAACAAAGAGATATCCAGATCTACATGCTCGAATTTTATCGATATGATTCCTCTTGAAGAAACTACCTATGGAAATGCAAATAAACAAGAAAAAATGATCTAGCCAGACAAAAAACCAAATGAGTCGGAAATTTACGGAACGAATCGGATCAAAAATACAAAAGGGTAAAAAATTAAGATCCTGACTTAAGATTAAAAAATAGATCTCACAAAACTTTTTTTCTTCGGATATGAACAGGAAAAGAAGAGTGAAGGCCTTAAAAAATCTATGCGAGATCAATACAAAAAGAAAGGAGAATTGGTGGTGCGGCGGCGATGAGGACCGCCAGCCACCAGTCGTATGTTGAGATGTCAGAAGGTTCTAGTGAGAAGTGGAGCCAGTATACTTAAAACAAGAAGATCGGTGATATGGAACTGAATATAAATTTCTTAGGCTCTTGCATAATGTTATTCAGTTTTATATATTTTACATATATCATATGTTGAAACAAACATAAAGACATTAATATTACAAGCTTAATTCGAAATACATAGTTATTTTATCTCTATTGAACCAGCCGATTAGATCTTCCTAGCTTTACCATTGACATCTTGGTTATCTGGTTCACGACACCTTTTTTTAGTTCTTGCACAAGGTCCTTTCTCTTTCTCCTCGTTATTCTCATTGCTAGCTGATATTATTGGTGAAATATCAAACAGACTGTGGCACTTGGGACACATATATGCACCGTAATTTTCATTTGGTATGATGCTATGGGTTCGATACTTGTTTTCACCACCTTCGTCGCCTGTGTCGACTTTGGTGTAATCGATAGGTTCAGGGTAAAAGGTTTCCCGTTGGTTATTAAAAACATTTGGAGGGTGAATGGTTGGATCATAAGTTATGACACGTTCATGACCATTTTGGCCAGTGACCATATTATTGGTCGGAACCATAACATGACCATACATGTTTGAGATAGTTGGAGGAATGACCCTACCAAAAACATTTGGAGAGTGATTCCAAATGGTCTGACCAGAAGTTATGACACGTCTGCCACGGTAATGACCATTTTGGCTAGTGACCATATGATTGGTCGGGACAGTAGCATGATGATACATGTTTGGGATGGTTGGAGTGGCCATAACTGGAGAAAAATGAGGGTTAACAGATCCTGAGATCTGAGGCATTATTCTCACAGGAGAGACCATGTTACTTCTCGTCTGAGAAGCCATGCGTGAACTGTTGATTGTTAAGGTAGATGAATAGACTTGTGAAGCATGGTAAGAAGTAAAAGGTGGAGATGGAGGAAACAAATTGGTATGGTTTGTGTTTACAGAAGTAACGAACGTTGATCGAACCGTTCGAGTCTCATTTCGGTTAATCTGGATGGGAACATACTCATTTTGGTTCAGAGTACTATTAGCACTAGGGATGAACACATTTGGTAGTGAAGGCATTTTGAGATTTGGGTGTGTTTTAGAACGTTTGCATATCTATCTATTTATAGTGTTAGTATGCATACATAAATGCTAAAATATAAAATTTAAAAAAGGAACCCATAAGGTTTGACCCCAAAAAAGGAACATATAAGGAATGATATATTTCATGTTGACTATCTTTTAATTTTAACAATGAAAATCCTCCATGATTGGCAAGTTCTTTAAAAATGTTATAGAGTCTTTCTATAACTTAAATTATTTTCTAAAGCAAAAATATTTTCTAATCATGCTTTGTAAAGATTTTTTAAAGATACAGATTTTTCTTTCTTGTTTTTGTTTTTGGCTCCAGAAAGCAATAAACCTAGAACATTTAATTTTTGCTTAAAAAATTATATCTAAGTCATTAAATCGTTTAAAACCTACTGCCAAAATCTTACAGAAAAATTATTCACAGCTACAGAAAAAAAATCTATATTTTAAATTTTGTAGCAAAAAAAATATAAAACTACAACTCTTTTCAATCAACTCCTACATTTCAGTATTTCTAATGGGACAACTCTTATATACATGGTAAAATCAATCAAAGATTTATTTCCTTTTTGAGGGATACTTGCTCACATGTGTTAAAAGAGAATCATTTATGGCATATCTTTGAATAATTTATTTTTATTAGTGGTTTTATAGAAAGGTGTTAAATATTTTATCTATTAATGGTTTTCCGCATTTTGTGCGTAGCTTTATTTATTTTTGTTATGCGTAGCATACATACTTTTCTCTTGTTATTGTTTTTTTGTTTTTGGTGTGAGAGACTGTATCTTATTAAATAACTGAGTTATATATGCACACTTGTGGTTTGAGAGATTAGTTGTTGCTATAACTCCTACGTAGGAGTAATAATAGATTATTTAGATGTTGTATTTTCATGTGTATTGAAAGTTGTCATTTGCACTAAACGGGGGATTAATTGCTTCTATGGTTCAATCTGGAGGTTTTTGAAACATATATTTTTGTTTATGGGTATTCCCTTTTGTTTTGTTGGTGTTAATTGTGTATATAAGAGCCAACATTATATTCGTTAAATTTAATTTGATTCGTTATTCCTTTCGATTTGATCCAAAAATTTTAGATATTCACAAACTTTCGAATCAAATCAAATAATAAACATTAATATTCATTAAAATCGAAGCAAATTACAAATACTAAAATTTTGAGAAATTGATATATACTCATGTCCGGCATATACATACATATATATATATATATTTATTTAAATACATGTATATCTTGATTAAATTTAGAGTTTTAAATGTGTAAGTTTATATGATTATTATTCTAGCATGTGACTTAGTAAATTTTCTTCAAATTATTACATATAAAGTTTTAAATAGAAAAAGATGGAAAGAAATTATTTATGAAAATTATAACTTTGTCTTAAGTTTTATCTTATTATTATTGTTAACTAAGTTTAAATTTTACAAAATGTAGAATTCACTACTTCTTTTAATTTATATTATATATATCATCAAAATTTTATTTTAAATAAAAAATTTGTATCAAATATTCAAGATAATTTGTATTAAAAAAATAGATGAGATATTCGTAAGTATTTGTAAAGATCCGCAAATATCCATATATTTTTACGGATATCCATTTTTCCTAATATCCGTATTTTTTCCGAAATAAGTCAAGTTAAAAAATTAGATATTCATAATATACGAAAAAAATCACAAATACTGAAAATTCCGCTGTCCTTTGCTTCGTATGCACCCCTAATGTATATATAGTTGGGCCCGTCATTTCTATTTATTTTGTGCTTCCATATATTAGTAGTTTAGTACTCTTGTCCAAGTTGTACTACATGTTTACCCGCAATTTTATGGGTATAAATATTTTATGAATACTTTATATATTATATTTTTTAATGTAAAATATTTTTATTTTATTTTTAAAAGTTATGTATATTTATTTTATTTTTTGTATTTGTAAAATCATATTTTACATATTATTTCAAATATACAATTAAATAAATATTTTGTTAGATTTTTATTGAAAACTATAGCAAATTATTCATATATAAAATAAAATAAAATAATCAGGTAATATATTATATAATATTCATGCTTATGATTTTAAAATCATTTGGAGCTAAAATTGATCTCCTTAGTGTTATTCATACAATATAATTGTTATTCATATTAAAACACACTAATTTTTCTTTATTATATATATATATATAATAACTTACTTAATATATGAATTACATAATAAGTTTTTTATAAATTTCATATAGGAATGTATTAATTGTTGTAAGCTCACCAACTCTTAATTTTGACTAGTTAAATTAAATATGAAAATAAAAAAATGTTTAATGTCAAATATTTAAATGTTATTATGTATATATATATATATAATGTTAACATTTAAATACATATTAGCATTTACGAAGGCAGGCGATGGTAGGCGTTCCACAACAAGGAGAAGGAAGTATCCATCCTGTTTGGCGACAACCCTCAGCAACCCTTGCATTGATATTGATCCCATCAATGAAGGTTACAAGAGGTCCATGAGCACACCAGTTATCACACCAGTAGCTCGCAGATAACCCGTTCCCCAAAGAGCAACCAATAAGAGGTCTAGCAAGAGGTCTTAAAGACAAGATAGCCCGCAAAATCCATGAGTGAGTCGTTTTAGGTTCAACAAGCCAGAAGTGATGGCTTGTGTAGCTATCACTTATGGAGGTGGTGTATGTTTTTTTTTTTGTTAGCTGTCCACTTAGACAAGATATTTCTCCGGAGAACGCCTCCATTTGACTGTGTTTGATATATATGTCTGAAAATAATTCTTTAGTCGTAGCCTCTTTTGTTAATAAATAGTTGTCTTCTGCCATGGTACTATAGCATCCAAATTATAGTGAGTACATCACTGGTCTTTTAAGGGAGAGGCATAATTGTAATATTTCTCTCTAAAAACACGTGCCAATAAAGAAAATGAAAATTCAAGAAACGTTATATTGAAATTATGGAGATCTTGAAAACTTAGCCTCTTGTATCTTTTGAAGTACATATTTCATCCATAATTTAATGTTACTCTTTGCTGTTTAGTTCTGAACTCCATTAGAAATTGGAAATTGTGCGTGTTCATCAATAAATACTTTGTGGAAGTAAAAATACATCACAAATATTGAAACTGTTTGAATCAAAAAATTTATTTGGATTTCTTTTTCACTTTTTGATAAAAGTCGTGCCACTTGGATGTACACTTGACTCAAAAATGATTTACGGAAACATATCTAAAGGTGTGCAACTTGGATGTACACTTGACTCAAAAATGGTTCACGTAAACATATTTTGAATAATTATTGGTTTTATATGTAACTAAGTGGTTGCCCACAAATTTGCGGATATAAATATTATATAAAAATTTAAAACATTAAAAGAGAATTTTTTTAATTTTAAATACTTTAAAAATCTAAAATATCAATGGTATTTTAAGAAACATGTGCTTTAGCGATATTTAGTAATATTAATATAAATTGTTATAATATTTATATTATTTGATTTTGATCATATAGTTAACAAACTAATGTTATTGAACATAAACACTATTTTAAAATTCTTCAGAATCATCATATTATTGTATCTATCATCTTATTTAATCTTAATTAAATCAATTCTCAGTTGCGAAGTTTTCATAAATTTGAAGCAGATAACTGACGAATATTTTAATATGCAATTATCACACTAACTTCTTCAATACATATTATGCATCATAGTTAGCTTTTTTCTCACTTTATCATTTTTTCTTTTCATCACATTTTGACACGCATTGCTAATGTCTTCTTAATTTTCGTACATATTTTTTGTTTGCCAAATATTTATATCACACACTAAATATTTACATAAACCATACAGATAATCAGTCAAATACCCATTTAAGAATCTCTTTCAGTCATCACATTACCTTATTTACTATATTATGGTGTATATGACTTAAATTCAAAACATTTTATAATTGCAAAGTTCTCACATGTTGACTAGAATATAATTCATTCAATCTTCAAAGCTTAAATATTAAACGACTAACGTATATATTTTCAATATACATTGCAATTATCATATATTTATATAAATATTTAACTATCACTTTAGTTTTAATTATTTTTGAATTTAAAACAAAAACAAAATATATTAAAATTTCTCCAATTCTCTATTTTCTTCTATAAATGATTTATATGCTCTTATAAATAATTTAAATATTCTGATAAAAGATTTTAGAAGCTATACTAAATAAGTTTTATTTTTTAAAAAGAAAAAAGTTTATAAATAATTTATAAACAATATATGAACTTATAAGACAATAATAGTTATAAACTTACCATTTTAGATTTAATTGAAATAATTAAAAATTAAAATCATCGACTAATTAAATTATAACAAAATATTATCAAGACTTCATCAATGATTGCACGTAAGCAAAAATCACTAAAATGACCTCTCAATCAATATATATGAGGACTTCTATTTTTATTTTATGTGGTCTTATAAACAATTATAAAATTCTTATAAAATGATTTTGGAAGCCAAAATAAATAATTTTTGATTTTAGAAAAAATATAAATGATTTATAAATCAAATATGTACATTATAAGAAATTAAAAATAATTGTAATATTATAAATATGAATATGCATATGAAATTGTTTTGAACACAGTATGAAATTATTTATATTAATATCTATTAAAAATTATTCATTATTTCTATAGTTTAAAAATATAAGAAAGAATTAATCAAACTTTATTACTCTTTCTATAATTTTGACAATTATTTCTCATAAATTATTGTTTGTAATATCATTTAAAATATTGGGCAAGTGATATTAATTGATTATGAAATTACAATTTATTTTAGATATAGTTTAAAAATAATTAAAAATTACAAATCATCGACCACTCAAATTATAACAATATAATCAAAACTTAACAGTTATTGACATGTAAGCAAAAGTCAATAAAGTGACTTCTTAATTAATATATAGGGGATTTCTATTTTTCTCCTATGTGCTCTTATAAACAATTTTAAAATTCTTATAAAATAATTTTGGAAGTCATAGTAAATAATTTTTTCGATTTTTTTTAAAAAAACTTTATAAATGATTTAAACACTATTACTCTTTTCTGGAGCATTATTTCTAGTTTTACTTTTTATTTTATTTTTAGATTTAATTTAAATAAAATTAAAAATCATCAACCAAAAAAATTATAAGAATTTTCTTACGAATCACCAATAATCGACACTTAAGAAAATGTCACTTAAATAACTTTTCGTTTAATATATAATTTACATTTTCTTTTGTTGTGCTCTTATAAAAAATTAAAATTCTAAATAAAATGATTTTAAAAGTCATAATATATATTTATTAAAACTTTATAAAATGATTTATAAATCATATATGGACATTATATTAATATCTATTAAAAGTTATTCATTAGCAAAAGTTACTAAAGTGACTTCTCAATTAATATATATGAGTATTTCTCTTTTTCTTTTATGTGTCTTATAAACAATTTTAATTTTTTTATTAAATGATTTTTCAAGCCATAATAAATCATTATTGAATTTTAAAAAAACTGTATAATTATATATAAATCAAGTATGTACATTATAAGAAATTAAAAATTATTTTAATATTATATATATGAATATGAAATTGTTTTGAACACAGTATGGAATTATTTATTAATATCTATTTTTTATTATTATTTATATAGTTTAAAAATATAAGAAATAATTAATCAAACATTATTACTCTTTTTATAATTTTGACAATTAGTTACCATAAACTATAGTTTATAATATCATTTAAAATATTTGGCAAAATGTTATTAATTGATTATAAACTTACATTTTATTTTAAGTCTAGTTAAAATAATTAAAAATTAATCATTGATCAATTAAATTATAACAATTTTATCAAGATTTTACCAGTGATTGGCACGTAAACAAAAGTCAATAAAGTGACTTCTCAACTAAGGATGATTGAGTGGAGACAATGTTATACCTGAAAACGTTATATGATGGTGGTTTTGCACATCCGTTAATATCTCTCAAACTTGAACGAACCCACACAAGACTATACGAAAAGCATTTTAATTTACTCGATTCAATAGTCATATGTTAAGTAAATTAATATAATAAATGAAAAGTCATTATAATAAGGTTTATTAAATATTTAGTGACATACTATAAAACTACTAACAGAAATAAAATATTTAATGACATACTATAATACCATAAAACAAAATTATTCTTTTATACACATCACATACATAAAGTAAGATAAATTTGATTTTTGGAAATGGATTATGATATAGTAGTACGAGCCACACGATGACATCGACGGTCCAGATTACTCCGCATGTTTTCTAAAAACCCCTCTCGAATTTGAAATCCCTAACAGTCGAGTAAGAAACGTCAAATCGAAAGAATCATGGCGGCAACAAGCGACGAGCAGATGAGTTCGCTTCTCTCCAGCTTCGATCAGATCTACGAGGTGATACTCTCTTCCGTCTCTTGTTCATCGTGTAGTGCTCGGAATATTCTGTTTTTTGATTCTCTGATTTGGATTCGGTTATGATCATCGTCACCTGAGATTTAATCTAGATTTCCATCGAAACCGATTGGAACTGAAATCTAGAAACTACGATCTGCTCATGATTAGGTTATGAAGTCATCTTCGAGGATTACATAGACAAATCGATTGTTCATAGCTTTGATTTGTTGCTCAGGATTTCAAAAGCGGGATGAATGAGATGAACGTTTGCAGATCTAGGAGCAATGTGGAAACTAGCAGAAGAGAAGCGCTTGAGATTAGTAACAAGACTCTTAAAGAAGGTTTTGGTTTGATTGTGATTCTTCGTATTCACTAGTGGTATCTAATTGAATGTGGAAACCTGTAGAGAACGAGAGGCTCAAGAAGCTGTACACAGAATCGTTAAACAACTTTGTCGATCAGGTCTTTTTGAATCTTTCTCTAGTTATCTGTTTCTTGTGCCTGATTCTGGAAAACATTCAGCTTGAGCATCGAACTAAGTGCCACGGCTTGAAAGAAGAACTCAAGAGAGTGAATGATGAAAACAAAAGCAAAGAGCATGTGAGACTCCAATCTTTACTTGTGATTTGGAACTGAAGATGATGCTTGGATCTTCACTCTCTGTTCTGAGATATATTTGTAAGCTTTGGCAGGAACATAGGAGTGATGTGGAGTCCCTTATGCAGAAGCATGTAACAAAGGTTGAGGAGCTAGAGAATAAAATCAGGTTAAAAGCATCACCACCAGTGGCGAATGTAGGACTATTTTTCAGTGGGGGCAAATCTTATATAAACTTAAAAGTATAACTAGAAAATATTATCTAGTGAGAAAAAATAACTAAAAATTTGGTATATTTACCAAATTTTGGAAATTTCATGGTGGCATTTGCTCCTTTCTGAGTAACGTAGAACCGCCACTGATCACCACATTCACTGCTATTATTATAAACTGACATGTTACTGTATCTTATCTTTTCGGTGACTAACACAGCTTTCTTTTTTATGTACAGAAGCCTTATGGTTGAAAAGGCAACAAACGATATGGTCATTGATAGGCTGCGCCAGGACTTGTCAGCTAACAAATCGCATATTCAAGCAATGTCGAGGAAGCTGGATCGAGTCTATTCTGAAGTGGAATCCAAGTGTAAGACTTGGCGTCACCTGATGTTCAAGTTGCTTTTAAGTTTGTGTTTATGTTGCTGCATAGATATGGCTTCCTAATGTAATCATTTGGTAGATGAAGTCGAGGTTCAGGATCTAAAGGACTGTCTTCTAATGGAACAAGAAGAGAAAATTGATATTAGTAACAAGCTTCAGAGTCTGCAGAAGGAATGTAAGAGTCTCTTCTCTTTACTCACTCAAGTGATAGATTACAAGTTATCGAGACGTTCTAGTTTTGGTTTTAGGTTTCATTAGCAAGAGTAAGAGTTTACATTACTTCTTTAGTCAGTATATTGCAAACCTAATTGGAGGTCACTTTATATTTGTTGCAGTGGTTATAAGTAGAACAACTGTAGCCGAAAAGCAGAGGGATACAACTTCATATCGACAGGTGGAGACATTGAAGCAGAAGCTAATGAAACTGAGAAAAGAGAATGAGATCCTTAAACGGAAACTATCTTCTTCATAGAACAACCAGGAACAAAAGCTTTGCTTGGCAAAAATCACTTACTGCTCGGTCCCTCAACGAGTAAGTTCCACAAAACCAAACCATTTCTTAATTCAAATTGTTTTCATAGATGATACAGTTAAAAACATACAAAGCCGGAAGAAGAAGTTAATATAAAGTCCATGAAACACGCAAATCAATTTTGAAGAGAAAAAAATAAAACAAGATACCTATAAAAGCACACTTCAGGATTTGATTATTTGATAGAAGAGAAAAAAAACATTGCATTCCTCTCTGTCTTTGTTAAGGACAGTGTAGAAATCATCAACGTCCGTTGTTGAAGACTCTGCAGTTTCTCCTGATCTCTCCGGCACGTCCTGTAAGAACCCTTATGGTACCCATTTTCTCCATTGCTTGAGCAAATCTCCGTCTAAAGAGTGCATTGTCTTGTGCAAAGCTCGTCACAATTCCACTGGTTGCTCTATCGAGACCCAAGTTTTGATCAATCCTCATGATTCCTCTCTGTCTTCGGATCTCTCCAAAGATTGCATTGTCCACAATGAATGGACTCCTTTGGTCCAAAAACACCGATGGGTCGTTTGGTGCACGACATGTGTTCCTCAACCTTAAAAAGACATGTATTAGTTGGTCAGATATACATCAAGCATTTGATGGTATGTAGGAGAATACGTACTGAGCGTTCAGTGAGCGGTCCATAGCAGGGTCATTAAGCCTATCCTGGAAAAGACTGCAATGCACAACACCGACACTGTGGCCACCACCAATAAGTGTGACCATATCGTTCACGCTCATGCCTAGAGCTGCAAAGGCTTGGATGGATGCGGGCACAGGAATTGTCGGTCCGGGCAAGTTCACATCTCTTGGGTTTGACCTTAATCCATCACGTCTTCCTGTTTTTATCAAGAAGCTTGGCCCACCAGCTAACTTGATCGCGTCTCTGGTGGCTAGAGCTACAATGTCTGCGCATGAGACAACTCCGGGGCACACTTGCTCGAGCCGTCTCTTAGCCTCGTCAATGATCTCATAGCCTCTCACGCTTGCGTTAGGTCCTGTGCTTTTCTCTGATGGCCTTCCGGGTCTTGGGTCAATCAAGAGGGAAGCATCACAACCCTACACAATCATTCAAAACGTTACTTAATCAATGTTGGGTCCATCATAAATATATATAAATATGTATACAGACAAGGAGAAAGCTTACGAACCGTAACAAAGCAATCATGAAACTGCATACGAAGCAATGCTGCAGTAATGCTACGGTCACGACGAAAACTGTTGGTGACGACACTAGAAATGATAGACCCAGCACGGTGGCATGACCCGCCGTAGAACCCAAACCTGAGTTGTGCCAAAGCAGAAGGAACAAGGAAACAGAACAGTAAAAACAAAGCTGTGACTGACCTCATTTCCTTGCCTCCCCCTGTGAAAACTTAGAAATGCTTTTTGGGTTGTGTTGTTTCCAAGTTCTCGTGTTGTATATTTATATGTAAATTTAAGGACAAGACATTGGCAAAGAGAATGTTTCACTTCAAAGACGTGCATAGGGTGAAGCTAGATACTAGCAACTAATGGTTTAAAGGACTACATTCTATATGCAGTAGTTGTGCTTTAATAAAATGTCCGTAACAATGTTATTATACATCTTCCACACGTCAAAAGACTTGGTTATAGCCAACTTGGGATACATTTTGAGCAATTTAGAAAGGTATATACACCATTTCTATTTTGAGAAGTGGATATTATTTAATGATGATTCCCCGACTAAGTCAGATATGCAATTGTTTCAGTTTACTAATAAAGCAAGTTGTCTACGAAAAAGAAAGAAAAATCTGCATAGCCTGTTTCTTGCTGTACAAGACACAAAGTAACAGAAAAACAAAATAAAAGAATATACCTATTTTAATTTAGTATCATTTCAGGAATCTGACTTGGTTGACATGTCCTTTAAGCCAACGAGTTCAAATTATCTAGTGCATCCAGACATTTACTCTGTCAAGATACTTCTTTACTCTCCTCTTCTTTGCACAATCGATGCAGTTTTATAGAGGCTTACACTCGTCTAGCACAGCCGATTTGTTTTAAGTCCAACCTGGTTAGGCTTAATGTAAGCTTTTTATAACCCCCAAGTTTGATTTAGCTAATCTCTTTTGGATCTAAGAACTCATTTTTGTTAGACCTCCAAGAAGATTGATGATCTTCTCTTCTTCTTTAAAGAGGATTTCTTCATCTTTACCTTTACATTTCTGCAAAATTTAGAATGTTTTCTTCACCTTCATCGTGTTCTTTAGTTTTGATTTCTATGTACGAGTAGACTGCTACTTGTCTCTTAAGGTACATCAAAGATTATCATGATGTGGTGATTGATATGTTGATGCTTAAGCATATTTTATCCTTCATTTTTTAATTAAATCCTTTATTTTCTGTGCACATATTAAATCCTTTAGTTAATCCTTTATTTAGAGTACGCTTATTTGCTATAACAACTTTGATCATAAAGTTTTTTTCTGTACCAATTTTTTAAAAAAGAAATACCTCAAGTAAAATTAAATGAATAGTTTTATTTTAACCACGAAGTGGATCTTCGAAGGATTACGTATGAACTTGTTGTTTATACATGCTAACTAGGTGTTTTCCTGCACCATGTGCAGCGATATTTCTTTTAAAAAAAATTATATTTAAATAAATTTTGTTAATATTTTAGAATTTATATTTATAATAATATTTTAATATAATTTTTTAGTTATAAGATTAAGATAAAAAAATTATTTCTTTTAAATTATATTTAAGAATAGTATGTATATATTTATAATTTTAGATAAAATTTTATTTACTTTTTGGGTATTAAATAAACTTGTATAAAAATTAGAAGAATGATATAAAATTGTGTAATTATCAAAAAAATAAAACTAAACTGAATTTCTAAAATTTCTAGATATTATAAAGAAACAAATGTTACTCATTAAAATTATATATATATTTTTTAAAAGATTGTATATTTTTGAAAATCTTGTTTAGTAATAAAAATTGTAAGAATATAAAACTAAATTAAACTAATATTTCGAAATTAGTAAAATATTATATATTTAATTAATGTTATATTTAGATGTATTTATTTTAGTGTTGATTTATAAGTTATTATCACATTTTAAAAGTTACCAAAAATATAAATGAACACTAAGTGTAATTGTCCATGTCACATTTTTTTAGTTAAAATGATTCTAATAATGACATGTGGCAAATCACTTTGCAAATAATGTCTAGGGGATTTAAGAATAGTATGTATATATTTTATAATCTTAGATAAAATTTTATTTATTTTTTGGGTATTAAATAAACTTGTATAAAAATTAAAAGAAAGATATAAAATTGTGTAATTATCAAAAGAATAAAACTAAACAGAATTTATAAAATTTCTAGATATGAGAAAGAAACAAATGTTACTCATTAAAATTATATATTTTTTTAAAAGATTGTATATTTTTAAAAATCTTGTTTAGTAATAAAAATTGTAAGAATATAAAACTAAATTAAACTAATATTTCGAAATTAGTAAAAATATTATATATTTAATTAATGTTATATTTAGATGTATTTATTTTGGTGTTGATTTATGAGTTATTACCATATTTTAAAAGTTACCAAAAATACAAATGAACATTAAGTGTAATTGTCCATATCACATTTTTCCTTAAGTTATGTTATTTTTTCTATTATGCCATGTCACATTTTTTTAGTCAAAGTGATTATAATAATGACATGTGGCAAATCACTTTCCAAATAATGTATAGGGGATCATTTAAAAAAGAGAGTTTTGTAACTTTCACTAGTTTAAAACCTATGCACCGAGAACTCGTTGTTTATACATGCTAATCATTACAATTGTTCGTTGGCTATATATGCTAATCATGATTTGAACTCTTTGATACAAACCATTACTACATAAATAAGCTTACTGAACTCGTTTCATATCATTAAATGAATTTTAAAGTTTTTTTATCATATTTAAAGGTGAAAATTAAAAAAGAGAACAACGAACAAATAGTTAAACCACATAAAAGAATAACATGAGAAATAACAGAAAAGAAAAAAATTATAAAAGGTTAATATAAAATGCAGTTACATATCAAATCAATGGAAAAATAAAACATGATAAGCAAGAAAAGCATTTCGGATGATAATTAAAAAAGAGTAAAAAATGAGGAAACGAAAAAAGAGAGAGAAAATAAACAATGGTCAGGAGAGTTTATAATCATCAACGTCCGTTGTTGAAGACTCTGCAGTTTCTCCTGATCTCTCCAGCACGTCCGGTAAGAACCCCAATTCTACCCATTTTCACCATTGCTTGAGCAAACCTCTTTCTAAAGAGTGCATTGTTTTTAGCAAAGCTTGACACGATGTCACGGGTTGATCTATCGAGACCCATGTTTTGATCAATCATCATGATTCCTCTCTGTCTTCTGATCTCTCCGTAGATTGCGTTATCCACCATGAACGGAGTCCTTTGGTCCAAGAATACTGATGGGTCATTTGGAGAACGGCATGTGTTCCTCAACCTAAAGAAATGTATTAGTTTGTCACATATATCATTAGATAAAAAGAGTAACACATGTAGTCTAGTGTTTTGTCGTTTAAGATATGCAACTAGAACAATCGAATAGTGCCTAAGTTTAAAAAATAAAAATAAAAATGAAAATTCTTTTAGTTAGATGCATATATTAGAGTTTAATTTTTTTTTTTTTTTATGTATGTAGTCTAGTGTTTTGTCTTTTAATATGTGCAACTGGAATAATCTAATAGTGCCTAAGTATATTAAAAAAACTATAAATTCTTTTAGTTAGATGCATAAATTAGAGTTTAATTTTTTTTACGTATGTAGTCTAGTGTTTTGTCTTTTACGATGTGCAACTGGAATAGTCGAATAGTGCCTAAGTCTAAAAACAAAATAAAATTATAAATTATTTTAGTTAGATGCATAAATTAGAGTTTAAAATTTTATTTTTAGGTATGTTTCTAAATTTTGGGTTTATAATTTCAAGAAGTTAAACATATAGGGATGTAACTATTAACTTCTTAAATGACATCATTACTTTATTTAAATATATATAGTTAATATTTTTTGAATAGGAGTACTAAAAATAATTTGAAAGACATACGTACCTAGCATTTAACGAGCGGTCCATTGAAAGGTCATTAAGTCTATCTTGGAAAAGACTACAATGCACAACACCAACGCTGTGGCCACCACCAATAAGTGTAACCATGTCGTTCGTACTCATACCTTGAGCTGCAAATAACTGGATGGATGCAGCCACTGGAATTGTTGGTCCGGGCAAAGTTCACATCATTAGGGTTCGACCTTAATCCATCACGTCTTCCTGTTGGTACTGAGAACCTTGGACCACCAGCTAATGCGACCGAGTCTCTAGTGGCTAGAGTTACAATGTCTGCGCATGAGACAGTTCGGGGGCACGCAGCCTCGAGCAGTCTCTTGGCTTCATCAATGATCTCGTAGCCTCTCACGCTTGCATTTGGTCCGGTGCTTTTCTCTGATGGTCTTCCGCGTGTTGAGTCGATCAAGAGGGAAGCATCGCAACCCTACACAACCATAGCAAACATTGATTGGTTAACGTTATGCATGACCGGTTCTATGAAATATTGGTCTCCGTCTACAAATTTTAAAGAGTTATTATATACTTTCTCTGTTTTATAATAAATTTTATTTTAACATTTTTTGTTACATAAAAAATATCACTTTAGAATTCTAATGCATATTATATTTACTTTCAACTTAAAATTAATTGAAAATTGCATTAATGTTATAAATAATTTTATTTATCTCAAATACTATTGGTTAAATAAATGTAATTAGTAACAAAATAAATATATTTTGATATTTTTTTTTAATTTGTGTGGAAAAATATCAAAATGACATTTATTAAGAAAAAAAGAAGTATAATCGCACGGTAACAAATTGTCAAAAATAATAATTGAAAAATGTTTATCACCCTCTAAATCTCATCTTTTGCATGATGTTACGTTAAGATATAGTAACGAGTACATGATATTTATATACACACAACATAATATAGAGAAGCTTACTAACCCTAACAAAGCAATCATGAAACTGCATACGAAGCAATGCTGCAGTGATGCTACGGTCGCGGCGGAAACGGTTTGCAACAACACGAGCAACGATAGATTCCGCACGAGGGCATGACCGGCCGTAGAATCCAAATCGGAGCTGCGCCAAAGCAGAGGGAACAAGGAAGCAGAAGAGGAGAAACAAAGCTGTGATTGACCTCATTTTGAATGATGAGAGCTCTTCTTTGCCTCTACTATGAATGTTACTTCTTGTGGTGATATTCTAAGTGCTCGTAACATGCATATTTATACACGTATTTGGGGGAAAAGACATTGGCAAAGAGAATGTTTCATTTGGGAGACGTGCATAGGGTAAAGATGGATACATTGTGTAAAGGAATATACATTATGTATCATTGTGTGTTTAATAGTTTCAAGAAAAATGTTAGCGTTTGTCCTCCACACGTCGAAGATTCAGTATGACCGACAAATTTGGAATATATATTACATAACTTTCGTTCAATCTTCAAAGGTACCATTTCTATTCTAGAAGTGGATCCAGTTTAGTGCTGACCCAAAATCAAAAACAAATAGGATTAAAGAAAAACATGTTCTTATATGATAGTGATCAGAACTGTCGGGTAAAAATATCGAGATTTAAGTTTATAAAAAAAACAGGCACCTAGATTTTTACATTACACATTCAGCTACATTGGCTCTCTAGCATATGTTCTTTCCCTCTCTATCATAATTGAGCTTCCCCTCTAAACCTCGTAAACAAACACACACAGCAAACGATTCATAAAGTATAACTGCTGTAGCCACCAACATCAGAAGCAGCTGGTCTATATTCCGTTCCATAGGTTTGCCCATTCAGTGACGGCGTGTAGGTAGACGATGGACCCGCAAGCTGAGAGTATGCTGTTGGTCTGTACTGCGCCGTCTCTGTGCCCATGTAGCTGCTTGAGAGCGGCTCTTGAAGGTTGCTCAGCTGAGGAGGATATGCAGGTACATAACCAGTGTCGACTCTAGCATATCCCCCTGAAACCGGTTCCTTGTGATTGCTGATGAACTCCTACACAAAGGTAAAACGACAACTACAGTTTTATGCCAACCATAGCATATGTAAATGGAAGAGAAATCCTTTTTTTTTACAATGCCATTTCAAGCAACATATATAAATGATGGAATGTGTTCTTACTTGAATTAGTTGCTGAGCAGTTTGTACTTGAGAAGATGTGCCTTTGATTTCCACTGTGATTTGATCAGGATGTGGACTCTCTTGAATGGTAATGGTAGCTCCACTTCTTCTACGGATGAAGGCTATATTAGCTCCTTCTAAACCAATAATATCCTCCGCATAGGAGAATGGTATTTGCATCGTTTGAGATACCTGGTAAGAAAAACCCATTATAGAAACCTCTTTACTACTTTCAAGAGATTAAGCCTAGATGCGATAAGACTAAAGACACTAGTAGAAGACTAAACATAACAAGTAAGAACGTGATAACGCTAAACATGTTGAGAAAATACTGTATCCAATGGAAACTACCTGTGTAACAAAAGCAGCAGAAACTCGAGCAAGGCCAGAGGACTGTCTTGAGGACAGTACAGGATCCTGACTATACATAGAAACTCCCGAAGGCTGGCCACGTGACTCCAGAAAGAGAGGTTCCCTACGTGCTAAGAGGGAGAGATCAGACTCGACTCCATTTGACAAAATAGCATGGAGAGATGACTTGTTGTCAGCTAATGGTTCTTCCTGACGAACTTGAGAGACTCTAGCTAGATACTAAAGATACAAAAACAAATACCATAACTTAGATAATTCATAAAGAATATATAAAGCAGAGAGAAACGCAAGGAAGTAATCGTTTCAGAGAATGAAGCTTACTTGCTTCTCGAAGAGAGGAACCACAGAATGGTCGACTAGAAATTTCCTTAAGTGGCCTACAACACCTTCTAAAGCTTTTACAATCTTTAAAGCTTCCCCTTGCAAATCCACTATCCTCTCATCTTGTGCAGCATAGAACGGTGTGTCCTCTGCCAGCAAAAAGTACAGTTTACTTATTATCATCCGTTTAAAGAACTATCTATAGCACATAACTTCAGATATATGAAACTGAAAACAGAACTATAGTTACTAAAAGATGGCAGATAAAAACTGAAAACGAACAAACATAGATGATGATGATAGTACCGTCTGATAAAATGCGAACTGATGCACCAGAGTTCTCTACGATTGACTTAATAGAGGAACCTTGTTTCCCAATTAAATTAATCGCCTGAGAAGATGCAACTAATAAACGCACTGAAGAGAAAGCACTTCCAGCGTTTTGAACATCCTCATCATCATCACTATCAGGCAACCCTGAAACTCGTCTGAACACTCTTACGACGGCTTCCATTGCAGGAGACATGTACGCCTCTGGTTCTTCCTTTGCAGATATCATCACCTAAACATAGTGGACACGTAAAACCAAAATCAAACCCAAGAAAGCAACCAAAACTGAAACTTCGACTTAACTTTCCCCGAGAAAGACCATCACAAGAACTGAATCAATGATCATACCGACGTAACTTGGTGTACTACTTCCAAACTACAATCAAACCCATAAAGCTTACAACATTCCCGAGAAACAGCATCACAAGAACTAAATGTTACAAAACTATACTTGAATCAATGATCATACCCCAACGAATTTGACTACTGATGCTTATGAAATCCTAATTTCTCTAATTACATTAAAAAAAACTTAGAACCTTTATTTTTCCTTTGCAGATATCATCACCTAAACATAGTGTACACGTAAAACTACAATCAAACCCAAGAAAGCAACCAAAACTGAAACTTTCGACTTAAAGTTTACAACTTTACTAAGAAAGATCATCACAAGAACTCAATCAATGATCATAAGTGGACACTTTCAAACTACAATCCAACCCATAAAGCTTACAACTTTAAACCCTAATTTGAATGCTTATGAAACCCTAATTTGATCCAATTAAGTTCAGAAAGTTACAACCTTTAGAAAAACCCTAAAATTGGAAAAAAAAAAGAAAATCCCAATTCGGATTAGTTACGATAAAGGAAAAGATACTAACGATGCGATCAGGAGTTGTGGTGGGACCGTCGAGGACTTTGATGCGAGCGCGAGTCTCCTCGCACATCTTTCTGATGATATCTCCTTTCCGTCCGATTATAGCTCCGACTTTAGATACCGGAACGATCACACGAAACACGCAATCCCCAGGCCAACCTGGCCATCTCTCCGCCGTTGAATCGTTCGTATCGGGGGTAGTCTCAGCAGGTAAGGTATCTGGTTGATTTGATTCAGGGAAGGCGCCGGTGGTTTCGTTGAGTGATGAGGGGACGGTGGTTTCTGAAGGTGTATGGGTTTCATTCTCGGGGAAGTTTGTAGCACCGTTCTCCGCGGAATCGGCGACGGCGGCCATTAGAATCGGAACAAATTAAAAAAAAAAGGGATAGCGAGCGAGGGTGATGGAGAAGACGATTTGACCTTTTGTTATATACGTTGTCGTTTTAACTCAAATTGTTTGGGCTTTGAGTGTTGTGGCTTAGGCCCGTAATGATACTCAATTCGGATTCTTTTAGCCCATCAGCTTTATAAGACGAAGAATATCTAAACTCATACGGCAATGTACAAGTTTTATCCCGATTCAGTTAGTTTGTCTGAGTCTGTCTGCTTAGCACTTTCCTGAGTTATGGGATCATCTTTATTCTTTCTAAGAGTGTAGTTTACCACTTATTATAGAAAGTCAGTCTTATCTTTTATGGGTTTATCTCCCTGACCCTTGTCTCACGTTAAATGGTGGTGCATACATGATGTGGTTTCGGATCTCGGAAGATTCCAGATTTTGGGCCGAACTTTTTTATATCCAAAAAAGTATGTGGTGGTGCAAATTGATAATATAGTTTAGCCGAGTTTAGTAAAAATATTGTGGTGCATAAGACATAAAAACATTTATAATCTTTTTAACGGGGGTTATCTTTTTTGAACATCATAGGTTACTAGGTGGATTGCCCGCACATGCATGCATAAACATTGTATAAAATTACTTATTAATATATATATTACTAATTTAAAAACTATAAAGTGTAAATTATTATTTATATTTTCTTTTGAATATTTATGTGAAAATTCTTATATATACTATATTCATTATTAATAAATCAATCTTAAAATTTACTCAATTATAAAAAATTAGTAATTTCATTTGATTTATATTTAGTTTTATGTTTTTTGTTTTCTTTTTTTCTTAATTTTAAATTTTTATTAAAAGACTTTTTTGGATAACATATATATATATATATCAGAATTATCTTTTTATTTTAAATAATTTTTAGATTTTAGATAATTCTTATTATTATTAATTTTAATCATTTATCTAATAAAAATAATTGGGTTGTTTTTTTTTTTTTTTTAACATATTTTCTCTTTCATATATCTATATATCCTCAAATGAGAAAAACGCTAAACTTCTTAGAATTTTTCTCTATGTAATATAACATAATATATTGAACTATATCATATTTTACAATTGTCGATACATTTTTAAATAACGGAGATAAGAAAAGTGCATTGTTCATTTTACCGTAGTTTAGGATATCTTATGATTTGTATGCTTTAGAAGATTTATCATTCTTTTTGTAAAGCAATAAATATATCATTTATATTATTCTAATTAATGAAGAAACAATATAAATATAATTATATATTCAAAAATGAAATCATATAAAATGTAAAGTATGAATAATATATAAATATAATTATAAATTCAAAATATAAATTTATAAAATATAATTATATTTTCAAAAATGTAAGACTCAATTTTAGAAATATAATTTGGATTGAAAGTTCAATAGATATTTGGTAAGAATAATTATTTGTTTTCTAGTTTTATCATATGGATTTTGAAAATCTCATGGATACATATCATATTTTGAAAGTTTAGTCTTATGAGTAAAAATGGATAGAATTCATGTCCCAATAACACTAGATTTAGTTAGAATTAGAGAATCAATAAAAACTAAACTTTTTGAATAACAAGGAATTTGAATGGATTTTGAAAATTCTTAAACCAATAACAATGGATTCTATCAAGATTTTTGAAATCCATGAACCAATAACAAGGGAATATATATCTTGTCGTCATTTGCAATATGCAATGGAGAAGAAAATGACGTGACCTTTGCTGGCCTAGAAGATATACTTATCCCTTTGCGAGTCTTTTTTTTTTGTATTTTTGTATTTTCTCCTGGTTCAAAACAATTGTATCTCTCTGTTTCAAAATTAATAGATCTCAATCTGGTCATACAATTTCCTTTGGATCCGAAAAATTAGTGGCATGATATACTAGAACATATGGATATATAACGCTGAAACATGCCGAATCAAAATTGGGAATTTAGGGCAAAACAATGCACATATAGGTGTGTGTGTGTGTATGTTAATGGTCCCCTACGTACCCGCACATGTGTAAGAAAAGAGAGTTCACTTGTAGTTTGTAACCATATGAATCAATCTTGTACAGTGCCCTAATTGACTCTCAAGGGTCACATTCTTAACATAATTATACTTATACATTATCACATTATATTTCCTCTACATGTAACTTTGGCTAGTTTTTTTTAAAGAGTCTTAATTATTTTTAGCACACCTCCTCAGTTTCCAATTAATTACATCATTAATTATTAACATCTTTCCACCTACGAAAGGTAACATCTATGGTTTAACCCCGCCACCCCGGAAATAATGTTTTTTTCCAAATGAAAACACATCAGATAATGTGAGTGCAGATAACTCATCAAGCATCAATAGCTTCACGGATCAACTGTTAGAAGAAAAGGTCAAATACACAATATAATCTTCTATGTCCGTCGACCTAACGATGCTTCCACACCAAATTCGATGATTAGGTAGTTAAGTAGAGGTAGGCACAAATTAATTTCCGGGTATTTGGAGGTATCCGTAATCCATTTCGTTTTGTTTGAATAACGATCTGTAACTACTCGGAAATCCGATTGTTTTATATTTTAACTGGATATTTGATTCGATTCATACAAATAAAATAAAAATTAAACACTAAGTTAAAATCCAAAAAGAATATAAACAAAAATTATTTACTTTGTAAAAATTCTAATAACTAATATAAGAGATAAATATTATAAAACTTATACAAAATATAATATTTATTTATTATATATCATTTTCTAAATATATGTATATATACGCATATAACAGATCAGTTCATATATCCTCTTTCTAAAAATATTAGTATTTATAATTTTCTTTATTTTTTATGGATCTACATATTAATATTAATTTTTCTTTGCAGGGTGAATCGAGACAGATAATAAATCAAACTAAATTTCACGGATATTTTGTTAGTCCTACTTAACCATTTCAAAAGGATTTGGTAGATTCAAACATATTTTTTTGTTTGATTGATTTTAACATTAAGAAGGACGGATTTAAAGGGGAAAGAGTGAGTAAAAGAAAAGAAGGAGAGGTCACATGTTGTCATATGAAAAGAAGTGTAATAACATAAGAAGATTCCAAAATAAGAACTGGGATGGACTTCGGAAACAGTGGGCAGAGTTCGCAGACAGGTTTATCCTCTCTTTACATATAAATCCCATTTTTCATCATTGCTAAGTTCTCCTACACATATCCTCTCCCATAAACATAAATATTATTTTGTGTGTTTTTAATTTGAAAATATGCTTATGAGTTATGAGCTATTGTTCAAACAAAAAAAAATTGGATTGATTTTATCAAGATATGTAAACGAAATCACATCACATCTTTTACAACACGTCCAGTCAAATTACACTATTATTATGACTTCACTATTACAAAAGTCCAGTCAATTTACACTATTATTTTGACTGCACTACGTATTGTTTGAAAGGATGTCTTCTCGTTTTAGTGGTCCAAAAGACAACAGTAAATGACACAGACAGACAGCACGAAGTACTTTACTAGTATAATCACTGAAGATTAGTAACTAGCTGTTTTAAACTCATACATTAAAAATCGAAATAATCTAAGAAAATCTAGTTAATAAGCCCATTGAACCTAATGTGGCAAACGTATCACTGTCATTTGCCACAATACTTCTGGCTTGATGATATTAAATGGGTCCAATCATCTTCTCTCCACAATTCCATTCTACAGACTACATACAAAGCCGAAATGTTTTACAGGTGGATGGTTTATGATGTTTTCTAAAAGACTATTTCAATTTCTTTCTGTAGTATTATTGTTAATCTAACGAGCTGAAAACTTTGTTTTCTTTTTTTTTTGTTTAACCTGGGGGTATCCCAGATCCAGAAGGCCCAGACTAATCCCTAAGGGGAAGGAATGCCCACGGATAGATGCCCCTCCCAGTTTTTCAAATGGGCCGAAAGCATGACCCATATCCGTGTGGGTGACAAGAGCGTTGCAAGGTAGTTCCCTCCGGCGTGGATCGAACTCCCTACCTGGGTGCAGGCGGAGACCCGTCCCAACCATTGGGCTACAACGTCTAGTCTGAAAACTTTGTTTTCCCTAGAAAGTTAATAGAGAACTATCTTAATATGAACTTATGGTTTAGAGTTATGAGTGTGGTCTTGGAGGTAAAATTTAAAATTTAAAATAAAAAATATTAAATTTTTAAAATAAAAGTTTATTTCTCATTATTTTTGGGCAAATCTCTCAAATAACTATTTTTGAAGTTTTTGTCACAAAATAACATTTAAAAACAAAATAACCAAACTAGACCCTTTTTATTTATTTTTTGATTTTTTTCAATTTTAAACTTCACCACCAAAACTCCACCCCATTAACTCTAAACCCTAAGTCTGGATTAGTTAACCTAATGAGTATAAATGTATATTTACATCCTTTAACAAAATTTATTTTGGTCATTTTTCTCTTTAAATGTTATTTTTGTGACAAAAACGTTTTTAAATCTATCTTAAGATATTTCTCATTGTTAATATTTTTTTAACTGTTATTTTTTGTGATAAAAAAACTATTTGAAAGATTTGTCCGAGTTAATACTATTATTCATTAGTAGTATATTCCAAGAAATTACATTTTGTGTTTATCTTCCCTAGCTACTTTTACTCTGTCTCTGTATGTCTTTTTACCTTTTCAATTTTCTGTCGTGGCCGCAACTAACAGAGCGCCTCCATATATATAACTTTGAGGCCATGTTTATTGCAGGATTCTTTGGTGAAGTTCTTAACTTTTGTTAAGAGCCGGTTCTTAGTTTTTAACTAAAAAATCTAAGAACCGGTTCTTAAATAAGAGTTTTAAGAGCTGGTTTTTGCCGTAAAGTAAAAGAAAAAAAAATCAAAAGTTAAAAATCCCACCTAAGAACCCTGCAATGAACATGGCCTTGACAACCCTAACGGATCTTTTCTCTTTTCTTATATCATCTCGTGACTCTCCCCAATCAAGTCGGTGACTCCATCTCTCTGTGTGTGTCTAATCTTAGATGTTCATTGGGTTCAAAGTGTCAAATGAACATCTCTATCTTTTTATTTACTTTCTAGTACACATAATCTTTTCTTTTTCCTCCTTAAATCGTTGACATTTTTGCTAAATTTAGTAAACAAAGATTTTGTCAGAGGGTTTAGGGTTTATCATTATCCTTTAGTAAAGGCACAGAACAAATCAAGTTTCATTTCCCAACCCCCTATTAAAACTTTCCTAAAAAGGAAACCTTAAAAGGTTCTCTCTCACACGAACAGTTGAGTTCGTACGATTCTTAGAAAAAATTTGAATCAATTTTTTAAGAACTTAATTTCCAAGAGTTATAAGAACAGTACTCCTCTGTTTCTTTTTCTCTCACTCATCGGCAGAGAAATGTCGTCTTGTCTAAGCGGCGCCGCATACACTTTCGAGCTGAAAAAGATAAAATCTCCGCCGTCAACCTCCGTCTCCTCACATAACAGTCCTTCGCCGTCATCTACAATCTCCGAGTCCAACTCGCCTCCGTTCACAATCTCCACAAGAAGGCCAAGGACTCGTCGGAAACGTCCGAACCAAACTTACCACGAAGCGGCGGCTCTTCTCTCCACCGCCTACCCAAACATCTTCTCCTCCAAGAGAAGAACTCCATCAGATACTCTGTTTCTCGGCTTTAAATCTCCTCTCAGAGATTCCGACGAAGCTTCCCAGTTACTTCTTCCATTTGAGACAATCGAGGAGGTGTTCAGTCCCACAATACAGACCAAACCGTATCAGTTCTTGGAGCAGAAGCAGGCCAGTTTCAACTCGGAGGTAACTCGGTTTGAGCTATTAGACAATTTTGATGAGGAGATTGAAGAAGGGATAAATAGTTTTATGGGGAGCAACGAATCCAACGACGGAGAATGTACGGAGATGCCTTGGTACGCAAGCTCAATGGGATCCGGAAACTTCCGGTTAGGGCTCGGGTTGAGGAGCTCTCTCATGGAAAACGACGACGATGATGCGAGCTTGTGCAGATATCCCACAGTGGAACTCGAACACATCTCGCCAAGATTTCAGACAACCACAACCGCCGCAACACTAGCTGGGATAGTATCAAGAGTAAGATGATTCCGACGGTGGTGGTAGAAAAGAAAAAGAAGAGGAAGAGCAAGAAGAAGAAAGTGGATGTGGCGGCGGAATCAAACAGCGCCAAAGATTTGAAGACGGAGAAGAGAGTGACTCTGTTTTTGAAGCTTGACTATGATAGGGTTTTAGAAGCTTGGTCGGACAAGGAGTCTCCCTTCTCGGATGAGTTTCTTGGTTTGCACGCTACTGGAATAGACATTCATGTACGTTACTTTTATTCTCTAATCACTCTGTCCCGCCACATTTTTAAACTTTTTAAAATTTATCTTTCGTTTTGTAATGAATTTATTTACAATCTCTCTTAATGTGTTCAGTTGACAACAAATCGTTAGAAACAGTTCACATTAAGTTGTTAACTATTTTCCTCATGTTTCGATTTATAGCACTTAATAGTTTTCTATTGGTTCTATAACTAGAAATCTTCATTAGAAAAAACTTAACCGCACGGATTTGATCAAAACATTAGATGATGCTTTAATAAAGGACGAGTGCATAAGTTACTAACATGTGAGAGTTTTGAAACAGGCAATGTTGGCTGAGATAGACTTGTTTGGAGAAAGTGGAATGAGAGAAGCTAGTGTGTTAAGGTTTAAAGAGAAACGGAGGAGTAGACTCTTCTCAAACTCCAAACAAATTCGATATCAAGTTCGCAAACACAGTGCCGATCAACGACCCCGTATGAAGGTATAAAT
Source organism: Moricandia arvensis (assembly GCA_905132765.1). Classification (NCBI taxonomy): domain Eukaryota; kingdom Viridiplantae; phylum Streptophyta; class Magnoliopsida; order Brassicales; family Brassicaceae; genus Moricandia; species Moricandia arvensis. Next base: position 128,585 of record CAJHQP010000434.1, on the reverse strand, counting down.
CTATACTATTGTCTTTAAATAGTTGCATGTATATGGTGATGATTAGTGTAAAAGATACTAATGTTCATACATTTTTTATGTGAGCTGCGGTTTAGGACAAAGATTCTAACAATAACATGGTTTGTTGTCTCATCGACAGGGACGATTTGTGAGACGGCCCAACATATTAAGCCGGTTACAATTATGAGAAGAATCATGGAATCTCTTTTGTTTATTCATCGTGTTCAATGATCAATGATGTCTTTATCTGGCTGCTGCTGAAGACTGAAGAGCTTAAAATACGGACCAACCTTGTTCAGAACGAGACCACGGTGGCTACCTTGCTGTACGATTTTTCCTCCAAGTAATACACTTATCGTGTCAGCGTTCTTGATGGTCGATAACCGGTGAGATATCACTACCGTTGTTCGGTTAGTCATTAACCGATCCAGTGCTTGTTGTACCTAACATTCATATTCATATGTTATAAACCCATGTCTATGTGGATCAAACCCTAGAAAATAGTTAGACTTTGAAACTAGACTTGTAATAGTTAGACTTTGGTACTTTTGTTTAAAACTAGCTTGTAATCGTATACGATTTTCGATTTTTCGGATTGACTAATATATTATTTACTTAAAAAAAACTAGAAAATATTATTTATAAGAACTTACCACACGTTCAGATTCAATGTCCAAAGCGCTTGTGGCTTCGTCAAGGAGCAGAATCTCTGGGTTCCTGAGGATGGCTCTAGCGATAGCGATCCTCTGTTTCTGACCACCTGACATCTGAACGCCTCGTTCACCTACTTTAGTATTGTAACCTTCCGGGAGAGAGGTGATGAAGCTGTGAGCGTTTGCGAACATAGCTGACTCTATGACTTCAGATTGACAAGCTTCTTCGTTTCCGTACAGAATGTTCTCGTAGATTGTTGTTGCGAAAAGGGCTGGTTCTTGTTGTACCAGACCAATGTGCTTCCTCAGTGCTTTCAAATCTAGTTTCTTGATGTCTTTTCCTGTAAAAGAAGCCAGAGATTCACTTCCTTTTGACGCAAGAAACCTAGGGTTTTAGAGTTTACTTGAGACACAAGAAACTTTGTATTCATAGTACCAAGGCAAGGGCACTCACCCTCTATCATGATTGTTCCTGCGGCCGGCTCATAAAACCGAAGAATGAGTGAAATGACCGAACTTTTCCCGGACCCGCTCTGTCCAACCAGCGCCATGCTCTGTCCGGACGGAACTATCAGATCAAAGTCCTTGAAAATTACAACATCTGGTCTTGAAGGGTAGCTGAAGTGGACGCCTTTGAACTCAATCGTGCCTTCTACACTAGTCAGCGCCTCGCTGGTCTCTCCAACAAGCTGAGTTTTACGGTCCAAGATCTCGAATACGGACGTAACCATCTGGTTTCCTTTCAGCAGATCCGGAGCTAGGGCCAATGTTTCACCCATTGCTAAAGCCGTCACGATCAAAACCATGAATGTTATCATCACTGACTTAAAGCTTGATATGTTTTTGTCCATCAAAGTTGACCCGTACCTATCAAATTAAACAATTAACAGTTCAAAAACATACATTTGTTTTTTCTTTATAATATTTGATCAAAAGATACTACTCTCTCCGTTTCATATTAAATATTATTATAGTGAAAATTTTTTGTTACAAATAAGTGTTGTTTTCGGTTTTATGCATTAACCAAACCCGAACGAGTAACATCAAACATTTGACAAGACCGAAAACTTCTGGAACACCTAGGCACAATCTTCTATATAGTTAGTTTATACGTGGAACTGTTCTATACAGAGACATACATACCAGAGAGCAAGGCCATAGGAAGAGAAGATGAAGAACTGAGAGATGCCGTAGAACAGTCCAGCTATTTGTCCACGTCTGAAAGAACGTTTAGAAGTATCTAAAATCTCTTTTGAGTAAAGTTCTAGAACCTTCTCCTCAGCACAGAAGGCGGCCACCGTGCGGATGTTGCTAACAGACTCTCCGGCCAACATGTTGGCCTTCAAGTACGCTTTGCTCAAGTTTCCTCCATATCCTTGCATGAAAAGTTTCTATATATAAAAATATGCCAAATAGGTTAAACGTAACTTATTTCCCACGTAAACTCAACCAGTGAATTTGAACGCTGCGTTTACCTCGCTGATATGGCCGCTTATAAGCAATGGGTATGTGGCCAAGACGACAAGAGTGAGACGCCAGTTGAGCATGAAGGAAATGACGAAAGAGGTTACAACAAGACCTAAGTTCTGTAGTAGAATCGTTGACCTATCGACCACTATGGTCTTAAGCAAAGTTGCGTCGCTCTCAAGCCGTGACGCTAACATGGAGCTCGTGTTGTCCACCTCATCAAACCACCCCATTTCGTTCTTCAAGATTGCTACATAACAAAAAAAATAGATAAAGTGTCACAGAATATAAACTTGGAACTCTAGTCTCTTACGGATATTACATTACAAGAAAACATGGTATTTTCGATGGCTTTTCCGACATAAATTAATCTGTGGGAAAATCCAGATGGAGTTCCGACAAAAACTCGACAAAACTAGTTTGAGACGAACCTAAGAACATCTTTTCGCGGACACGGCGAGTGAGACGCTCGCCCATTATACCGAAGCAAAGATGCTCAATAGTGTAGACAATGAGGGTTATGGCGGAAGCGAAGCAGAAGAGGAAAGTGATCTTCTTGACATCTTTTTGAGTGGTATCCCAATCCTTCTCGTAATAGGAAACTAAGGAGTGCGAGACTCCAAGAGCGAAAAGCGGCATCAGAGATCCAGCAATAAAGGCACATACCGTGCCACAAATGCCGTACAACCAGTCCGGGCGCCGGATCATAGAATAAAGACGTCCCATAGTTACAACTCTAGCCTCTTTGGACTGATCTTCACCGTCCTCTCGAGTTACTGATTCTTTCTCCGAGCAGGAGCTCGTTCTTGATAGTTCCCTCGAGTATTGTACACTGAAAATGCAAAGAATGTTGGTAAACAGATCTCACATGGCATTGGAAACTTATAAAGAGACTTAAGTAAAATATAAAAGACTTGAGAAAATCATTTATCGTCAATTGGTTTTAAGATGTAATTCTAAGAAATTTAACAAAGAATAAGAGTTCGGTTTTCCGGTTGGATTATAGGTGTTTAGCTTTTTTTTATAAACCTAGTTCTAATGAAAATTTTGAGTATACGGCAAATAGTACCTATGTGGCCTGCTTAACGTGTGATCCAAGGAAGGGCTCCGCTCCAAGGAGGCAGCTTCTTGGAGGCGAAGGAGAGCAGAGTAGGCTCCATCAGGATTAGATATGAGATTCTCGTGATTTCCAAACTCTACGATCGTCCCTTCGTGAACAACTGCTATTACATCAGCATTTCTTACTGTTGAGAGTTTGTGAGCCACCACCACCGTTGTTCTTCCAACCATCACTCGCTCCAACGCTTCTTGCACACTCTTCTCTGCCTCTGCATCTAAAGCACTAGTCGCCTCATCTAGTAAGAGTATCGATGGATTCTTCACGATTGCTCTTGATATCGCAATCCTCTGTTTCTGTCCACCTGAAAGTTGAATCCCCCTCTCTCCAACCTAAGAAAAAGCGGAAGAATATTAGGGTTTATAGTTGTTTCTTGTGTTACAAGGTATCTATTTGACCTACCTGAGTCTCAAATCCTTCAGGAAGGTTGTTGATAAATGAAAACGCTTCTGAGAGCTTTGCAGCACGGCCAATCTCCTCATCTGTCGCGTCATCTTTGCCATACTTAATGTTCTCGCGGATCGTTGTAGCAAACAGAGCTGGCTCTTGATTAACCAAACCAATCTCTCCCCTAAGCCACTTTATATCCAGCTCTCTAATATCGTTCCCGTCTAGCAACACAGCTCCTAAAGTGGGCTCGTAGAACCGCTCTATCAAGGATATGATCGTGCTCTTCCCTGACCCGCTTCCTCCAACAAGTGCCACGACTTTCCCGGCAGGGATGGCTAGGTTTAGCTTGTCAAAGATCACCACATCGGGCCGAGATGGGTAGCTAAATGTCACGTCCTTGAACTGAATGTTGCCGTCTATTTTGCCGAGTTTACGGCCAGATTTAGCACTTGTTTTAGCCGCTGTGTCACGTTCAATCATCTGAAAAATTGGATATGCAGCAGCTTTGGCTCGTACAAAGGCCGAAATATCCGGCGCTGCCTGTCCAAGTGACCTACACGAACACGAAACAAAGACTTAGTGATACATAAAGATACTAAGGAAACGTGTAGAGCAAGCAAGATAGTATACAGGCCGGCGATGACAACGTTGAGCATGGTAGTGAATGACTCGCCAGCATTGGCGATACCCTTGTGGACCACAACGCTGGTGAACCAGACAAGCAAGGCCCATGATAGAAACAAGACACAGTGCAACGAACCAAGACCTAGTCCTTTAATTAAACCGGCTTTTCTCCCGTACTTGTACGTCTTCTGAGAGCTCTCCTATATAATTTCGCCGCACCTTCTTCACCAGTAAATGCTTGTACGGTCCTCACATTACTGATCACCTGTGTTCGGACAGAGAAATATAAAGTACACACAAAATCTATGAGCATTCCTTGTGAGAGAAGTAACTAACCTCTTGTGCAACCTCACCGGCCTTGATGTATGATTTTCGGACACGGGTGATAAGTCCGATGGCGACAAACGCATAGATGCCGCCAGCTAGAGCAATGAGAGGGACTATGGCCAGGGTGACAAGACTTATTTGCCATACGCTAGTGAATCCGATTGCAAAACCGGCTATGAACCGGCTTATATAGTGCAAGAAATTCCCTACCTGCAACGAGATCACCCGGTTAACGCGTTATTATAAAGTGTAAACCATGAACAATATATGCGTACCTTTAAAATTGAAATTAAGCGACCAGGTGCAAAATGCAATGCAGCTATAACCGAATCAAAGACTATGCATTCAATTATTTTGCATTACAGACCAAAGCAAATTACAAAAAAAGAAAAATAAAGGAATATAATTTTATTGGGTGTAACCGAAAAAATAAATAAAAATATTAGTTTAAAGATTTACCCAAAAGGCCAAAACCAAAGGAAATGCATGTAAATAACTCATTATATATTTGTAATTCACTGGACTAAACCATGGACAATATGGCTATTCACTTTAAAACTGATAAGAAGTAGACAACCCATAAAAAAAATTGACAACCCATGTGTAGGGAAAAAAAAACAATCCATGTCAAAGGTTTCTGAATTTGAATACCTATGTCTATATAGTGTTGATCGACCAACGCGTTAGGCGGTAAACTTTACTTGGTATTTGCACAAAAATAAAAAGATTTTTGTAAACATTTGTTTAGTTACTAATGAGTACCACAAAAAAAAGTAATTCGTCTATTATGATCAAATCATTGAACTTATTCAAAATATTGTCAAAAACGCAACACCTATGCATAATCAAATTATATAATTAGGAGCCGATACCGGTTTGATTCGGTTTAGAGAGGTACCTTCTCGGAGAGTGCGTCTTGGACGAGGAGAATGTCGGAGGTGATGGCGGATATGACTTCTCCGGTGGAAGCTTCAGTATCAAATAAGCTTATGTCTTGACTTAACATTGACCGGAGATAAGCTCTCCTCATTTTTGCTGCTTGCCTCTCTCCCGTATGCATCCAACATGCAACCTCTGTTACCATTTTAATTTATTTTTATCTACTAACTTAAAGAATGAATTATAATTCAGAGAGATTGCTTGATTTAAAATTTTGTAATTGCAATTTTGTTTACCTAGCCATGATGAGAACAGTATAGCCACACTAAGATATACAAAATCCAACGAGTACTGCACCAAATAAATAAAGTTAAGACGAACATTAATAAATAAAAAGAGTATATTAGCATTTCACTCGAACATTATTTGGAGAATATATTAATCTTAACATGGTACAAAGAACATTTTTATAGGTAAAGTTATCCTTAGTATAAAGATTTAAGATTATTTTCTTGAGCAAAATGATTTAAAGATTATATTATATGGAAAATAGATAAAATAAAACCTTGGCGACTTTGTGAGAGGCTTGGTGTCTATCCATAGAAGCAAGACCAATAATGTTAATGAGTTTGCCAAAAAATATGAAAAAGACTGGAACGGAGGCACCATGAATGCAAGCCCCGATTGATCCAAGAGTCATGAGAACGCAATCATAGAAATCTGCGAATGAGAATAGCTTAAGCAATGTCACCTTTGGCGTCGCCTCCTTCTCTTTCTCCGTCGCCGGATCACCGGACGGCTCCATTGTGATGGGAAAGTGTGTGTTTAGTTGTCAAAGAGGAATATGAGGGGGAAAAGGAAGATAAAATAAATAGGGTAAGTCTTTAGAGAGGAAGAAACGAGAGGTCATACATTAAATGGAAGAAGACATATAAAACCAAGTTTGTTGGTTTCAGTGAGAATAGTTTGGTGTGAAGGTGTGTGTATGTGTGACCCTTACTAATAAGTGTCTACCATCCATGCAAAACGAAAACTGATAATGCTCAATGACATAGTTTATGTACCTTTTTTTTGTTAGTCGGAAGGTGTCTGAAACGGTCCAAATAATTTCTTTAGGCCCGAACCATCCGGCGCTAATACTATTTTTGGCGTAAAGCATTTATCTCAATGCAAGTTAAACTTGGATTGTGGAAGTTGCAGCCACAACTTCTTTACCACCAGACTAATTCGTTTTGGTATTTATGTACTTTGAACGTAACTTTTTTTATCTTTTTTCGAACTTAATTTCAACAATGTAAGTGGATTTGCTTGTATCATTTATATGATATATTACATGTAGTAAATAATCGTTGTTGTAGAATTTTAAGTGAAAATTTTGAGATCTTTTATTTTGTTTTAGAGAAATTGAGATTTTTTAAAAACCATTTTTGGATTGCTTCATTGTTTGTGGGTGAAAGTGGGAAACATGGAATATAGAAGTAGACGTATCGATACTTCTTATGCCTATCTACTAGATTCTATATAAAGTATAGAGATCGAGCCAAGATAAAAATCTTCAACTTATAATAAAGTTTTATTCATCTCCAGAAATTTAAAATGATGGGATACAATACTTGTTCGTCACCCGGAAACCAACCATGCATGTGCAGTTAAGAAACCAAACAAGTGACAACTTTTGAAAAAAAAACATAAACAACTTATACTAATAAAGTTTAGTTATCATTACCACATATGTCTAAACATGAGGGAAATCAAAATTCATCTAGTTACAAGTTTTCTAATGGCATCAATATTTACGAATATATCCAATATTATGTTATCTAATGCATGTATGTACCCTATTTATCTTATTTATATTAATTATTTCCATTGCCATTGCTTAACCTATTGTTAAGCTTCATTAAGCATATGAGTCTAGAGAAAAATGTCTGCAACAAATATTGTTTTTGGCAATTTCAAGACATTTTTTGTTGAAGAACAACTAAACACAACAAACTAAAAGGAGACAAAAACATCAAAGTATGGCTTCTGAATAGCAACCATATATTTAACCAAACCATCGCCGCGTTAAACGCAATTATGACAGCCGATCCTGCCGCCACCATTATCACCGCCTTGAATCGAAGAAGACAAGAGGCTATAAGGATAACTGAAAATAACCACATCCTATTGATCACCATCTTATATTGTGAACTTGATGATATTTTTACATGATCCTTTGTTTTCCAACTCGAACGACTTGTTTCTATTGACAAATCTATAATATGGATGTGACAATTTTATCATTATTGTTATTCTTTTAAATAGGGAACGCGTGGTGAAAAATTAAATGCAAATTAATTGTCCAACTGCATGTGCATGATTTAGTTATTTTGGGCATTAGTTATTTAGTTAATTTTGTTCATGATTTATATGAGTGAAAATGACGCGTTTGAGCCGGTTACTAATTGGGCAAATCTCTATAATTATTTTTTTTAGTTTTTGTCACCAAAATAATTTTTTTTTAAATGACAAAAATTATTTTTTATGAGAAATACCTTAAAATAACCCTAAAAAAGTTTTTGTCAGAAAATAACCTTTAAAGAAAAAAATAACCAAAATAACTTTTATTTAAAGAAAAAAATAACCAAAATAACTTTTATTTAAAGAAAAAAATAACCAAAATAATTTTTATTTAAAAGTTAACAAAATGACCAATATACATTTATATCCCTTGGGTTAACTAATCTAGACTTAAAGTTTAGAGTTATGAGGTGGGGTTTTGGGGATGAGGTTTAAAATTGAAAAAAATAAAATAAAAATTAATTTTTTGAAAATAAAAAAGGTTAGTTTTATCATTTTTGTTCTTGAGGATTATTTTTGTGATAAAAACTTCAAAAATAGTTATTTGAGAGATTTGCCCTTTTTTATTATAAAACTTTTAGTATATATTTTTTATTTTGAAAATTTTAAACTCACTCCTAAAATTTCACCCATAACTCTAAATTTTAAGTCTAAATTAATTAATCTTAGAAGTATAAATGTATATTTTTTATTTAAAAAAAAGAAACTATTTTGTAATAAAACATGTTTAGGACTATCAGAGGTATTTCTCTCTTTTTTTTTCTAAAACGTAGATATCTTTGATATGGAAGGTATACTAATTTTATTTTAGCTAATTATGGGAGCTGTTTATTTGACACATTCAGAGTTGAGAATCAGCGACGTAGATACATCATAAATGTTGATATTCACTAGCCTGCAATGACCATTGTCTTCTGTTATGAGCATGTTCAGTAGCCAGTGATATGCAGCCTCTAGAGAATGTATATTACGTTTGTAATACCTTTATTTGATTTTTTTTTTTGCCGTCGTAATACCTTTATTTGATAACCCAGTGATCCACACCACATTTATCAATACCGATCCGGTGATCACGCAATATTTTGTATACCCATTCTAATTTCAAAACAATTAGTCAAAAAACTAACTCCATGAACCAAGGAGAGAAAAGCTCTCCATCTAATTAAAAACCATAACCAAAGAGACGTTCATATCAACATATTACATCTCTGGCATCAAACTTTCCAAGAGAATAAACACAAGTCTTCATTGTCTTTTGGGAGAACACAAGTCATGGATTCTTTAAGAGGCCAAGGTGGGATTCAGATGCTTTTAACTGCTGAACAAGAAGCTGGCCGGATCGTTTCAGCTGCTAGAACCGGTATAGTCTTTCTCTTTGACAGCTTCTCATGGCCGGCCATGAGATTTTAGAGACTTTATACAATGTAATAAGAGCTTTAGAAAAATAATTAAACAATTAAGAATTCTATGTTCATATATTTTCTATATATAAAACCAATGTTTCACTTGGCTATGTACATGACCCGTTCTGCAGTTTTTTTTGGTTACATACTAAAATTTAGTTTTAAATCTTTTTCATCTTTTCCTTTATGGATGAATGGATGATCAGCAAAACTAGCAAGAATGAAGCAAGCTAAAGATGAGGCTGAGAAGGAGATGGAAGAGTATCGGTGCCGATTAGAAGAAGAGTATCAGACACAAGTCTCTGGGGTAATCAGCACCAAAACACAAAACTAGCTACTGAACTTGACTTTGTAGTCATTCTTTACCTTTTTCTTCTCAGACAGAACAAGAAGCAGCTGTAAAACGTTTGGAAGAGGAGACAGACGGCAGGATCCAGACACTTAAGGAGTCTAGCTCAAAGGTCTCTAAGGAGATTGTCAAAATGCTCATCAAGTATGTTACCACTACTGGAGCATGATTCTCAATACACTCACCTCATATAGTTCCTTATTTTTGTTGCTATGTTACCATTTTATTTTTTGAGACTTTGCATTTACCTTCAGTTCATTTTTCTATCAAACTATTATAAGAATTTGTCATGAATAAAACCGTCCAGAGAAGTTTTGAATTGTCTTTTTATGAATCCACAAGCCAGTTACAAATACGAGTACACTACTGATACATTTATGAATATTTACCAACATGGCCACACAATCATCACAATGGCTATGATCAAATTCCAAAGTAGAACAACTTTCTTCACCCACAATGGTTGTGAAGTGAACCTTTGCAATGAATCTCCAGCTTCCATAAAAGCTAATTGTATCGACTAGATCTGAGTCAGCAACTGTCAGAAGAGCCACTCATCGCCTCGATTCTCGGCTCTCTGCAGAACAGATGAAACAAACCAACATCTCAATGAAACAATAGCCGAGGTTCATCAATCTTGATCCATGTATTATCAATCATTTCAAATCTATACAGTCTTATGCATACAAACTCTATTTGCTTGTGTACTTTCACCCTGTTTCTCTCTATTTAAGACATTAAGACAAATCTTTATGTTCTTAAGATTGTGATTCTGCACCTGTTCAAACTTAAATTTGAAGTTGAGGAAGTCTTAGTACTACCTTCACCAAAAGGCTGTTCCAAACGAGTGACAATATGTTTCCCATAAGTGTATTTCTTCAAAGCAGAAGCGTGCATTCTGACTCTGCTAACCAATACCACACGCTGATCAGCACTACACGTCTCGAATATCTTCTGCACCACATAGTTTCCATACTGGTCCTTCATCATCATCTGTTAAACGTGAGCTTACAGTTAATAATATCTTATCAGTTTAAGATGGAAAATGTATAAGGTTTGGCCCATTTTTCTCACCAATAGACTATCATAGCTCTCATCAGGCCCTGCAATCTCTTTGATGATGATGTCCCGCTCGATTCTGCCACCATACTCCAGGCACTTCTCTATAACATTTGATGCAAATTTATGCAGGCTAAGCTGCACTATGTGCCCTGATAGTTTCCTCACTATTCTCTCTCGTTCTTCAGATGTCCCTTTCTCCAAAACATGCTGCAAAAATAGCAACATTGGTTCAAGTAATGATTGGTTGGAAACTGTGAGGTCTTGATTTATGTACCTGTATGACATAATTGCCATATTGATCCTTTGAAAGGACACGTGCTGATTCTAGTATCTCCTCGGTGATGAACTGACATTGATGCTCATTTGAGCAACGCTCCATAAGCCTCTATACATAACACATTGTTCTTTGAGTACTAATGAGAGAAACAAAGATGAGAAGGAAACAAAATAGTTGATTAAGTGAGTTCTTAGTACCTGTATGACACGGCAGCCATAAGGATGCATAGAGAGCGAGGTAACTTGACCACGGAATGCAGATAACATGAAACCAACTCTGTCTGCAGGGATATTCTCAATGCATTTCTGGATCACATGGTTTCCATTTTGGTCTCGGACACATCTCATGACCTCCCCTTCAAGTTCACGTGCTAAACGAACTCTTTGATCAGGTTCTATGACATCAAGTGCCTACACCAGAACAAAGTTTCACACACACATGATACAACCGTTTAATCAAACTCCAAGTCCAGACAAAAATGAAGTGACTTTGTACCTTTTGTATCACGCGACAACCATACATCTGCATACTAAGTGGTACTATCTGTCCCATGAGCTGATCCGCGAGTTCCTTTCTCTGTGATGGGTTTCCGTATTCGAAAAACTAAAACAGATATTGCAAATAATCAAGAATGGGATACAGTCTGAGAGACAATGCATTGTAAGACATAGGCTTAAGTAGGAACCATACCTTTTGAATGACATAATTGCCAAAAACATCTGTCATTAGTTTGCAAGCATGAGGAAGAAGTTCCCTAAACACAGCTTCTTTCTCTTCTGGATTACAGTTCTCAAGCTTTTGCTGAATGAATCGGCTCCCGTGCTGATCCGCACTGTAAAGAAACAAGGTTTTAATAACAAGAAAGCCAAGACAAGACTGGTGAGAGAAAGATGAAAAGCTTACCTGAACTCAACAATGTGTCCTGTGATATCTGATAAACCAAACCTCCTACCTTTTCCAGATTTCAACTCTTCAAGAAAATTGCACAATCTCGGACCATTGATACCTTCCAAGCTTCCCTGCTGCTGCTGCTGCCACCCAGGGTATGCCTCTGCATAGGGAACATAGCCCGGTGAAAGAGGAGCACTAGGCAGATATTGCACCATATTTGGCTGGACTCCATAATAATTATGACCTATCATTCCCATTCTACCCACACTATACTTATTTGGTCCTCTTATTTGCCTGACGTACTTCTGCTCATCTTTCTGAGACTCGGGAGCATTCTTATGGTTTCCCCTAGGAGCATTCACATGCCCCAATGACTGTTGACTGTACTGCATAAACATAGGATCTGGAAAAGAAGGTTGACCTGGTGGAGCATAGAAACTCTCAGCATACTGCACTTCACCTCTGTGGACTACACTCCCCACACTAGGCCCATTTAACTGAGGACTAAATCCTGGCTCAACCATAAGCGGAACAGAACCATGGGAAGGGTATCCAGGTATGAACTGTGGGTGTGGGATCATGTTATTAGTGTATGGTCCATAACCATATTGTGGAGAGTAAACAGGAGGAGACTGCATGTTATAGACTAGAGCTGGTGATGTCACATAACCCGTTTGTGTAGCAGTGTAAAGAGTAGGCGGAGTAAAGCCTGAGGACTGAAGCACATGCTGACCATCACCTGCAAACTTGTAAGGTGGTCCATAATGAAACTGTCCGGTCCCGTTAGCACTGTGATAATTCATGTTGCCGCCACTTTGAATCCATGTCACGTTATTTTGTTGTTGATACATCTGCCTTTCTGGCCTTACATTCCTTGACCCAGATATGTTAGTATTCTTCATCTTAGAGATGATAGTAGACTCATCAGGACTATTCTCAATGCCAAATGAAGCTCTAGTCACTGAAGCTCCATTATCTTTAACCACAACATCATTTGACATCTCTGAGAAGTTACCACTCTCATCTGCTGTGTTCATTTCACCATCTAAAGAGTTAGACCGACTAGGTTGAGGGGTTGGACCAGGAGAACTATCATCCTGCAACCAAAAAGAGATAGACTTTAACTTACTACAATTATCAAAAACCTTGAAATTAACATGGACTTCGAGAAATGGAAGGAGAAGCCGAACCTGACTAACATCCACACCATTTGTCCTATCTGAAACACTATTAACAGGTTGCTGTTGAGAGCTTTCATTCTCAGACACTTCCTTGTGAGTAGAAAGTGTACCTTGTGACAAATGAATGGAGTGATCAACTTTGTTCGATCCCTGGTTACTTCTAAAGCTACCTACAGGACTGTCTACAAACTGATGATACTCAGTAGGGTAATAAATAGGTGGTGAAGGTGTGCGGGTCAGGTTGTGTTTATTAGGATGAGTAGTCAGAGGCTCCTGCTTCTGAAAACTCGGTGGCTTGGAATTATTATAACCTGAGCTTCCCTGTCTTGACAAGAGATGATCAACAGCTAGAAACGAGCCTTCCATGCTAGGAGGCGCACTTCCACTTCGGTTAGGAACAGACACATGCTTAGAATTAGACCATCGCTCGTTGTTACCAAACATCCTAATAGGATTCTCAGTAGCCATTAGTCCAAAAGGTTAATGCTTTTCTTAGTCTTCTTATTCTACAAAAACAAGAACAAGAAGCTCTATTCAAACACACATACTAATTCATCAACATGATAAGCAAATAAACTTGCTTGCAACACATGTTCAAAACAGAGCAAGTGATACATAGTTTCTTAATCAAAATCTCTATTTTGCCTCAAGTTTATACATTTCTCAAGGAAACAAGTAAGAATACAATACGCAGAAAGTTAAAAGCCTTTTTTCCAAATCGAGTGGTAAAAGTGTATAACTTGAAAAAAGTAAAGAACACAGAACTAACCATATACAAACAGACACACTAACTCATCAACATGATTAGGAAACAAGCTTGTTTGCAACACATGTTCATAAACAGAGCAAAGGATACACAGCTTCTTAATCAAATTATTTAATTTGCCTCAAAGTTTATACATTTCTCAAGGAAACAAGGAAGAATCAGCAGAAAGTTTAAACCTTTATTCGAAATCAAAACAATCTTGCTTGAGACATATGTTCAAAACAGAGCAAATGATACATAGTTTCTGAATCAAAAACTCTAATTTTCCTCAAGTTTATACATTTCTCAAGGAAACAAGAAGAATCTGCACAAAGTTAGAACCTTTTTTCGAATTCGAGTAGTAAAACTTAAACAAGTAAAAGAACACAGAACAACATAGACTAAGACATATCTACAAGACCATGTAAATGCTACTCGAAAGAAAGAGATAGAAGTGCTAAACTTAGGTTTCTTATCCCAAAAGAACCCTAGAAAGTGAACAAAGAAGAGGCTGTTGCTTTGGCTTACCAAAGATTTCAGTGTATAGAAACCCTAGAGTCTAGTCTGCTGCTCTTGTTAAGTCGTCAGAGAGAGAGACACGGAGGAGGAGAGAGAAGAGACAAGGGTATTGATGAGCATTTGGTTGTCTTAAAACTTAAAGTGACTATCTTTGGTTAAGTCTGTCAGATTCTTTTAAATGTTTAGATTTTTTCCGGTAATGGCAATAATAAACGCTATTTCCACCATCACGGTGTTTCTTATTTTTTTCCGGGAAGTTTGTGGAGTTGACTTTTTTTAGCATTATCGGTTAACCAAAATATTATGCCTTCTATTTCTTGGTGCAAAATGCAAATGTTTAGATATTACGTCTATTTTCATTTTGTAAAATACATTTTACTAGGTTGTTACGCATGTAAAGCATATATTTAAATTTATTTAATGTAATTTATAAAACAATATAACATCTATATACAGTTTAATAGAATTTTAAATTAATTGGTGATTAATTAAAATTTTGTTGGCATTTTGTTTTTATCAATTTATTTTGATTAATTAAATTAATTAATGTATTTCTTAAAACACTCTTTAATAGACACCTGATTTTTTTTGCATTTATTTACCCTCTCCATCTTTTTAATTAATATTTGAATAAAACACATTTTTTATTAAAAAATTGGATTATGTTGGTTTTGGTTTAGAACCATTTCATTGTCCTAATGTTTTTTTTAAGTTCTTACGTGTGTTAGAACACCCATATTGATATACCCCCATGTGAATCTTTAAGTATATTAAACTAATTTTTTTTGAATAGTTAAGGATCCTAATCCAATTTGTATGTCCATTGCTGTTTTCCTGTCCGGAATCTTTAGAAATAAAATAATATTTAATTTTGTAAAATAAAAAATTAAAATTTTATTTATTGAATGATTAAATATAAAAATACAATAATTACTAAGGAACAACAAAAACCTAATCTAAATCCGAACCCTAAACAACAAAAACCTAATTTAAATCCATAAATCAACTAAAGAACCCTTCGATTTACCTTGTTTATCGGAGCAAATCAAGCAAAATCGCGTATCACCGTATCGCTTTCTCTATCGTCTTCAAAGGTTTTTTTTCGCGTCTTCTTTTCAAATGAGACGGGTTTTTTTTACACGCAAAACCTCTTCCCAACCTCATGCCACGTCACTAAGGATCAATCTAAAAAAATCCTTAACGAAGGATTGATCCTTCGCGTTTACAATTTCTTTATTAATATTTTAGCGAAAATTACATAGGTATTAGTATTAAGGATTCTTTAAATCCCCAATGTGGGTGGTCTTAGAAAGAGTGATAGTGAGGACTGATAATAAAGCTCAACCTTTCCTCTTCAGGCAATGCAAATTTAGAAAGAAGTATGTAAATAAAGATTCCATCTTTATATGCCTTTCAACTAGAAGAGAGAAGGGAGGTGTGTGTGTAGGCGTGATTGGTTTTCAAATGGTTGAAGCGCAGAAGAATTATCAAAGGCCACGTCACCTCTCATCTCTCAAGAAGCCCTTATGGGTGGTCTTGACAGTTCCAGTGTTCAGCATGCTTCTCATCTGTACTCACATCATGTCCACGTCAGTAAACTCACTGATGAGGAGGTAGCAGCTCGTGCAGTGGTCAGAGACATACTTAAAACGCCTCCCTTCATAACTGAAAACTCGAAAATCGTTTTCTTGTTCTTGACTCCTGGTACTTTGCCATTTGAGAAGCGCTGGGATGAGTTCTTCAAGGTAACAACACACATCAACGTTGTCCAAATTCCAAATTTAGTTACATTTTTCACTGATATATCAATGGTGTTGTGAAGGGTCATGAAGGGAAGTTATCTATTTACATCAACCCGTCTAAGGAAAGGCCAGTTCATATCAGTAGTCACTTTTCTGATAGAGAAATCCATAGTGATGAGGTCACTTGGGGAAGGATATCTATGGTTGATGCTGAGAAGAGGTTACTAGTTAGTGCTCTTGAAGATCCTGACAACCAACATTTTGTTCTTCTTTCAGAGAGGTAATGATTTCAATCTTGCTTCTAAGTATCTCAACTAAGATCGTCTACACAAGTCAAAATCACATGGACTTTGTTTCTATATGCAGTTGTATACCACCGTTGCATACTTTTGACTACACCTATAGGTATTTGCTGTACTTAAAGTCACAGCTTCATTGAGAGGTAAATGAATGTCTTTTAGTCAAAAGAAAGAGTTCTCCATTTAATGCTCATTGACTCACGCTTTGATTATCTCTGTTTCTCAAGTTTTGTGGATCCTGGTCCTCATGGAACTAGTAGACACATGGAACACATGTTACCTGAGATTGCTAGGGAAGATTTTAGAAAGTGTGCTCCAAGGCTTAGTCTTTAAGAGCTTGTCTTGGTTAGCAGGTTGCTATTGCTGTTGACTGTTTGTGGTGTCTTTTCTTCTGGCCAGTGGTTCACAATGAAGCGACAACACGCGGTTATAGAGATGGCCGATGGTCTCTACTACTCAAAATTCCGCGAGTATTGTGGAGTAAGTTTTTACTGCAGCCAAACAGTTTTAGTTTTCAGTTCTCTTCAGTTCTGAGTTCTGATTAAGACGAGAAGGTGTCCATAAATTTCAGCCAGGGATAGAGGCGTACAAGAACTGTATAGCAGATGAACATTACTTGCCAACATTCTTCAGTGTGAGGATATTCTTCTTGTCACTTCATCTTCTGCAGTCTTTTCAAGCCTTCTTGATGCTGAAACATTTTTATTTATTTGCTGGATCTTCTTTCAGATGATTGATCCTATGGGGATCTCGAACTGGTCAGTGACTTATGTTGATTGGTCTGAACGAAGGTGACATCCAAAGACTTGCACAGCAAATGAGATATCATTAGAGTTCACGGTATGTTTCCAAACACAATCTCTTGAAAGTTGTCACAATTAGCTTCTTATTGTCCTCTTCTCGTCTCTCGCTTTATCACTCTGAGGACATGAGTATACACATCAAATGTATGGGAGAGGTATGCACTAGCAGATCTCTCCTTTGTGGCCTCTACTTCACTCTTATCTTTCTCTATACTTTTGGACTTGTGGTTTTGAAGCTGAGCTGCATTGGCCATGATAATGTAAAAACTTAAGCTATCATCATCAACAGAGTTTTGGTAATGTCAAAGTCACTCACCAGACCACCATTCATTTAGTTTTGAAAAGAAGAAGATTTTCGAATATTAATGCCATATCAAATAGACGAAATTAAAACCCCAATAAGAATCAAATCATTTTATTGTCAGCTAAGGGTATGAACATTGTTTCCCATACAGCCAGGATTCTGGACTTCAATCATAAAAGAATCAAAGCCAACATTCTGTGGCTTTAGTTTTGTGAATCCTCGAAGGGAGGTAAGCCCCATTCCTCTGGTTTGAAATCTAGCAGAGAGGCTAGAACTTGATCCGCAACACCACAATAGGACTTGTCCAATCTTGGATCCGGTACCATTATCACATTCCTGCTCACACACCATAAAAGAAGTCACATGTTAGCCACTTAACTGCTCATCAGTTGAGAGGACTAACCAGAAACCAACTTACATTCCAGCGTTTTTAGCTGCCATGACTCCGGAAGGAGCATCTTCAAACACCAGAGCCTTACGTGGATCTACAGGACCGTCCTATGAAAGCCACAAAGAAAAGGGAGACATACATTATTAGTTTACAAACTCTCATATCTTTCTTTCGATTCTACCGCATTATGTAAAGTAAAATGACCTCAAATCTCCTAGCTGCAGCAAGAAAACCGTCAGGAGCAGGCTTCCCTTGCTTCACCTCTGGATCATCTCCCCTCACTATGTGATGCATCAGTGAAAAAAGCTCCCTGTGTCTTTGCGTTTTCAGATCAAAATGTCTTGTGTGTGTACTGCATATCATTAGGGGTACAAAACAGATCAGATATAGCAAAACGCCAGTGGCACTCTCAGTGTTGTATTTTGATGTGCTGATGCATAAACAGATACCCTGTGGCCACACAAATTGGGATTCCTTTCCCATGGAGATGTCTGAGAAGTCGACTAGCTCCTGCATTGAAGAGTGTGAATCAACAAGATCTTCAGTTCCATTGATTGAACACAACAGGAGAACAAGTTGTGTCTTTGTGTCAATAATCACATTGTATTGTGTACCTGGCATTAAGTCACTTGTGGGGAAGAGGTCTTGCAACATAGACTCTCTCTCTACAATAAAAGCTTCAGGGGAAAGAGAGTCACTGATACCACATTCTTCAACGAAAAGCGTGGCAGCTTCTATGGCTTTCCTCCCCATCATCTTGGCTTTCAAAGACCAATCAAATGTTTTGTTGTATCTAGCAAGTATCTTCTCCTGTACCTCCGTGTAAAACTTCTCAGTGTCTACAAAAAAAAAACAGTACACAGACAGAATCACCATAAGCTTATACTCAATAGTGTAGAGTTTAGGATCATCAAGACAATATCTTTTTTACCATTTGTAGACTAAACATTTAAGTTAATCTCAAAAAGTTGTTGTCTTTACCATTGAAACTATAGAGAAATCAAATTCTTACAAAAATAGCATAAAGTTTCCAACTTTAGCAACAAAGTGTTACAGAACAGCCTCACAGTGATACTACACGAACTAAATTAAAGAACCCATAAGCAAAGATCAAAGATTTAAGACAAAGAAGTTACCTAGAAGGAGACCATCCATGTCGAATATGACGTGAGTGATGGATCCTCTCCCGGCGTCGGTGACGGCGTTGACGGCGGCGGTGGACGACATAGCTGCAACTAAACGAACGTTTACTGAAGCTTTGGTCACTGATCTCTGAGGAAAACCTCTGGGAAAGGGAGTGATGAAGCTAGACGGAATCGTATTAGAAGATCGGAATGAGATTCTTTGAGCAACGAAAAATCTACTTGGAGATGCTAACATAGTTCGTCAGCGTAGTAAACTCTGACCTGTGACTTATATATACGTCACCATTAAAACGGGCTTTAAAACTATTGGGCCTTTTTATTGGGCTTCACTAACTGAGCGTTTTGACTTTGGAGGTTCGAAACGGCGGCGTTTCATAATCTTTGAGTAAGTAGAAATTTAGCATTTCGGAGATTTTTTCATGGATTCTGTGAAGATTGTGGACAACCATGCATGATATTTGTTCCTCGTGCTCTAAGTTGTATCCTAACATATATTGAAGAAATTAAGAAGTGTTTTGGATCCCTATGAATAGTTTGAGAATAATGTGAAAGTAGTTCAACCAAATAAGAGGATGAACCATCAAACACTAAAATGGAGCATCCCTTCACCAGATACTGTGAAGTGTAATGTAGATACTCTTTTGGTATGATGGTGTTGGAATGATTTGTTATAGGATGGGTTACGGGTTACGGGTACATAGAGATGATAAATGATTTAGATGATACTCCCTGCGTTTCAATTTACTTGTCGTTTTGGGTTCGTGCACGTAGATTAAGGAAACATTTAATTTTACATATTTTCTAGATAAAAACACAATTACCTATATACCTAACAACATTTCAACCAATAACAAAATAGAATAACATATAAAACTAATAAATTCTACATTGAAATTATAAAACGACATTTATTTTGAAACGAAAAATTTTTCCTACAACGACATATAAACTGAAACGGAGGGAGTATATGCTACGGTGCAAATGATTTTTTTGTTTTGTTTTCAGTCTTGCTTTGAGGCTGAAGCTATCCTATGTTTTTTTTTGTAACATCTTTGTTTAGATAATCTGGGGTTTGAAGATGTCCTTTCTGAAAGTGATACTCCGTTTTTATTGAAACCTCAAAAAAGTCCAATAACTTTGGTTTATGGAAGTATACAAGTGGCTTGGAAGGGGAGAATGGTGTTGAAACCAAGATTCAAGTTTCGAAGTAAATAAGTCAACTCTTGTTTTACATATCAAATAATCGTGTTTCAATATATCATATAATCACACGGATATGAGCTATTGTTTAAGTCCTATTTAAATGCTCAGAAGAAAGAATTTATCAGTAGGTTACATTTCCTTTTGGATTAGTCTTCATTTTTGTATATATCCAAAATAGTCTCAGATAATCAAAAAGTTTTTTAGTGTGTATTCTCAATTACTATTTAACTAAAGGAAACAGCATAAGGTATTCGTTTTAAAATTATATATTGGATTCTTTCTTAATCCAAAAATCTCCTAACAAAATTTTATAACTAAGTTAATTTTCTCTCTATTTAGTTTTTTCTTGTATTAGAGAAATCGAGATGCAAAGAAAAGTAAAAAGTATAAGCTCAGGTCACATTTAAGAAAAGTAAGAAGTCTTACAATTTTCATAGCTTTTCCGACAAAAGCCTAATGTACATGCATCAGATCCAACTCACTTCTAAATCAAATCTTCCTTTTAGTTTTCACTGAATTCCAAAAAGGTATTACTAACAAATTCTACTCTTTTCAATTCCTCTTTTTGGATACTTTCTTGTACATAATTATGTTTTCATGACACTAAACTTTTTTTTTCATGACACTAAACTTTGTTAATTTATCTATTGGGTCGAGGAGCTATTTCCACACGAAAACTATCATATATAATTATATACCCACCAAACTATGATTTAGTGTCAAATCTCCATGATTTGAAAGTTATAAATTTATTTTTCCACGAATTAATAATTTCGAATGTATTTCTCCCCGAACCGGTACTTTGAAACTTAATTACCCATAGATTATAGTTTTAATTGATTTGTTATTTAATCAAATAGCTTAAACCGCTAAACAAACCAAAATTCATTTTAAACAATTTTTATTAAAGAATGTTGTTTCTCTTCTTGTTGAAATTTCAAATATATATATTTTGGATACTTTCTTGTACATAGTTATGTTTTCATGACACTCAACTTTTTTTTTGATGACACTAAACTTTGTTAATTTATCTATTTTGGAAACTTCAGTTTTCGTTCTGTATGTGGAAATGTGACTAGAGATGTTAATTTAGTCAATCAATCATGAATGTTAATACATAAAGAGTTTAAAAATATCTAAAAATGTATACTTAGTGTACCAAATTAGTGACCATCAAAATCAAGTTGGTACAATGGGGGTAGAAGATCATTAAACAAAAAGATGATTTCATACAATTTGTAGCCTATAAAAACATATCAAGTATGACATGCAATAGAGATCAGTTTATACAAAATCTATTGAATTCTAGATGATAACTCTTATCTTCCACAGTTATTATGCATCTTATTAATGTCACAAAAAAGATATTAGAATCCGACCAACAAATCGAACCAGTTAACTTAAACCAAAACACAAATGAAGTGAACCGGCCGATTGACCGATAGATTTGAGTGACATGGTATAAATATGAATCACATGTTTGGAATTAAAAGGGCTACTATGTTTTTGCAGAAAATGACAATTTCAACTTATGTCACTACTAAATGGATGGTCACGTCTTCCAAAGGGGAGAACAGTGTCATGTGTGCTTGACCTAGTAGCCTATCATATCCAAATCTCAAAACAAGTTTGCACTGACATATATATAGATTAATAATCTTGGGAAACTTAATCAACTAAAGTAGATACTTTAAATACAAACTCCAATACGGCCGTACCTAAATATATGATAACTACATGCCACTCAACAAAACACCAATAATATTCTAAAACAATACTATTAAGTATTATAAATAATAACACATCATATGCCAATGACTTATCCAATGATTCTCTTTGCATTTTCTAATCCCCACATACAGAAAATTCCAGCACCACCATTGGATCTTTTCAACTAACTCTCTTAAAAGTTGACTACCCAAAACGGAGAAACTTTCACATTGTGAAAACATAGAATGTTAGAGAAACCTAAGAACAATGAAACATTAAAAACACTTAATCTTCACTATTCTTGCAAATGCTATCCTCAATGTCTTCTTCTTCTTCTCCTTCTCCATAAGGACTGTCCAAAGCCCTCTTCTCCTGCTCTTCATCAGCCACCTTGAAGTTCTCATTTTGACCCCTTAACTCTCCATTCTTCGCATTTCTCTCCACCCTTCTTTTCAACTCCTCCAACAGCTCCCTCACAGCTTTCTCTCTATCCCTCCGATTCTTAATAAGACACTCGCTCACATCAGCCGGTGTAATCTCCGCCTTATCCACCATCTCCTCAAGCTCCTTCAAAACGTCGTCGCTTAAGTCACCTTCCTCGTACCCCAAGTAGTTCCTCAACAAGATCTTCACCGAAGCAAACGTACAGTAACTCATGCACACATGCATATCCATCCTTCCACTTCTAAGCAACGCAGGATCAAGCTTCTCGATATGATTGGTCGTGAACACAAAGATCCTCTCGCTCCCACAACAAGACCAAAGCCCATCAGTAAAGTTCAACAAACCGGACAACGTGATCGTGTTCCCACTCCCCTCTTCTCCTGACATCATCTCCGGTTCGGTCTGTTTATTTCTCCGGTTCTTTAAATCGATCGAACAGTCTATATCCTCGATCACAATAATCGACTTCGAGCTCGTTTTCATCAACAGCTTCCTCAACTCCGAGTTGCTTCTCACCTCGGTAAGTTCAAGATCGTAAATGTCGTAACCAAGATAGTTAGCCATGGCTGCGATCATACTCGACTTACCAGTCCCTGGTGGTCCGTATAACAAGTAACCCCTCTTCCAAGCCCGACCGGTCTTCTTGTAAAAAGACTCACACTCAACAAAATCTTTCAGATCCTCCATGATCTCTCTCTTCTTAACCGGGTCCATAGCCAGAGTCTCGAACGTGCTTGGATGCTTAAACGGAACAGACTCCCAAGGAACCACTCCTCTCGAGTCCACAGACCCGCCACGAGAGTTCGTGTATAGAAGACGATCTTGATTCTCGCGGCGAATCTCGCTCGCTGTCTCCATGATGTGGTCCAAGTAAGAGTTGAGGACAAAGCTTTTATCTCTCTTCCTGACGCGGAGCGTGAAGCCACGCTTCTCGTCAGGCATTGGTCGCCACGCAAAGGTCTGAGTTTGCCTTTGCGTGACGACGTGTTCCCAGAGGACGGTTACAGAGTTAAAAGTGTCGGTGATGGAGTCGTTGTTCGAGAGGGTGAACGTGAGGGAGGAGGCGTTGACGGCGCGCGTGAGGGTGAGGCGGTTGGAGGTGACGGAGGAGACGGTGGAGCTGAGGTAGAGCTGGACGGCGTTGTAGAGTTCGTTGGTGTTGACGCCGTCTATCTCCGTTATGTCGAAGTAACAGTAAGAGGAGAAGAGTTGGAAGAGTCTGTTTAAGTGTTTGGTGACGGCGTAACGGAGCTCCGGTGGGAAGACTGAGTTCATTAGGGTTTGGCAGAAGGCTAAGACGCCGAGGAGGGAAGCTAGAGAGGTCCAATACTCTTTCATCGTTGTCTGAGAGAGAAACAGAGTTTCAATGGAGAAGTTGTTGTAGAGGTGATAATTTTACGGCTGGAACAAGTTTACAAGGTGACAACTTAATAATCAATTGTTTTGACTTTTGAGAGTTTGAACAGAGTTTTCTTGAACAACGAGTTTCTCGTTTATTACTGGATAATTTTTAGAGTGAAAAGAGAAAACAAAGGATGTAAATTAGAGGGAAAAAAAAAACAAGTGGGTTTCTCTCATTTTATACATACAATTGAATAGCTTTTTTGTCTGTTGCAATGTTCTAAAACTCGCCCTAGGCGGCCGGCTAGGCGCCGGCTAGGCGCCGGCTAGGCGCTTAACCAAGCCAAACCGAAACGATTGTACCCAAATCGGTGCGATAACTCGGGAACCCGGTCCAGGCGGTGAATTTCGGCCAAATCGGTCAAATCGCTTAACTTTTGGTTTAATGTTCGGTTATTTTTTTTATTTAAAATGCTGGCTACTTAAATACGATCTCGTTTTGTTAAAGATAATAACTAAAAAAATGGGCCATCAAACGTGGCTTAGGGTTAAAGTTTAATAGTTATTGTATCATCGTGCCTTCTTCTCTTGTTAACATCTCTATTTTATTGAACATTAGTTTATTTGAATTTTATGGTTTTATTGAACTTTGACAGCTTCTTGTTTTATCATATTATAACAGAGTTTTTGTTATTATGTTTTAGTTTTACTTAGAATATCTTTGAAACTGTATATAAGACTCTTTTGTATTTTTCTAGTTATATTGACTTTGAAAAATTTACTATACTAAAATACAATATAAACCTAAAAATAATGAAATAACATATGAATATATTGATAAATCTAGGCCCCGAGTTAATACGCCTAGGCCCCGATTAATACGCCTAGGCGCTAGGCCCCTATTGAACGTCTAGATGCCGCCTAGCGATTTTTAGAACATTGGTCTGTTGTAACAAAATTGTCGTTTGTTTTTTGAGAAAAATTTTAAAATCTTTTAGGGAGAAAGATTACTAGTTAAATAAGACAAAAAGGTTTTAAAATATAGGGATTTTATACTTCATAGGGCCATCTAGATCTTTTTGGTAGCTAAAAAAAGAGAATTAAAAGTAATTGGAAACATTTTGGATATAAATGCTTTGACCAAAAAAGAAGGAATGGCATTAAATTTTGATAATACAGTATGACTTTTTAACTGAAATTAAAGACTTTCTTAGTGGAGATATATGACTAAATATAAACTCAAGATTTCAAGAATTAAATGTTATAGATATTGTCAAAGGATCCAAGATTTTGTCAAGATTATAGTCCATTTAAGGCCATTGATGTATAAAGGTAGAAAAAGAAGGGAACTATATGACTAAGGACTGAGGTGTAATAATAAAGGTGAAAAAATGTATTAAATTATAATAAATGTTTTTTTTGTAATTATTATTTTTTAATAAATTTTAACAAATAGAAATTTAATAAATTTTAACAAATAGAAATTTAAGAAATTTAATTGATTTTTTTAAGTTTATAATATTTTTATAGAAAACACAAAAAAAACTATTTTTATGAATTTTTTTTTTAAACATGTATCTTAATAAAATGGAGAGAATATATAATTGTTCAACAATTGCTGACAATTGAATTTAGGCTTAAAGGATTTTTAGGAATTATAGTTCCAAGTTACGATTATTTTCTTTTTATTAACAAATGTATTATGACGGAAATGCAAATGGTGACAT
The DNA here is from genome assembly GCA_905132765.1 of Moricandia arvensis. Lineage (NCBI taxonomy): Eukaryota > Viridiplantae > Streptophyta > Magnoliopsida > Brassicales > Brassicaceae > Moricandia > Moricandia arvensis. Next base: position 103,249 of record CAJHQP010000434.1, on the reverse strand, counting down.
AACAAATATATTATCACAAACAATTACTATGTTATATTTACTCAGCTAATTAATATTTTCTCCTTTTGTAAGACGTTACAACTTTGTGTTTTGTTTTAGTTTATTGATGTTTTCTAATTTTGTAAAAATATTGTTTAAAATTTTGTGAATTTATATTTTGTTTATTTTATTATTTGTTACAAGTTCTAGTTAAATATTAAATAAAAATTATGTTGATAGAATCATACTGATTTATTTTATTTTAGATTCTGCAATTTTTTGTTGAATTATCTAAATAAATTAAATGGAAAAGGGATACGGAAATCTTTCACAGGTTAATCATCACTGTTCTGTTGGCTAAGGTTCAGTGACTCTTTGGTCTGGAGTTGTAAATGCTTAAAACTTTTCTTTTAGAAATAGATAAAACGTTTTCATATTTACAAGTTTGTGTCTTTTGGGGTAACACAATAACGTTGAAATCAGTTTCACATGCGGCGGTGCCTAATAATTACAATATTTTTTGGATTATAATTTTGAAAAGATGTGACAGATGGTTTGAGAACGTTGAATCATTGGTATGTTGCACAAGATCTGTCTTTTGGATCAAACAAAATACTACTATGTACACATCTGTTTTCTCAAGCGATAGACTAATGATATTTATTGTATAAAACATTTTGCAGTTACTTGAATATAAACTTCGGTTTAGAGGCGAATCAATAATATAAACTTCGCTTTAGTCTGTATTGCTTAGCTTTAATCGTAGTTCTTTTGGAGCTGGATTGAACCTACTTGTGGTTTAAGTGTCTTTTTTATTCTTTTTTGGGACATTTAGCCACCCAATTGCTTTAAAAAGCAGAATGGGATTCAAGGTAGCTTGTATCAAATGCACATTGTTCATCAATGAAATTCACATTTTATCAAAAAAAATAAAATAATTAGTTACACTTTTCTTTGCATGAATCAACATTATTTTGGCTTAAGAAAAACATTAACAGAGTAATTGACTACAAGGACGTATAGTGAAAATAACGTTTATGGGGAGTAGAGGCGGAAGAGGTTGAAGGCTGGGAGACGGAGGAGAGGATGAGGATAAGCACCGTGGCGATGTAGTTTTAATGATGAGCTTACAATCCATCGCTATAGTTAGCCAAAAGAATTTTAGGTTCTATTCTTCTTCTTCTTAAAGACATCTCCAATAGTACTATATATTATTATTTTTCTCTATTTCACTCTAAAATAAAATAACTCTCTTACAAAGTTGAATGTTATAATTTTACTTTATTTTTAGAGTACAAAGTAACATTTTTCAATATTTCATTCTATTATAGAATAGTTCTATTATAGAGTAAATCATTAGATCAAATTTAACTATATAATAAAATTGCTCTATTTTACGGTGGAATATAGAGAAACTATAAGTAATAATGATTAATGGGTTAGTTTTGTTGTACCTTGTAAAAACTGGCCTATTTTCTTGAGTCATATGTTGTTTAAATTGATGGCACTTGCAATCCGTCGCTATAGTTAGCCAAGAATCATGAGTTATGTTCTTGATTTTATATAAACTTTTACAAAAATTATCATCAATCAATCGAAACAATGTTGCTAAATTTCTTAAGTTAAAAGCTGCTGGAGAGGAGACTAAGTAACTTGCTCTGCTCATGGGATAAGCCTGAAACCTAACTCGTAGTAAAACAAACTTGCCATGATTGTGTGATGAATGTATAATCAAGTACAACATTTTATTTTCTCAGTACCATTACACACAGAAACACTTGCAAAAATAGAAGAAATCAAAGTAACATCACAAGAATGAAATAACACAAAGGGGAAATAAATAAGTTATTGAGGAAAATGCTCGAAAATTTTCATAGTAGGATAGGAGGGATCAACCAAAGTTTTCAAAGGAAACACTCCTTGGCAACACCCTGAGGGAACCTCTTGTTATCGGTACAATAGTTGTAGACCATGAACTCTTTGTGCACCCAGTTCATCTGTCCAGTCTGGTGGTCATTGAGAGTGGTCCACATCCACGAGTTTTGGTTTCCGTCACAAGTCACCCATGTCAAGTTTGATGTCCTGCTACATGATTTTTTGTCGTTGAAGTTCCTGTAGGATGCCCTGAATGGTGCGTTGCTCCAGTCGGTCTTCACGCGACCGCCTTGTGTGGCCCAGTCATCAGCTTCCCAAAGGCTTGAGTATATCCTCATGGGTTGGGACGTAGGGTAAGCCACTCCATTTTTCCCGTTGTTCTTGAACACTCGAATTGGGATATTATCCACAAGGAAGCTTCATACACAACAAAGTTTATAAAAATTCTTATTGTCTGCTTATATAAAAATAACATAACAATGGATCGCATAAAATAACAAAAACAATATGGGACTAAAATGTCAACGTGATTCTAAGCTTTTATATCAAAATTAACCAATGTTCAAAAAATCATTTTGCAGTAGTTAGACGCTCTATAAAAATTGGTGTCTAGACGGATGCTTAGGCCTTTCTAGATTTTTTTTTGAAAACACATTGTTGTCTACAAACTCATTCGTTGTCTATGCGGACCTAAACCGATATTTAGAACACTGGAATTAACGAATAAAAACATATTTTTCTAGCCTAACTAATATTGCCCGTTGTTATGATCAATGTAGGTTTTCCTGAGAGACTATATACTCACATGATGTTAAGAGGGTTCCAGTGGACGGTGTAGGTGTGGAAATCCGCGGTGGGATCGAACCAGAGGCGGAACTGCATCTCACGGTCACCTTTACCTCCAGTGAAGACATTGGTGTGGATTGTGTAAGGATGTCCTGTAAGATTTCCCAAGAACTCAAAGTCAATCTCATCCCATGTTGCTCCTTTAGACGAAAGCTGCCACAAAAATGTAAAATATTAGGAGATAAATTGCATTTATTACTGACTAGTTATCAGATGAGAAAGAGCCCTAATATCAATAATTTTCGCAATGAGATTACTTACGTAGTAGGCGGTTACGGTACCAGCTGAGTTTCCAGCAACGAGCTTGAGCTTCATGTCGATCTTACCGTACAAATACTCCTTCTTGGACTGAAACCCTGAGCCGGAGACCTTGTCAAGAGTGCAAGTGAGAAGCTGTCCACTCTCGTGTATGTTGGCACGACCATCTCCCCATGTGATATCAAAGCTATCGTAGAAGGTATCGGCAGATGCAACGAGAACAAAGAGGCCAAGGAGGAGGAAAGACAACAACAGAGGCTTTTTTGTTGCGGGAGCCGCCATTTTTTGCACGGTACTCTGTTGTTTCTTGCCTTGGAAGATAAGTGTTTGGTTGATGGATTTAGATGAGTTGGAAATGAAAGTTTATATAGAGAGAGTGTCGTGGAGGCACATCACTGATCAACGTGGTAGTCTTAAACTTTGTATTTACTAATATTTAAATTAAGAATTATTCGATTAGTCGGTCCAATGTATAGACATTGTGTCTAAAATGTTTCTTTTCTTTAGTAAATTTATATTACCTGTCACCAAAATAATTTTTTTTTTGTATTTGCTAAATATTAGTTTAGATCAAAATGATATATGTTTGATAGAAGGGTTAAGAATCTGTAATGTATGAACGTCCACAGCTAATGTATCTCTTGCGTCTAGTTTTTTGGTCCATAAATCTTATTTCTTGCCATAAATGGTATGTTAGTTTTTTCAAAGCTTGTAAATTTTGTTTATTAATCCTGTAATTATTACAATAATATTTTTTATGTTTTAATCTCATTCATACAATACCGCAAATAGTTTTTCTATAGATCATTCATCATTCTACTATTCTATGTAAAACACTTAACCAAAAAACTCTAAATGAATGTATTATCAAAAAGGTAAGTACAATATATATAGCAAAATTAAAATTTTAAAACTTTTTAATATACTATAAACTGGGATGTTGCATATAATCGTATTGTTATTATATAAGGTTAGATTAATTAACAGTCAATAGCTTGTCGTATATAATTTTTGCTTGAGGAATCATTTAGGAATCCTAGAAAACGTTGTTTGGTAACTTTCTAGTTTTCTTTTTTACCTTTTATATCAAAACAAAATAAATTATGTACTTCTCAGACAAGATATGAAAAATCGTTTTAGGTTAATGGCTAGAGACTATACAGTATAATTATTGTTACCATTTTTATATAGAGGTTGATAAATTAATGAAGGAATGTTATATATATTATATATACTGAATAAAGCAGGGTTAAGGGTTGAACCTTATCAAAACCATCCATTTAAAAGGATGAAAACTGATCAATAATAATTTGGACATTCATTTCTTGTTAGGAAGTCTGCAACGAGGTTGCTGGCCAGTGGCTATGCCGGAGGCTTTTGAAGGGTTTAGGGTTCAGAATTTTTTCACTTTTGGTCTTGAGGTATTCATTTAATTTGGCTGAGATAAAAGGGATCTGGTTTACTTTTTTTCTATAGTGGTGAGACTTTAATTTGTCTAGGACTGCATGTCTAAATTTTCCGAAGTAATATATAAAATCCATACGTTTTCTCCACGCATCCAATCAATTTTTAGTTAATTTTTTTACTATTTATCACTTATATATTAAATTTGAATTTATCATAAACTTACAACTTAAAATTAATTGACGATAAGTAAATTTATCATATTTCTTTATATATTAAAGCAACTGTAGTTAAGCTTTATAATCATTCATTAATACTTTTCTTTATGTTCAAACGCAAAAGAAAATTAAGAGACCAATATCTACAAATTAGACCAACATCTGACAGTTATGATATAATGTTAAATTTTGACTATTATTCACTTTCAATTTAAAATTAATTGACGATAAAAAAATTGACGATAATTTTTATATACTCGCTCTGTTCCATGAAAATTGTATTTTTAGAATTTTCACACACTTTAATAATAAACATCAGGTTCTTGATACTATATCAAATTTGAGCTTACAGTAGATTTTATAATCTAAAACTAATTGACGATAAATAGATTAAATATATTTTTTTCTTGATTCCTTTTCTTGTTTGTATTTAATTGATGGGGTTTGTAATAATTGTTTGGTAACTCTTTATATCATTGGGTAATTAATTATGATGGGACTCTATCATAATTTTAGGAATCTAAAAATCTCAAAATTAAAGTAATGACTTTTTTACTCGCCCATATCTTTAAGGGAGCGTAAGCATTTCGCTCGCTAGGGAATGGAATATATTTACTTGCATTCCCGCTAGCACTACAAAAGGTTGTGGTCTTAACGATCTTAGATCATGTTTATCTCTGGTATTTTAAGGTGTAGTTTTTAACTTAATTTGATTCTTGTTTTTTTAAAAAAAAATTGCCTAAGAGACGACTCTTAAGTCTCTTATTTAAAACACGGTTCTTAAATTTTTTTAATTAAAAATTTTAAAAAAATCTTTAAAAAATTCTTAAAAAAATTAAGTATCCCTACTAAAAACTTCCAATAAACATTACTTTTACTTCGGTGTAACCCTTGTTTAATAATTATTTCTTTAGCCAGTACCGTCTCAAACATTTTTGAGGCTTAAAGAATGTTCAAATAATGTAGCCAAGTAATTAAATGAAAAGACTAGAACCAGAGAAAAGTAGGTCTCTAACTTAGCATGCGCAGTGGGGGGTTTTAGAGCGGATCATGGGCTCGAGTTCTAAGGCCCGGATGATTAAAATCTAATTAAAAATGGGTTTGTTTCGTCAAACCGGGCTTTACGGATGAACTTCTAAGACGCGGGTTCATGCCACGCGTCGCTCTCTCTGTGGCTTCTCCTTTCCGCGTCGGCGAGAGTGAAAGCAGGAATATCCGTGTTTCTCGATTCATTTCTCTCTTGAAAGAAAAATTTAGGGTTTTTAACTATTCATGGACCCACCAAAAATTATTAAACAACTCTTGTGAACCCCAAGGGGGTTCACCAATGCTCATGCTCTTAACAATGAGCTGCATATAGTATTGACAGTGTGGCATATTTATAGGTTTTATATTACGTGGCTACCACAAATGCTCCACCTAGTAAATTTAGCAAAAAAAAAAAATGCTTCTCCTAGTAGGGATGGACCTGTCTTCAACTACCATGTGAGACTTTATTTATTTACCAACACTCTTCTCATACTCAAAGGTAAATATTAAATTACTGTAAACATTTATCTAGTGATTCAACAACGGTTGTTCTGATACTACGATAGATTGATAAAAATTTAAAAAAAAATTGCCAAAAATACCACGTACCATTTTCTTAGTACTAATTTTCATGTTTATCTTCATCATTTTTACATTTATTTTTAATAGAAAAAAATACACTTATAATCTTTGAATTAATTAATCTAAAACTTAGGGTTTAGAGTTGAGGGGTGGTGTAGGATTTAGGAATGTCAAATTTAGTATTCTAATTAATTTTAAAAAAATTTGCCTCTTAAAAATGATATTTATGAAAATATCTCTTTAATGAAGGTAAAAATGAAAAGTAATACTAATAATGTGGTAAACATGAAAATTCCTCATTTAAGAATTAAAATTATTATTGACTCAATAATAATAGAGTACAAGATGATTATAACTTATATAGTGAATATATTCTTTTTTGAGGATGTTTTTATTCTTCACTGTTGGATCTAAGTGGTTTTATAGATCTCTCAATGCTCTTCTCCAAACTCATATATGGTAACAAGTATGAGACTGGACAAATATACAAAATATTGTAGAACTAATTCCTAGAAATAGGAGAATCAAATATTTTATTTTTTAGTCAAAAAAAAAAATAGGAGAATCAAAGTCTTGATGAGATTTGTAACATGAGGTCTTGTTGATCGAATACGTAGAGGTATAGTAGTTAGTCACATGTACTTTATCATCAAAACACACACCATTATAGTAATAGACAAACACATGTACGTAAGTCATCGTACCATCACGAGCTCATGCTTGCTATTTATGATGAACATTAATGTAAGACATGTAAAAATGGTTTACGTAAAAACTCATGCACAATTGTGTGTAACATCACAAGAATGAAATAACACGAAGGGGAAACAAAAACATTATTGAGAAAATGCTTGAAAATTTTCATAGTAGGAGGGATCAACCAAAGTTTTCAAAGGTAACACTCCTTGGCAACACCCTGAGGGAACCTCTTGTAATCGGTACAGTAGTTGTAGACCATGAACTCTTTTTGCACCCAGTTCATCTGTCCAATCTGGCGGTTATTGAGAGTGGTCCACATCCACGAGTTTTGGCTTCCGTCACAAGTCACCCATGTCAAGTTTGATGTCCTGCTACATGAGTTTTTGTCCTCGAAGTTCCTGTAGGATGCCCTGAATGGTGCGTTGCTCCAGTCAGTCTTCACGCGACCGCCTTGTGTGGCCCAGTCATCAGCTTCCCAAAGGCTTGAGTATATCCTCATGGGTTGGGACGTAGGGTAACCCACTCCATTTTTCTCGTTGTTCTTGAACACTCGAATTGGGATATTATCCACAAGGAAGCTTCATACACAACAAAGTTTATAAAAAAACATGTCAAGTTCAAATGGCAAGAAAAAAAAACTCATTGTCTGCTTATAGAAAAATAACATAACAATGAATCACATAAAATAACAAAAATAATATGGGACTAAAATGTCAACTTGATTCTAACCTTTTATATCAAAACTAATCAACCTTTTTTTTTTTGAAGAGGCTTCCAAAATCAACCAACATTCAAAAAATCAATATGTGGTAATTAGACGCTTTATAAGAAATTAGTGTCTAGACGAAGGCTTAGGCACTTTATAGATTAATTTTCTAGAAAACCATTGCTGTCTAGAAACTCATTTGTTGTCTAGGCGGACCTAAACCGATTTTTAAAACACTCAATTAACCAATAATAACAATGTAGGGTTTCCTGATGGACTATATACTCACATGATGTTAAGAGGGTTCCAGTGGACAGTGTAGGTGTGGAAATCGGCGGTGGGGTCGAACCAAAGGCGGAACTGCATCTCACGGTCACCTTTACCTCCGGTGAAGACATTGGTGTGGATTGTGTAAGGATGTCCAGTGAGATTTCCCAAGAACTCAAAGTCAATCTCATCCCATGTTGCACCTTTAGACGAAAGCTGCCACAAAAATGTAAAATATTAGGAGATATATAGTTTCATTAGAGATCAATCATTTTCGCAATGAGATTACTTACGTAGTAGGCGGTTACGGTACCAGCTGAGTTTCCAGCAACGAGCTTGAGCTTCATGTCGATCTTACCGTACAAGTACTCCTTCTTGGACTGAAACCCTGAGCCGGAGACCTTGTCAAGAGTGCAAGTGAGAAGCTGTCCACTCTCGTATATGTTGGCACGACCATCTCCCCATGTGATATCAAAGCTCTCGTAGAAGCTTCCGGCATATGCAGGGATAACAAAAAAGCCAAAGAAAAGCAACAACAGAGGCTTTTTTGTTACGGGAACCGCCATTTTTTGCACTGTACTCTGTTGTTTCTTGCCTTAGAAGATAAGTGTTGGTCGATGGATTTAGATGAGTTGGAAAGGAGAGTTTATATAGAGAGAGTGTCGTGGAGGCACACCATTGATCGACGTGGTACTCTTAAACTTTGTATTTAAACTAAGAATTATTCGACCTTACACGGTCCAAGGTATAGGCAAGTTCATGGACGATTTGTGACTAAAGTATTTTTTTTTTCTTCAGTAGATTAATTATTTTCTATCTGTCACCAAAATAAATTTATATTTTGAATTTTCTAAATATTATTGTAGATCAACATGCCTTTTTTTTGTTAAATAGAAGGGTTGAAGACTTCTACGGTTATAGGATTATTTAATAGAAGTCAAATAGCTTATAATTTATATTTTTTTCCTTGAGGAATCAATAAAAGGAATCTCAGAAAACGATACTCGGTAAATTTCTAGCTTTTTTTTTTTACATTTCATATCAAAACAAAATGAAATACTATACTTCTCTATCCAAATATGAAAAATCGTTACTGATTGATGGCGAGAGACCATCAAATATAATTATTATTATTAGGTATATATAGCTAGAAAAATGACGAACCACTTTTGATATAGTGGTTGATAAATTGAAGAAAATATTGTATATAAACTGAATAAAGCAGGGTGAAGGGTTGAACCAAATCAAAAACATACATATAGCAGGATGACCGGTTGATCAATATTAGTTGTTGACAAAAAATGTGCCGTTCTCCCGTTGGATCACGCATAACCTACATCTAATTCGACGCACTGGTTCCTGTTAAGGATTTTGCATGGAGGTTCTTGGCCGTGCAGGAGAGGCTTTTGAAGGTTTTAGGGTTCAGAATTATTCAATTTTGAACTTTTTTTGACTGAAGATCAATTTTGAACTTGAGATCGTCATTTAATTTGTCTAAGGTAAAAGGGGTTCCATCGAGACGGATACAGAGACATGAGACAACAAAAAAAAAAAACTACAATTTTGCAGATACAAATACATTAAGACTTTAATTTGTCTAGGCCTGCATTTCTAAAAAAATCAAATAAACACATACGTTTTCTCCACACATCCAATCAATTCTAGTGGTAAGAGCAGCATTAACGCAGTATTCAACCCCCGTATCTTGGCATTTATTGAATTAAAAGAAAAAGAAAATTAGGTTAATTAACTGAAAACGTATCCTAATTAAGAGAAGTTTGATACCGTGTCTTGAGACACGTGTTGTCTTGTGAGCGAAGAGAAGCAAACCCGTGTCTCTCTCCTTTTTCGGTTTCGTCGAAATCACAGGAACCCTCTCTCTCCCTTCGATGACTCCGACGGCGATTTCTTCGTCTCTGAAGGATCTGATGATGGATCGAATTTGACTACCTCGTTCGCTACGGCAAGACCGTATCCGGACGCATTAGTTACGGATCCATCAACGAGGTGAAGCGGTTCTTTATCTGGTTGGATGTCAATGAGATCAAGGTCGATCTCCCTCCCACGGATTCGATCTACTACAAGGTTGGGTTTATCAATAAGAAGCTTGGTATTGACCAGTTCAAGATTGTACATGTGTTTTTGGGTCTTGTGGAGGTTCTTGGAAGAGTTTTTGTCGGGTGAAATTGATTTCTTTGACTTAATATGTTCTTGCGTTTCTGGGTTTTTGAAGTTTATCTTAAAGTTGCAAACTTCATGGAGTTTTTGATCAGCAATCTAAAAAAATAATTAATCCTTTTGATCAGATTGATTGCAAAGCCATGTACTCTCTAGCTCAAAGCGGGGTAAAGAACAAGCCAGGAAAAGCAAATACAATGAAGAAGGGCTGAAAAGTCTCACCATTTTGTTAACTTGTTACTCAAGATTAGCCTTTTGAAATATATTGAAAGCAATTTTTTTTGTAAAAAACCTTTAATTAAGAGACCTGCATTGGAGCATGTAAATTTATGGGTCTATTAATCTAGTCTCTTATTTCACTTTAACAATTAAAAAGTATTAAAAATAAATAAGAGACTCATTTAGAGTATATGGGTTAATGATGCTCTAAGACTTTAATTTGTCTATGCCTGCATTTCTAAAATTTCTCAAGTAATAAATAAGATACATACGTTTTCTCCACTCAGCCAATCAATTTTTGAGTTGAAGCTTTTATTTTTGATTATCACTTACATTGTATACATGTGCTTACTTACATAGAAGTAATATAAAATTTGTGAGCAAACACAAAATACTTTATATGATAAATTAAAGAAGTGAGTATTATTTTTTTTTTTTTGAATATAATGTAAAATTTATTCAAAGAAAACTAACTTTTGTACAACAAGTGTGTATTGTTTGAGGCCTATCTGATATGTTTCTTAAAAAAAAACAGAGGAGATAGTCTCTTATCAGAGCCAAAAAATAAGTGAGTATTATTTTACATTGAGTATTATTTTGTATCTTTAGTTTTAAAGCTTTACACAACTAGACACTCTTGTGGAAGACCTTGAGGGAACCTCTTAACGTCCGTGCAATAATTATAGGTCATGTAATTACGCTGCACCCATCTCATCCGTTCTTGACCTACCGAGTCTAACTCGTGCGAAAACCACGAACCACTACTCCTCCCTTGCCCTGACCCGGTGAAGGCAGCTTGTTAAAGGCAGCTTTAGACCAGTCGATTTTCACCAGACCACCATCTGTGGCTCAGTCTTCTGCGTTCCATAGACTCGAATACATCCTCATCCGCTGGTTCTTAGGGAACAAAGTCCCTTGAGATTCCAATGTTCTTGAATTCTCTTATCGAAGTTCTATCCACGGAGAATCTGACTTTATGTAAGAAAAACAAACAAGATCAGATCCAAAACGTTACATATATATAAGTTAAATTATTTAGAGAATTTTCACTCTTTGAAGGATCTCAAATCCACTCAAAATTAAGGTTAGGGTTTATACTAACGTGTCAAAGAACTAATTTATAGAAAAAAATGTCTGATCTTATGTACAAAATGTTTATATTATTGATCTTGTAAACGTATACAAAAGTGATGAGACAAATGGTACAAGAGAACAAGAAAGTATTGTAGTGTTTTGAGTATAGATTTGATATGTCAAATTTGGGATCTCCCATTTTTTTTCTCCTTGGTTGTCTTCATATGAGTGTCTGGGAAGTGAACGGCGATGTTAGTATCAAACGCCTTTAAAATCACATTTACTTTGCTGATTAGCCTGATTTACCGTGTCCGCTCGGCGTTGACTACTTTGAAGATTGGGATGGGCCTTCTCCTTTCGCAGACCTAATGTATTAATGTTGGGTTTCTGGATTACTAGACCGGGTTTAGAGTAGGTGAAACCCGGCTCCAACACTTTATTTTGGTTTTATGGTTTGTTAATAATAATAGTAACCAAGTAAAACCTAATCTACTATGGCTCGGTTTGTCAATGAAACACGAACACCTACAGGATGCGTTGTGGGTTGCAGAGGACAGAATAAGTGTAGAAATCACTAGTAGGGTCGAACCAGAGTTTGAATTGTTGTTCTCTATCGTCCATGCCTTGCGTAAAGACATTGGTCTGAAGTGTGTAAGAAATCACCACTTAGGTTACCCAAGAATTGAAAATCCATCTCGTCCCATGCAGATCCAGGGAATGTCAACGATAAAACCAATACATAAAAAACCATTAAGCTAATTACTCTAACTTTATAAATAAGTATTTAATAGAAACAAATTAAAAAGAACTTACATGCATACTACTTACAAAGGCGCGTTTTGATTCGGACAGCTGGAAGATGGAAAGTGGTGGTTTATAGATGATGACTTCGGAGTTGGAGACGCGGTTTAGTTAAATGTCTCTTTTCTTTGTCAAAGTATGTACATTAAATCTAATATGTTTACCATTACGTCGCTTTTTCTATGCGTGATCGTATGGGACACAGCTAAGAAAGGTCTCATCTTCTCCTGACCATCGTTAATATTGACAAGTTTCATATCACCAAGACTTGCAGCCACCTTAAAATCAGTCAAGGATGTTAATATATATAACCTACAAAACTAAACTTCATGACGTTAGATATGTTATTTTATATAAAAAGTGAAGAGAGAATGTTAATTCTTATGATAAACGTACTTAAGATTTTATTCAGAAATGAGGGAGTTCTTCAAAAGCAAACAGCAGTAATATATAAACTGAAATATATCCTGAAAGTTTATTATTTTTGGTTTTAGTCATATAAAGGCTAAATCTAAATAGAATACTATGACAGATTCTTAGTATTAGATTTACCGAAAAACGTCTCTTTCAATGCACTAAAAATTGTTAGGCGGTGGTTAGACGTTATATATAGAATTATTGTTTAGGTGGATGAGTAGAGCAATTTTATAAAATATTTTGACCAATTTGTAAAAGAAAAAGTTTGAAAAATTGTTTTGCTTATACCCAATTTACCGCTTATACATCTTTCTAGGTGACCGTCTAGAAAACGTCTAAACCGATTTTTAGAACACTAGTCTCTTTTGCTTTTGTTATGTGATAAGAGGATGTAACATGGTTCACGCATTGCATGTGTGGTCTTTTAAAAATTCTAATATCCAATTAATTGGGCTTTCTACTAAAAGGAAAAATGCAAGAGACATGTTTTTTCATAAGTTGGGTTTAGTCTGTTATTTATTGGATCTTTATAGTCGCATACTAATAAAGACACCAGTGAGTTTTATAGGTCCCTTGTAACTTCAAGGTGCAGCTTGAGGAAGACCCCATTGTACCTAGGCATCTCTCTTCTCTACATGAAGCAATATGCTATATCCTCAGTAATCTTCAATAAGTTCGTACAATCCGTCTCTGAGAATATTATCTTCTCTAAGGTTGGATATAGCCAAAGAACACCGTGCAGTTCCGCGTAAGGTACAAAGAGACTTTTACAACATCCTATGTTGTCCCTAAGACGTCATCCCAATCCACTAACTAACACATGATCAATCTAATAAACATCGATATGATATATTGAGATGAGTAGGCCAAAAGGGGAAGTCTCATGGTTTTTAATGCAAGGTAATTTTCAGTTTTCTATTTTAAAGGGATCACGTTAGAGAGTAGGGTACCAACTACTAGATCATTTTTAATGGTTGGTTTCATTTTTATTTTCAAAAATTCACTTTTTCAAAAAAAAAAAGTAACAATTGTTCCAATAGTTTATTTCATTTTCTCTTTGTAAAAGAAATATTCAAAATAGATTTTATCTCCACTTTATCATTATCTATTAATAACAACTTCTACTTTTTTAAATTAACTAATATTACTCTATTATTTTGCTTTAATAATAACTCAACACAATTACTATTTTAACATAACTTAAACATTATTATCTAATAAAATCATTACTTAACATAAAAACAAACAAAGAATATTATATTTTATAAGAACCACCATATATACTCTTCTATTAGTGATTAACAAAACTGTTCTGAACTAGAAAAACTGAGTTTACTTTGATTTTTCTTAATCGAGTAAAAGTTCTTCAAAATAAAATGTTTTCATGTTCTTATATATAAACATTTAATTAGATGAAAACAGTTATTAAAAATTTTAAAGTGTTAAAATAATATTGGCATATATAATTTATGTAAAGCAAAAGAAAAAAATAAGTAAAAGTTAAGAACCAATTTATAATTAAAAGTAATTTTCAAAAATAAAATGTAAAGAATATATCTTTAAATTTAAAACAACACAGTTTATGGCTTCATTTTGAAGTAAGAAATGAAGAAGATTGAAGTAAAAGATTCTTTAAAATGAAATAGAAAATGAAAATAAGGTTGGAAATGGCCTAATATTTTTTTCTCCATCCAAACATTTGTGTTTAGTTTTATACTAAATATTGGTCAATAAAGAGTATAGTTTTGTGCGTCAAAATAAATCCCTATCTTTGGCTTCCAAAATAAAAATAACTAGATTTGGACCCGTGCGTTCGCACGGGTTTTTTAATTTTATTAAAAAATTGAATTAATATAAAAATTTATTAATTTTATTATTAAATATTATATAACATGTTATTTAAATTATAGTGATAATTTATATTTTTGCTATATTATGTTTTAACCATATTCATTTTATAGTTTGAAAATGTTTTAATAAATTTTTTCTTTATGAATTTTTTTTATATTTTTCTAACAAAATTTAATTTTCAAGACTTTATTAATGTAGTGAATTAAGTTAAATATTTTTAGTCTAATTGCGAAAATAAATAATTTTGAGTTTTTGGATGTTGTTTAAATTAAAAAAATAGACTTTTAAGAGAAATGAGCTCAAATACAAAACAACAAACGGAAACTTATTGGTATCAAAACTGAGTGTTAAATTAAAATAGTTAATGATCCATAAAATAATATAAAAATTGGCGTAGAAATTAACAATTTTTAAAATTTTTGTAACTAATCATTTTGGATAGAAAATGCTTATTATATGAGGTGGGTAGGTGTAGTGATTTGAATATATTTATTACAAAAAATATTTTTTCATTTACTACGGTTACAAAATCTTTCTAAGGCAAGAATATAGGTATTATCTATGAATATGAATATGAATATGGCTTACACTTATGTAAATATATCAATTTAATTTAATTTGTTAAGATATTAATGAATTGGTTCAATTGTGACTTTTTAATAGTAGATTTTTTTTTGTACTTCTATTTTAATAGAGTAGACTATACTTTTGGACCTTGTTCAAAAACGCTTCCGCCTGGACGATTCCCCGGCCGAGTATCCGTGAAACGGTGGGTGAGCGTGGCGATTTGTGACGATTCAGTTGTATTGTACGGAAACATTGATTTTGTTAAGTTTTAAGTTTGAAATCTGATGTTTATAAGTAGATCTGCTATTTTTACCGCATAAAAGCAAGGAAAAATGGTGAATATCAAGAAAACAAGCTTAAAACGCCATGGAAATGTTGCAGAAACTCGACCAGCACACTGAAGAAGAAGAGGGTAAAATCGTAATTTCTATAGTCATTAAAGAAAAACGAAAAAATATAACAAAAGCGCACTAGTAGGTGTTCGAACTCGGGTTTACGGGCCAATTTGAAACAACAAGTCCCACTAGGCCACGGTCTACTTTTGTAAATATTCAACATAACTAAAATATATACATGCATATGGCTAAAAGGTCAGAAAAAAAATCCCCGAGTACTCCCCGATTTATTTCCGATTTTCATATAACTCGCTAGGCGCAGGGTTGCCGCACGCATAGCGCCTAGCGAGTTCCTGAACAAGGCTTTTGGATAAATATGTACTCCCTCCGTTTCGAATTAGTTGTCATTCTAGAGAAAAAAATTTGTTTCAAAATAAGTGTCGTTTTAGAGTTTCGAGACAAAATTAATTAGCTTTATATAATATTTTATTTTTCTATTGGTTGAAAAGTGGTTAAGTGTATAGGTAATTGTGTTTTTATCTTGAAAATATGTAAAATTAAATGTTTTTTTAATTTGTGTGTAAAAATTTAGAATGACAAATAAAGTGAAACGGAGAGAGTAGTAGAGAAACAACATAGAAACAGACATTTCACAATTATTGTTGTTTTTCGTTTAACTGCGTCGATTGTCACATATGTTCACATAAACACACCAGGACACGGAAAGGAAATGACGTACAGATTTGCTACAACCATTGACCACTTGCCTCACACTAAAACAGTCCAGTCGCTGTAGTCACTATTCACATTG
The DNA here is from genome assembly GCA_905132765.1 of Moricandia arvensis. NCBI lineage: Eukaryota > Viridiplantae > Streptophyta > Magnoliopsida > Brassicales > Brassicaceae > Moricandia > Moricandia arvensis. The sequence continues at coordinate 87,133 of CAJHQP010000434.1, read as the reverse complement.
TACTGATTCATCCAAAAGATAATATTTTTTTTGTCCAACGATAACGTTATTTTCAAACACTTAATATAATTAGGGTTATATGCTCTTTTCTAAAAATTGTTTTTTTTTTTGAGAAAGAGCTCTAAAAAAATTGTTGATGGTTATCATTTATCAATCTAACTTGAAATGTTTGAGTAAAGATGCAATGCCCAAAAAAAAAATAAGCAACGAGAATAATTAACAACTTCGGCTCGCCCAAATTTTAGCAAAAAGAAACAAAAACTTCGTCTCGCCGCAACGACGACACCATCAAGATCAGTTCGGTACTTGTCGTTGTTACTAGTTCATTTCAATTTTCTTTCAATTGATGACCACTTAGGCCGATACTCTAGTTGAGACCGAACTACCATTGCCAACAATCCGACATGAATCACAATGATATATGTAGTTAAGAGCAAGCTCATAAGTATTTACTTATGGCATCATAGTAGTTACTAATCATCTATTCAAGTTCTCTTTCTTGGCCCAGAAACAGGAAAATATTGGGAATTTACTACAACACAAAAAGTTAAAAGAACCAAAACCATACGAACGATGCATAAACATCACTAAATCACAAAAAAAAAAAAACTCATGAAATAAAAGTTAAGACCTAGTCATAAGAGTTCGTAATGATTGTTCTGTTTTTCAAGTTCATGTGTTCTGCCGCACCACCTGATCAACACCCACTTCTTCCTTACCGCAAGTACATATGTGGTCCGACCTATTCGCCGGCGTAGCCAAGTAAGTTGGTTTGACATCTCCGGCCATGATGACAAGAAACTTTTGCTGCATCTCCGTAGGCTTGTCCTTGTGAGTGTCACCGTCGGGCTTGGCATCATCGCCATCCTCGAGATCTCTCTCAGCTGAGCCAGAGAGTCGCCAGTAAGAACAAGCGAGGATGAGAAGAGCGAAGGCGATGAGAGCCAACATGGCGGCCAAACCACCGAAGAGATAAGGAACCGGAGAGTGCCATGGTGAGTGAGGCACCACCATGGAAGAGCTATGATTGTTTCCTTCATGGTTTTGGTAATATTGTCTTCCTTCCATTTTCTGCATGTGTGTTCTCAAAGTGAATAATTGAAATGTTTTTTTTTTCTTTAATTTAATTAAATAGAGAGTGGTGGGAGAAGGGCTTGTGTTGTGAGGGGCATTTATAGAAGAGAGTAAAGGGAATAATTGTTAAACACATGGGATTGTGAATGACGTTTCGTTTTTGTTTATCATTGTTATTTTTTACTAATTCAAAGCAGTATATTGATACAACATTAACTTGAATGTCTTTCATACATGTTGTGGTCCTGATTAACACTTCCAATTTTGAGTATAATCGTGAGAAGTTTTTCTTAATCTAATATTTCATTATATGTATTGTTTTTATGAGTAAGTAATAACATAATTAATTTTATAGGGAATCATCTATTATTGATGAAGTGAACTTGGTATATAGATGTAGCTTTTCCATCTGTATTTACATGATTTTTTCCTCGTTTTGGGTGAATAATTATAACTTAATTAAGTTGGTTTTCCTGTTTTCTTTAAATTATATGTCTCCATCTTTAGTGCTTTAACAAAGTTTTAAGTTAAACTAGACCTTGACCCGCGCGCTCGCGCGGGTGTTTTTTCGGTCTACAATGTTTAATATTTATTATTATTTATATAATTATGGTGTTGTTAATAGGAAACTGTCAAAATACTACATTATTATTATTATTTTTCATGTTTACCTTAATCAATTTTACTTTTATTTTTTAAGAGAAAAAAATACATTTATAACATTTGGGTTAATTAATTTAAAACTTAAGGTTTAGAGCATCTCCAATAGTGATACCTCACATTGGAGTCCTTAATTTTTTTTTTTTTCAAATAAAAAAAAGAAATATTAACTAATCGCGGGCCGCCACGTGTCACAAGGAACCGTAAATAGTGCAATGACTCTTTTAGAAAAAAATCCTTATTTATGGATTTAATGATCAAATCCTTAACTTTTAGTGGTAACTACTGATTGTTTAATTATTTTTTCCTAATGACTCTCCCTGAAGGACTTCCGTTGCGGATTCTCTTAGAGTTGAGGGGTGGGGTAGAGTTTAGGAATGTAAAATTTAAGATTTTAATTAATTATTTTAAAAATTATCTCTTAAAAATTGATATTTATAAAAATGTCTATTTAATAAAGGTAAAAATGAAAAGTGTTACCAATAATGTGTTAAACATGAAAATTCTCCTTGTTAATAATGTATTCTATTCTGATTTTAATAATGAAAATGATAAATTACATTAGTTATTTCTTATATATCCAAGTTGTTGAAACCAATGTTTGTTAACCATAAAGTTTGTTTGTGTTTGTATATATAACCAATTAGAATAGATATTAATATATAGTTCTATAGGTGAGATATAGATGGTAGTAAAATCAGAATTAATTATTTCAAACTGGATTTGCAAGTTTTGTAGAAAATGAATATACTAAAGAAACATACCATAGGATAGCAATAAAAAAGTTATTGTCATAATGACCAAAATATTTCACTGAAAAGATAAATATACAATTATACCCTTAGGATTAATTAATATATACTTATGGTTTAGTGTTAAGGAGTAATGTTTTGAGAATGAAGTTTGAAATTTTTTAAAATAAATTTAAAAGTTTGAAAATAAAAGATTAAAAATAGTTTTAATAAGCATTTTTGAATTTCAAAAATAAAATTTGAATAAAAATAAAAAATTTGTAATTTTTAATATAAAAAATCGAATTTGAAAACATCTAAACTATTAAAACTGGAGTACAAATTTGAAATATGTTTATAAAGATGTTACAATCAATCTATCCTATTAATCCGTTATTAGCAAGTATGTTTATATTTTTTTATAAATGCAATAGCTTTAATTTAGGGGCTTGTTACGTTAATTTGTTAAAATAGTGAAAGATTTTAAAAATATTTAGTTGATCCTTTAACAATTTTGAATTGGTATATCCGATTAGTTGATATACTGTTTTAAATGATAGGTGCAAAAAATGTTAGAAAATCTATAAAGATTCATTTTCTGTTTGAATATATTGATATAAATTTTGAATCCTATTATTAAAAGATAATATATTAGACAAACGAAATGGTTTTAAAATTGTATTTAATTCATGTAATACATATAATCCGGTTTAATAATGGTATATACAGTTACATTATTATAGTTATGTATTAGTTATGTTTCATAAGGCTAACTGAATAAGAAATGTATAACAATCTCGTTTAACTAATTTAACAATTTCATCCAGATATTGGCATTGTGATGATATAAACAGTCAGTCCAATTTTATAGTTAGACATTATATGGTTAAGAGATATACAAATTCATGCAATTTTGGTCAATCAAAATGTTAATGGGCTTGTCGATTTGTTTTGGCATATGGCGTGAAAGGCTGTCTAAATATTAGTAAATGTGTATAACTAATGACAGTGGCATAAGGATGTAATTATTGAGAAAAATTTAGGGTTATTTCAAATTTGTACTCCAGTTTTAATAGTTTAGATGGTGGACTCAATACGCTTTAAAATGCAATAATGGGTTGAAGTTAAAGTGAATAATTGTTTAATAATCTTGTTATGGCAATTTGTACACAAACTTCGCTGTTTTGGAAATAAATAATTGTGAATACTGTAACAGTATTTAACTAAAACTAAATGAAAACCAATAAAGCTAACAAAAATACGAATATACATATAAAAAACAAATTTGAAATTACAGGAGTAGGTGGTTCAACCAGTTTATAAAAAAATCAGCAAAATCTGGAAGCAGTGTACAATTTCCATAGTAATTTCTGATCAAAAGTATTAAAGAATGTAAAAATATAATATATTTTATTACCAAAAACAAAAACAACAAAGGTGGCGTCCCCTATAAGTTAAATTTATGTTAATTTCATGGATTTTCAATTAAAAGTGACTGATACTAGTAGATTGGCATACATCATCGATATATTATCTATATATCACACTCCAATATTCGTTGCGAAACGAAATGATAGAATGAGCATAAGTAACGGGAGGGTTTGGTTCTAGCGTCAGCTTCCACCATGTCTAAAAGGACAAAAGGTTATTCCGTTAGTTTCCAATCACTTGCCTTTACGTTCTCCATTTCCACATTCTTCCTCTTTTCTTCTTGTTTTCTTCAACTTATTAATTTCTTTTTATATCATTCTTTAATGTTCCACTATCATAATCTTAAGCAATAATGCATCATTAAGTCGAGAGTAAAAAATAATTTCTAATGCAATCCAAGCCAACAATGTTGAAAGATTAATAGTCCAACCTAATCCTCCTCTTACGTTAATCTATTGAGATAAATTATCATTTTCATTTCTTACATATGGGTATATATATACATAAGAAATATGTGGTGGAGCTGAATACATAAGTCGAATGATCCTTTTGATATTATATATCAAGTTTCTAAATTATAAGTTTATCTTATTATATCCAAATCCTGAAGGTTTTAGGTAATTATAGTTTAGTTTTTCTTACATGTTGGAGTTTAACCTACTTATAACTTGTGGTCTGTATAACGTTCCCCGATCCAACTTAAATTCCCGGTTTTGATTCGTGTTTATGCATGAATCTTAGGGTATCATATTCTCGTTATATAGGCACGTTTCAAGTGAAAATATAAAATAATATATACTACATAGGAGCTCTTTAGTTTCTAGAACAAATAAATTAAGGGAAGTAATCATCAATTAAGTGCAATAATTAAATATTGAAGTTATATTCTTCTTTCAGATGGTTATTCTGCCACAGTAATTTAGACCAATCAGTTTATTTGAAAGAATGATGGGTGCTTCAGGTTTGCTCGTGGTAAACAACCAGATTACCTGTGAGTTTCAACAACCAGAATATTTGCCTTCTCTACCTTATTTCTAAGTAACATTTTATACAACATTCACCAGAAATAATCATTTTTTATAATGAGAAAACGGTTAAAAAACCTTCAACTTACACTAAAAAATCAAACTAACTTTCAATTTTCATTTAAACTATTTTAATCTCAAATTTTGTAAAATTGTTCATTTTAAACTTCAACTTTTGTTAACCAAACTATTTCATATAAAAGGCGACTGTTAAATCAATTTAAGATTTATTTTTCTTGTTTTTAAAATAAATTAGTCAATAAAATTTGAAGTTTAAAATAGACAATTTCCAAAATTAGAGATTAAAATGGCTTAAACTGAAGTTAAAATTCTATTTTTGCGTAAGTTATGGTTTTTTAGTTGTTTTCTCTTTTTATAATATACTTACATGGTTTTTGCGGATCTCTAAAAATAAACCAGCAAATATTTGATCTCACTTTAATAATTAATCACGTCACCATGATTGAATTTAGAATTTACACCCTCAGTTTAAAAGCTGTAGAAATCATTTTTCGTAAATGTTAGATAACTTTTAAAGTAGATTAGTGGATTTCAAACATGTATAATGATTAATGGATAAGAGTATCATCACTCTTCACTAATATACTATATACCATTACAAAGGCATATATAGCTTTATAGATTATGATGACTGATGACCTACTGAAACTATAAAATGCAACAATTTTTCATTATTGCATGTCTCCCATAAGTACTTAAAAATCTGAAAGTCTAGAAAGATTATTTTAGTTACAATAAAATAACCAAGATTCGCTCTCAGAAAAAAGAGAAGATATGGTAATAAAAAGAAGGTCTAATTGAAAGAAATGATGAGAAAAGTATGTTTTTATTTTAACTTTAAGACGATGAAAGTACAATAATTGTAGTGATTGATATACACACATAGATGAAAAGAAACAAGGAGGAAAGATACAAAAACAGAGCGATATATAATATTTTTTTGTTATTTCCTAATATTGTATATATTTTTTGTTATGATTTTTATCTGTTATGACATGATTCATGTGGAAGCTGTAAAAATGGAGGAACAAAGAGGGAATAGTTAGACCATGTTTATCAGCGTCTCGTAGAATGAAGTTCTTAACTAAATTTGACTTTTTTTTTTTTTTTTTTTTAAAAAAAATTTTGTTAAGAGACGGCTCTTAAGACTCTTATTTAAGAGACGTCTCTTAGGTTTTCTTAGTTAAAAGTTAAGAAACGTATTTTAGAAAAGTTAAGAACCTCTGCTAAAAGACCCTCAATGAACCTGCTCAGTACTAAAGCAGAAAGAGGTTTTTACCAAAAAAAAAAGAGCAGAAAGAGGTGTTTCCTTGAGAGAGAGAGTACATGCAAAACTGTTTTGAACAGGGACCAGGCCTTGCAGGACCCACGCGCGGAGGGTGGTTCAACTTTTAGTCGAGACGTCCTTATCGTCCAGCACCCTGGCCTGGTCCATCTTCCTCCATCTTCGTCCAGCACCCACACATTCATTGGACACCACTAATAACACTATTCACTTGAGTGCGGCTGTCGTAACCGGTGAGGAATACTATTTAGTGTTGCCTGGTCAGAGTTTGAGGTCTAGGCAGCCCTACACATGTGCTACGAGTGCATTTGCACATGGTTCATCTAATTTTATTCTCTTCTTCTGATAAAACATGTTAAATGAGAACCTAGTTCCTACGAAATTGGTTAAACATTTTATTCTTTTCTTCTGAACATTTTGTGTTTTCAGCACATGACTTTCCAAATCCATGAGTCAGAATTGGTTTTAGGTGCTATCTTTAGGGAATGATAATCTACGTTTGTGAACCCTTACAAATATTATATATGCTGATCTTGAATATACAAAGACTCAAACACCCCAACTTTTTAGCTAACAATAATTTTTTGTCATTGTGATATATTGCATTCTTTACTTTGCTTGATATTATCCTGTGAAAATTGTATGTATTATTGATCAAATTACCCTAGAGCAACTTTCTCTCTAATAAGAGGTTAAAGAAAAAGAAGATTCGGAGTGTAGTTAACACCACTATAGGCAGGTCTCTTCTCACTTTGCTCGTTCATTTTGTACTGGATCCTGTGACAGCCATGAATATTACAATCTAAATCAAAATTGGTAATGATGAGATTTAGAAATCTATTTTGGAACCGGTTTGACTTAAATTGATTTGACTATCCAAAGGCCCAACCTAGTCGCAAACACTGTTCAGCCCAATAAAAGCCCATGTCATCTTTTATCTACAGAAAACCCTAGTTTCCCTTACCTAAAGCTCTCTGCCTCTTTTGACAAAAAAAACTTGTGCCTCTTTGCAGCGAAAGCTCTATCAACAACACTATGGTAATGACTCTGCTTTTACCCTCTTTCTCTAATTTATACGTTATGTAATCAAAGAACTTAACCAAGTATGTACTGATGACAGATTATCTCAGAGACCAACCGCAGAGAGATCTGCAAGTACCTCTTCAAAGGTTTGCACCTTTATTAACTTACAAACGTAAATGCTAGATCTAGGGTTGCCACAAGTTTGAATCTTTAAAGCTTATGTTGTAATGGTTTCACAGAAGGAGTACTCTTTGCTAAGAAAGACTTCAACCTCGCAAAGCATCCGTTGATTGAGTCAGTACCAAACCTGCAAGTGATCAAGCTCATGCAGAGTTTCAAGTCCAAGGAGTACGTTAGGGAGACGTTCGCTTGGATGCATTACTATTGGTTTCTCACCAACGAAGGGATTGAGTTTTTGAGAACGTATCTTAACCTTCCTTCAGATGTTGTTCCCGCGACTTTGAAGAAGTCTGCTAAGCCCATTGGTCGGCCCTTTGGTGGCCCACCTGGTGATCGCCCAAGGTAGTTTGGTTTCTTATCTTTGAATCGGTTGTAACATTGTCTGGTTTAGTAACATGGGTTGTTGTTTCAGAGGACCACCTCGGTTTGAAGGAGACCGGCCAAGATATGGTGGTGACCGTGATGGGTACCGTGGAGGGCCACGTGGCGGTGATGTTGGAGGTGAAAAGGGTGGAGCTCCTGCTGATTACCAGCCTTCTTTCCAAGTAAGTTTCTCTCTCTATAACCAAATAGCACCAGTAAGGTCATGTTCATTGTAGGTTTTTTAGATGAGTTCTTAACTTTTGATTTTTCATTTTTTTTTTTTTTTTTTTTACTTTCCGGCTAAGAATCCGTTCTTAACAAAAGTTAAGAATCCCACCTAAGAATTGCATAAGCATATGAGATTTTCTTACAAATGATCTGTCTTGTCTGTAGTTGATGAGTCTAACGTTGCATATGTGATATTTTGCTGTTGGTGTGGACAGGGAAGTGGTGGTAGGCCTGGTTTTGGCCGTGGTGCAGGTGGTTTCGGCGCAGCAGCACCATCTGGTTCTGGTTTACCTTGAAAGAATCGTTGTTATGGTTAAGCAATGGAAAGACAAGTTTTTGTTTTTTGTTTGGCTTTAGTTTTGTTTGTGTAATGCAAATCCGGAATCTATAATCTATCTCTATGTCTCTGACTTTTGGTTTAAAGAAACGAATCCTGTAGTTTTCCAGGGTTAGTGTGAAAAAGTTGCACGTTTCTTATTATTTTCTGACGTGAGTAAACTGGTGCATTGTCCAAATGAGATTTTTTGGTATGTCCGAACTATACTTGTGTTATGTCCAAACAATAGTTGTGTATCTTTGTCGAGAGTAACATGTTATGGTTTTTTGACCAAAACCTTAAACTTGTTTAGAAATCCTTGATGGTTTATATAGTGCACTGAGATGAAATGTTTACTGGATAATACTCGTGTCTGGTTATTCAATTTATATTAATTGATTCAAACTAAAGTTCGAATTCATATTCAAAAACTAGACTCAACATTTAATTACCTAATTGAGATGTATTAAGTACCACTATGGTTTCTATTTGTTCCAAAAAAGGGTATCATTATGGACTGACAAAAATTATTGATTCAGCTCAAACTGCAACTCTTTGAGTGAAGCCCATCAAAAAGTTATAAAAAGCCCACTTAAAGGCCCATTAAAAGAACTAATGGGCGGATAATAAACCCTAAACCCTAGCTTATATACTCCCATCACCCGCACCTTTACAACCAAAACTCAACCCTAGAGAGACATCTCTCTCACCAATCACCACCACCACCACCACCATGGGTAAGTCTAAGGTCACAGCAAAGGGTCGTTTAGACAAATACTACCAGCTCGCGAAGGAGCGCGGCTACCGCTCCCGTGCCTCCTACAAACTCATCCAGCTCGACGTCAAACACCCCCTCCTCCACAAATCCAGAGCCGTCCTCGATCTCTGCGCCGCCCCAGGCGGTTGGATGCAAGTCGCCGTCCAGAAAGTCCCCGTCGGCAGCCTCGTTCTCGGGATCGATCTCGTCCCCATCAAGCCCATCGGCGGCTGCGTCGCGATCCAGCAGGATATCACGAGGCCTGAGTGCAGGTCCAAGATCAAGCAGGTGTTGGAGAAGCATGGGGTTAAGGCGTTCGATTTGGTTATTCACGATGGGTCTCCCAACATTGGTGGGGCTTGGGCTCAGGAGGCTATGACCCAGAACGCTTTGGTTATTGATTCGGTTAAATTGGCTACTGAGTTTTTGGCTCCTAAAGGGAATTTCATCACTAAGGTTTGATTAAAATATGATTTTAAATCAATGTTCAAGAAATCGTTAGGCCGGTGCCAGATTATTGATTAAACGGCTGTGTTTTATATGAGATTATTGATTAAACGGCTGTATTTTATATGAGATTATTGATTAAACGGGCCTAAAAGCCCTTTTGTTGTCCTTATAGGCCGAGAAGAATTGTTTCATTTAGGTCCGGAATGTTTAGACCGATATTTAGAACACTGGTTTTGATCATTTGTTTGTTTCTCTGTGTGTGTAGGTTTTCAGGTCTCGAGATTACAACAATGTACTGTTCTGTCTTCGGAAGGTATTGGTTTACTTGTTGTTGAATGTGATGAGGATGGTTTACATTGTTTTGGGGGTTGTGGTTTCTTACTGGTGGTTTTTTTTTTTTTTTTTTGGGTGTAGCTGTTTGAGAAGGTTGAAGTGTTTAAGCCACCGGCTAGTCGTTCAACATCTGCTGAGACGTATCTATTGGGTTTGAACTACATAGCTCCTGGCAAGATTGATCCTCGTCTTCTTGATTTCAGACATCTTTTTAAGGAGGCAGCTGAACCAACTAGAAAGGTGGTTACTTTTTTCTTATATAGTGTTTTTTTTTTTTTGTGCAGTTATAAGTAATACATGTTGTGTTTGTAGGTTGTTGATGTGCTTGGTGGATCTAAGCAGAAGAGAAACCGTGATGGGTAGGCAGCGTCAGCTATTTGTTTTTTGTTTTGTTTAGATGGAGTTTTAATAACCGTGGATGATGTGTAGGTATGAAGATGGAGAGTCCATTTTGAGAAGAGTTGCATCTGCTTCTGATTTCATTTGGTCTGAGAATCCTCTGGATGTTCTTGGCACAGTTACTTCTATATCCTTTGATGATGAAGCCTCTCTTCCATTAAAGGAACATGAATTGACTTCAGAGGAGGTACTGCGCTCTAATTTGCCATATTTTAATTAGTCGTTGATATATAACCTATACCTGCTGGTAACCTTTGCGTTTTTTGGAGGCAGATTAAAATTCTTTGCGATGATCTTCCGGTTTTGGGGAAGAATGACTTCAAGCACATTCTAAAGTAAGAACTGCGTTGCTTACTCCATCATGGACCTATCTTATTTTAAAGTCTTGTTTATTTCTTAGTTATTCGAGGGACGTGATAAAAGTTTCCTACTAATGAATTTTAAATATCGTTAGATTTACTTCAGTTCTGTATGGGTTGGATAAAGAATGGTTGCCCTAGCCATTCAAGTTCTTACTAATGTTAGTACCAGAAATTGTGTGTAAAATAGACTATGATTGGTGTCTGTGGATCTTAAAATTGTCGTGAGGGAATATATGGTTTTGCTATGACTTACCATTTGTGGTCGACAATCAATGCGTCAGGAAATTGATTAGTTTTGTAGCAGATATTGAACTCCCTTTTTCTTGTAGATGGCGAATGCAAATCAGGAAAGCTCTGACTCCTGAGAAAAAGGAAGTAGCTAAAAAGGAGCCTGATGTGGAAAAGGAAGAGGAAAATGAAGATGATAAACTGCTCAATGAATTAGAGGAGCTGACAAACGCAGTAGATCGCAAGAAGAAACAGGCAAAGAAGCTTCTTGCAAAACGACGAGCTAAGGTTAGTTTTAGGTTCTTGTTACATTCTGAATGGTCATTTCCGTTGGTAAAATTTGATGGTGGCGCTGTTGCCAATGGCAGAATTTTTAAATAGTTGCGGTACCACTGATATTTAGGAAACTACACAGAAATTCACTTAATTAAGAGCTGTTGTTAGTGGTCTTAGTGAAGGATCATTTTGACCTTTTACTTACTTTGCTTAATTCGATATAATTTGTCAGGATAAGACACGGAAGGCGACTAATCCTCAGAATGATGTTCTTGAAGATGGTTATGTAGACCATGATTTGTTCTCTCTTGCTGCTATCAAGGTACTTCAGTTTTGTATCCAATCTCTACGTTAAATTTGTTTTGCATGACTGACTGACCTCAAAAGGAAGCTTGTAGAATTCAATTGTTTGAACGTCTGATTCTACTCCGTATTAGCTTGTTTATACGTAAAATCTTATTATTTATCCATTTCAGGGAAAGAAAGATCTTATGGCTGTTGACAATGATGAAGATGATCATGTCAACGCCAATGACATTGAGACCGTAGACCGTGTTGATGAAGCTTCAGATGACTCTGAGGACAGCGGCCTAGATTCTGATGAAGAACGTCAGAGGTCAGGCTGCTGACCCCATACCTTCTCTGTAGATTTTAGAATGTTATACCTTGCTCAAGCTTGTGTTGTGCAGTTATTTTATCTTCTAGTCTTTTTAACATTACAGATACACTGAACAAATGGAAGAGGCTTTTGATGAGGCATATGACCGGTACATTGTGAAGAAGGAAGGAAGCGCAAAGCAAAGGAAGCGTGCTAGACAGGCACACGCCGAAAAGCTGGAGGTAAATAACATTGCTTACCCTCCATTTTCATGGATGCTACAGATTTTTGGAATGAAACATTTTTTGTTTTTGGTGCGCAGGAGGGTGATGGAGATGAAGAAATGAAACTAGATTACGATTCAGATATGAATGAAGAGATGGATGAGGCGAACCCTCTTATGGTGCCACTTGATGATGGAGAGACCCAAACAAAAGAGGAAATATCCAACCAGTGGTTCAGTCAGGATATATTTGCAGAAGCCGTAGAAGAAGGAGACTTGGGAAAAGATGACAGTGATGACGACATGCCAACTAAGAAGAACCTGTCTAAACCCGAGAAGTCAAAGAAGAAGAAGGCAGCGAAAGCAAGCATGTTGTCTGATCAGAGTTCACTCGCTAACTCTAAGAAGGAAGATGATTTCGAGATAGTCCCTGCACCAGTTACAGATTCTGACTCGGATTCATCCTCAGATGATGACGACGTTCATACAAAAGCCGAGATATTGGCATGTGCCAAGAAAATGCTAAGGAAGAAGCAGAGAGAAGAGATGCTAGATGATGCTTACAACAAGCACATGTTTGCAGACGAAGGTTTGCCCAAATGGTTTTTGGATGACGAGAAACAGCACAGACAACCGATGAAACCCGTCACCAAGGAAGAAATCAATGCAATGAAAGCTCAGTTCAAAGAAATCAACGCTCGTCCAGCCAAAAAAGTGGCAGAAGCCAAGGCAAGGAAGAAGAGAGCCGCAGCGAAAAGACTGGAGAAGGTGAGGAAGAAGGCGAACACAATATCCGACACAGCGGATATATCAGATCGTTCAAAGGACAAGATGATAGACAAGCTGTACAAGAAAGCAGCAGAGCCGAGGAAGCCTAAGAAAGAACTGGTTGTGTCGAAGAAAGGAGTTGGGGTCAAGGTTGGGAAAGGACAGAAGAGAGTGGATAGGAGGATGAAGAGTGATGCTAGGCAACGTGGAGGAGGCAAGCCTGGTAGGAAGGGGAAGAAGAGTGGCCCTGGTAATAAATCAGGCCAGAAAGGTAATAAACCTAGGGGTAAGAGACCCATGGGCGGCGGGTAAGTCTTCAATGGTCAGATGTGAACGCAAAAGGAAGTTTTGTTCACGTGTCCTGTTTTAGTCCCTGATAAATTAATGGCAGCACTTGGCTTTTGTTTTTTTTTGTTCTTAAATCAATACTTATGTGTTTCTTTGGGGTCCTAAGTTAAAACATACTCTTATCTTGTTTGCCGTAATTGAAAATTTGAAATGCTTTCAATATGTACCTTGTTAGGTGAGTGATGGGAACAAATCCATAGGAGCTTGTACCATGAAAGCTCTTAAGATTCATTATGGAATCACAATAGAATAGTGATGACAGGACTGTAAGAGAAGCTTTTGCAAAATGTCTCTTGTACTTTTGCCTTGAATATCCATAAGACAGTTGTTCTTTAATGTATTTCTTTGAAAAACCGTTGTGAAGACTGGTCAGAGCGACAAATCATCATCATCATTCACATCTGAGTGACTGTCAATTCCATCAAACTAAATCTTTACTACGACTTATACACTATACTATTGTGATTCCAACGACTTATACAGTAACCTGGAAACTATGGCTGAATCTTTACTAAATCAAGCTAAAACCGGCATCGAGACAGAGCCAGAGACAGATATCGCGACAATGCTTGGTGTAGAAAAAGAGATACAGATGGTAATGGTCAGGTTGTACTTGTATACTGTTGTAGCGAAGGCTAATGCACCAAACATTCCTAACATTATGAATGTGTAACGTTAAGGTCCATGGCCCAAGTTGCAGTTACTAGTTTTGTATCATTATTACATTTTTGGGGTGGTCCAAAAAATTGAAATAAATAAATATACCAAAAGACCATGATACTACGAGGAATTTTGTGAACCAATGGAGATATGACACGTAAAGAAGACCCATATGCACCACATTATCTCAGAATCAGCCTCATGAATGGATGTAACTTGTAAGTAACTTGTTGCTTTCCTTTCTGTCTTTTTTTTTTTGTCTTCCCTTCCCCACTTTTATACTAATTTACCCACAGATTTCATTACATTTACATACAGATGAAAACATAAATATTTTGATTAAGTACTAAAACAAGTATAAATGAATACTTGATCAATCAATAAATATTATAAATTAATAAATTTATCTGTTTCTAAATTGGATCGGTTTTATAGAACACAAATCGATAAGATAATAAAATATTATGTTTTTAAAAATTCTATATAAATATATGATTCATTAAAATTAAATAATAATTTATATGTATACGTATTTTATATAAATAGAAACCAATCATTATATTATTTTTTATATATTTATAACAGAATTATTTTTATATTTTCTTAAAATTTAATATATTTTGATGAGATTTAGTAACATTATATTTAAAACCACAATATATTTTGAGAAATACCCTAAGATAGATCTAAAAAAGTTTTTGTCACAAAAATAAATTTTAAGGGAAAAAATAACAAAAATAACCTTTATGGGGTGAGATTTTGGGGGTAAATATACGTTTATACCCCTTGGGTTAATTAATCTAGACTTAGGGTTTAGAGTTATGGGTGGAGTTTTGGGGGTGAGATTTAAAATTGAAAAAATAAATAAAAAATATTAATTTTTAAAAAATAAAAAGGTCTAGTTTGGTCATTTTTGGTTTTGAAGTTTATTTTTGTGACAAAAACTTCAAAAGTTGTTATTTGAGAGATTTGCCCATATATTTTATGAAACATATTTTATATACACCAAATAATATAGTAAATTTAATATAAATGTTAAGTTGCAAAAAATAATTAATATATATAAATACACTAATATCAAATATTTTTTTATTAAAAAAAGATCTTGAAAATACCAAAATCTATAAAAGGAATTTTTTATAAATTAATAACTCTATAAATTAATAAAATATTATAGCCCTAACATTATTAATTTATAAAAAATTTACTGTATTTATACAATTAACTAGACATTAAAACTAAAATTTACAAGATTTTAAATTTATGCTTATTTTTTATATTGCCAAAATTATTTAAATTTCTTTAATTTAAAATTGTGTGAAAGTTAATATTGTGATTAAACATATTAAAAATAGACAATTGACTCGAAAAAGAAAATAGAATGGCAAAACAATGTAATTAATATAAAGTAGAAGGGTGGGGTAGATTAGTGGAGGACAGAGACTCGAGGAGGGGAGATTTCATTACACGAAACAGAACCGTCCTTCACTTGTATTTACTTAATTTTCAAACTGTCTTTTTGCTTTATTTTATATTTAAAAAAAAAAACAAAATCCTCACTGCATTTACACCACATCTCTTTCTCCTCTTCGCATAAAAGGTGAGCCACACCACACCAGGTACTCTCGGAGCTCCTTCTTCACCATGGCTGCAGGTCTCTCAACCACCGTAACATTCACCCCTCTCCACCGCTCTTTCTCCTCATCCTCCTCCTCAAACTTCCGCTTACAACACCCAAAATACTCACCGAGACTCCCTTCATCTCTCCGATTCAAAGGCTTCTCGGTCTGCTACGTGGTCGAGCCGCGGAGGCAGAGCTCTCCCGTAGGCAACGATGAGAGAACCGAGAGCCCCAACGCCATAGATCCCGAGCTCCTAGCGTTGCGTTTGGCTGAGAAGTTGGAGAGGAAGAAGTCTGAGAGGTTTACTTATCTAATAGCAGCTGTGATGTCCAGCTTTGGTATCACTTCCATGGCTGTTATGGCTGTTTACTACAGATTCTCATGGCAAATGAAGGTAATAAGGACATGGTTAAATGCAGATCTCTTAACATCGAGTTTTGTACTTGTTTTCGCCGAGAGACGTTTTTTAAATAAGAGACATAAGAAACGTCTTTTATCCAAAAAAGTGTAAAAGAAAAAAAAATCAAATCAAGTTAAGAACTCCACAACTAAAAAACCGGTTTAAACATGACCTATCCAAAAATAAATAAAATAAACTAGATTAGATTTGAAAGTTTCACAATTGTTTGTTTTTGTTTTGGCAAATGAAATAGGGAGGTGAGATCCCAATGTCAGAGATGTTTGGTACATTTGCTCTCTCTGTTGGTGCTGCTGTAAGTTCTCTAACCATCAAACATACACATACACAGTTTGTCTGAATCACTATATGACCAGGTGGGCATGGAGTTTTGGGCAAGATGGGCTCATAGAGCTCTCTGGCACGCTTCTCTTTGGAACATGCATGAGGTTTAGCTTCAGTTCCCACTCTGACCAAGTATTCAATCTCAAGCTGCTTTGTTTTTGATTGTTCTACTCTCTCTTTTTTTGGGACAGTCACATCACAAACCAAGAGAAGGGCCGTTTGAGTTGAACGATGTGTTTGCAATTATAAACGCAGTTCCTGCGATTGGTCTCCTCTCTTATGGTTTCTTCAATAAAGGACTCGTCCCTGGTCTCTGCTTTGGCGCCGTATGTCACCTAAACTCATTTGTCTATTATACAAACAACTATGATGCTAAAAGGACTTTGAATGAATCTTTGAATCTATATAGTTAGACCAGTTTTTCAATATTAGAAAATTAAACAACAATTAGCACATTTCAGTGGCTTTTTATTGCTACTAAAGGTCAAAACAATTAGTAGCATTTTTAATACTAAACGAATCTCTCTTGCAAGATTGTATGTCTGTTATGTATTTGTATTTTTAATCTTCGGATCATGTGATGACAAGATAGACCTCGTTGGCGTCATTAATACCCACGAAGATTGGTGCTTGCTTACTTTTCTTTTGTTGTCACTCTCTCCACATTACAGGGACTAGGAATAACGGTGTTTGGGATCGCCTACATGTTTGTCCACGATGGTTTGGTGCACAAGCGGTTTCCTGTAGGTCCCATCGCTGACGTCCCTTATCTCCGAAAGGTCGCCGCCGCTCACCAGGTATATTAACTCATGGACTTGATCGGTCAAAGACAGAAGTATAAACAGTTCCTTTTCCCAAAATAGAAATAGTTTGTTTTAAGAGTTCTCAGTGAATATATTTTTATTATAGTGTTCGAATTTATTTATACATCTTTTTCTTTACAAAATATTCCCTCTGTTATAAAAAAATTCAAGTTTTAGAAAGAAAAAAAATTTGTTTATAAAAAATACATATTTTTCATTTTAATTACACCTTTTTATTAACTAATAATGATAAATTGCAAATTTCAATAAAATTAATTATGTATTGTATTTTTATTGGATAAAACTTATGAAAAATAGTTAAACACAGAAAACAATATATTTATAACTCAACTTTATTATGTGTTATTAATCTATGTAAAAACTTCAAAATATATATTTTTTGAAACGGAAGGAATATGAAACAATGAGTTTAACCAAGAAAAAAAAATGTTCTTGGGAAATAGTAGTAGTAGCATTTCATGATATACACTTTGTGGTCCTTCCTAATTTGAACGTTTACAAACCGCATTATACATCACTGCAGTTAATAATAACAAAAAGTTTTATACATATACAAATATATCTATATATTTTATTATTATTAAGATCGTAGTACAGTTATTTTGCATGTTGCCATTTGGATTCTAAATTTAACTTTTGTAATCTTGTGTATGATTGTGTTTCAGCTACATCACACTGACAAATTCGATGGTGTGCCATATGGACTGTTTCTTGGACCAAAGGCAAGTTTCTTGATTTGCTTAGATTCTTTTTTATATTGGCCTTATAATAATTCAATTTTGACATTTGAATTGGTGATTGTAGGAGTTAGAAGAAGTTGGAGGAGATGAAGAGTTAGACAAGGAGATTAGTAGGAGAATCAAATTATACAAAAAGGGTTCCAGTTCTTGACTTCAAAAACATGTTTTAATTCTCTCTTTTTTTTTGGTCTTTTGTCATGATCTGAAATACGGTCTATGTTTATAAATCATGTATGCAGATTTTAATTATTAAAATTAGACATATTAGGCCTAATTATAATTAGTCTGTGCTTTATTTACCCTCCAATTCATTAGCTTGATTTGTCACGATCTTGTGTAATTACGCGAAAACATAAACCTAGAAAAGTAGATCTTATACGAGATTAACTGAGCTGGTTATAATTATTAATATACCAATCCGAGCGATATTTTTTATACATTTTACGAGTCATGACCTCTTGCGATGATTCAATGAATATGAATAAGGTGAGACATTATACAAATCCGAAATAAAATGAAACGTATTTATAATAGAAAATATTTTTCTTATGCATGCAAGTTTGCAACAAACACATTAATATTCATGAAGTTTAAATATTACTATTTCAGTATTTCCCATATAGTGATCAACAAATCAAATGACATCTACCTAAACTGATGTTTCTGGATTTTTCTTCTTTTACGTAAGTTTATATAAGCTTACGTTCACACTTCATAGTTTGCCCGCTTTATCGCGCGATCTCTGGGAGATGGGGCCATCGAGCGTTGCGTGTACCGTCATTATTTATAAAAGTTCAGAATAAAAGAAAATTGAAATCACTCTTTATCTTTTTCTTTAACAAAGTAAAAGTTCGTTTAACAATAAATGAAAACAAAACCCCTAAGAACATGTTTAGTGCAGATCCCTTAAATTGGGTCTCTTAGCATACGGTTCTTTATTTTTTTATTGAAAAAACTAAGGGACGTCTCTTAAATCTCTTATTTAAGAGACGTCCTTTAGCTTTTTCAGTTAAAAGATAAGTGACTGTACGTTAAGAGACCTAATTTAAGGGACATGCATTAAACATGCTTTAACCGCTCACTAATTAAAACAATATACAAATTGAATATACATTATGATCTTACCCCTCAAATAGTGAAGCTTCTAACTACACTAGCCCTGTTCGTTTCATTATCGCGGCAGTTGCAACCATCGACTGAATTTTTTTCATTTTCTTAATCTTTAATGGTTGCTCGGGGGAGAAGGAGAAACATAGCGATTAAAAACTACACGAATTTGGCAAATTCCAGTGTCGTCAAAAATAACAGCGACTGTTTATGTCTATTTTCTTTCCTATGCGTCTCTCCCTTGCGTTTAAAAACAGTCATTCCGTTCAATTTTCTTCCCTCTTTCCTTTTAGAATTTGTGTAGTTCGTGACTCTTGCCCCATTCTCGTAACGAACAAGGTTATTGTTGTGGTCTGGTTTCCACTGAATGAAAAATTGTTATATTGATATTAGTTCAGGGATCGATTCACCTGCTATACAAAATTGCTAGTTCCAATGTGAATGGCAGACCTACATAGAAAAAAGGGGTTCTGAGTTCTGACACATGTTAAATATAAAATTTTGATTTGTAATCCCACTTAGGTAATGACATATGGCTCAGTTGATTAAAGATTTTTCTCCTTGAGCCCCCTTTATATTTTTCTAACACTCACATAGAGTAACCAAATTACCTACCAGTCCACAAAAGCAAGATTAGTTGAGATTCAGTTAGGACACCTCTCATGTTTAATTTAAAAAAAAAAAAAACAGAAGCTTTTGCGAGTGAATACAACGTGCGAATATAGAAGATGAGCAAACAAGACACGTCTGAAGCTAAACCATCTAGAGGATTAGTGCTATATCTCTATATAAATTAAAATAACTTGGCTGGTGAGATCATAAAAGGGAAGTGACTCTTTAAAGATAAAAGTTATGGATACGTGTTACGTTCTTAGTCTATCCCATTAGAACCAACTCACTTTAATCACTAAAAGTGGGTACATCACAGTGTTTTCTCATCACGCTCAGAGATTCTAAGTGGAAGTTATTATGTACACTCCCACGACACTCTCCAATTAATTAAACCCCAAGAGATAAAAAGGGAGAAAAAATTGTTTGATTATTCGTAATTTAGATGGTGAAAAGTGTGAGAGCATGAGGTGGCGTGGACGCATAATTAGATAATGACATAAAACGTGCGATATATATAAAATATTGACGATAGCTTCTATTTACACAAATAGGAAGTTCGGTACGCTTTTGACTAAGAAGCTCTAGTATAAACCAATAACGCACTATTCAATAAATAATCCAAAATATTACACATTTTGTTAGAAAGTCTTGTATTTTATATTTTATTTTTTGTTGTTGTAAAGTTTAAGATTCATTCGTGGACGAATGGTAAGCCTTGTGGCCACTCCACCGACCAAAGTGGTCGATTATAATTTTTAAACGTAACCAAAATGAGGAAAACGCGTTTTGCAGTGTCCATTTTGCAATCCACAACAATCTAATTAAGGTGTTTAACTTTGATACATGTCTTAGTGACACTTAAGCTAACTGAAAACTAATACAGAAATAATATTAATAATTCTTACGCATCAAAGTGTAAGTTACTTATGCAAAATAGGTTTAACCCAACAAACCGGATGAAACCATATCATACCAATTTAACCCAACAAACCGGATGAAACCATATCATACCAATTTAACCCAACAAACCGGATGAAACCATTGGTCGAATCAATATATACTAATCAAGATCACCTCAAAAGAAAAAAAAAAGAAAGATCACCTCTTGTAATATAAGCATGCCGAAGAGCATACTTTTATGACTCTTCGGAGCATAAATGAAAATCTTGTTTTCTTAGAATAGGTAATGCAATATATAGATAATTAATTTCTCGCAAAACCTAATACCATCATTACTAGATGGATATCTAAAAAAAATACATCATAATTTTTGTTATTTAAATTAAAAAAAAAAGTTTTAAACCCACTATAAATTAGAGAAGATTAAGAGCGATCTCTTTCGTAATTTTTTATTTTATTTTTAGGTGTATAGTCTGACTTAGATACTGCCATTAATGTATGGTGTCTGGTTTGTCTGAAGGCGGCAAAGATACCAAAAGAAATTAAAAAGATCAAGCCCAGATGTTGTCGGTAACGCTTATGTTTTTCTTTTTGTAGGCCTAATTTTATTTATCATGAAAAAATCTATATAAGAACATTACAAAGATGTTTGGGCTAAGCCCAACTTTCACCAAAGCTTAGGCCTACCGGAAGAAAATTGTAAATTGGTTTATAAAATCAAATTAAAGTCGTTCCCAATTTGATTTTGGTCTAGAGAATATTCAATCTGAACCGTTGAAGTGAAACTCATGATCTAATCTAACGGCTGTTAGTAGATCTGTTACGAGGAAACAATCCGACACACGAGTTTGCTCCAGTCAAGTCCAAATAGGAAACTGCTTTAAATCATCTGGACATCACTAGCCACGTGGCTTAATCTGATTGGATGAATAGAAGACGGTCTATGTGTTCGTTGTTGATCATCTCACGACTCTGTTCTGTCTCTTTCCTCTCTCTCTCTCTCTGTTATCTCATATACTTTCTTGTCTGGATCCAGATAAACAACAAGTATCTCTGTGTGTGTGTAATTTCCGATCATCTCGAGAAGGATTCCTTTGAGCTTGCAGCTTCTATGCCAACGTGTAGAGGTTTAGATCCAGTTTCAATCTTTTTCAATCTAATTGACTTAATCAAAAGATTGAATTTTGATCCAACATGAGTTTTTGAGGCAGATCTTATGCACTGAGCACTGTTATATTTGTTCTTCTTGAGTTGATTGATTGTACATGAGTTGTTGATGTTTGGTGGTAATTGAGGGCTTTAATATTCATCAAAAAATGATCTGGCTTTAGATACTGTGATGTATCATTCTATATCTTGTCTTATTGTTGTTGACTTTGTCTTGAAATTATATAGTCGTTGACTTTATTTTAACTTCCTTATGATTTGGTCTCTTTAGAACACAACAATTGGTTTCTAGAACTGTTAGCTTCTTATAAATGCATAGGCTTTTGTGTGTTTCTCCTTTGCAGCTTTTAAACTAATCAAGTAATAATAATAATTTTGCAAATGCAGAAAATGGGCGAGTCTAAGGGGTATGGGAAAGGAGGACAAGTGATTCCAAATGACAAGTCTTCAAATTCTTACAACGTCTCCCTTCAGTTGTCTCCAGTTGTGTCTTTTTGGGATTGTATTGTCCGAACCATGAGGTATTCCTATATACCTGAGTGGGTGTAGTAGTATCTTGAGCTCCTTTACCAGTTTAATCGCAGTTATTAAGTTAAGAGTTATAGATATAATATAAGCAAAGTAATTATGGATCATGGTGTGTGCAAGCAAGTTCTGCCAGTACCTAAGAAAGTGAAGAAGAAGAGCAAGAAACAAGGTAAAGATGAGTTTGATCGTGTCAAACAAGCTGAGAAGAAAAAGAGACGTATTGAGAAAGCTCTTGCTAATTCTGCAGCCATCAGGGCTGAGCTTGAGAAGAAGAAGCAGAAGAAACTTGAAGAACAGCAGAGGTTAGATCAAGAAGGGGCTGCTATTGCTGAAGCTGTTGCTCTTCACGTCCTACTGGGTGAAGATTCTGATGATGATGATTCATCTCGAGTCATGCTTGGGGGAGAAAAGGGTTTCAAGATGGATATGTTTAGAGGTGAAAGTTATGCGGTTCAAGGGATTGGGTTTGTGTCAAACGGTTGTGGATTAGGAGACAGTGACTGGTCGCCATTTGCTAGTGATGCTTGGAGTAACAACATGGGAATTTCAGCTGATTTGATTGCTGCTCAGGCTGTCTCGTCGCTGCATATATCTGAAAACTGTGATGGGGACGCCTTTGTGTTCAATGGGCTGTTCCAGGGATGATGAATACCATGATTCCGGATTTGGTTACTAAAGGAACCATGCATGTGTTATGGTATAAGTTACTGTGTTGTTTATTTTGTAGCCCTCTTGGTTATTTTGGTGCGAGATTGCTCTGTTAACTATGTTTTCTTTCCCTGCAATATTTTATGGACGCCTTGCGAGTTGTATTTATCATACATGTTAAAAACTTTAATAACTGTGTGCCGACCACATCGTGTATGTAACAGAATCGTCCTTGTTCATGAAATAAAAAGCTAGGTACTGGTCGCATGTGGAGAACTGCAGCAGCTGCAAGAAAGCTCACAAATATCTCAGCGCATTTGAGGTGATCTTTGCTTAGATCGGAGTTCATCTATCACACTTCATCTACAAGACATTCTATAACCATGACTACAAACCATGCTCTTGTTTAAACCAAGATAAACGGAAGATTTTGATCTGCATTTTCTCTCAAAACAACACATGATCACTTTATTGCACAAGGATTTCATTTTTCTGCAAAACTACTTTCCAAAGAAATGAAAAGAGAGCAGCGACCAAACACAGAAACAAAACTCTAGAAGCCATCTTGTGGAATCATGAGGTAAAATTGAAACCAACATCCCATCTCTAAAACTCTGGTGAACCCCAAAAACAAAACAAAAAAGATGAAAAGGAGAACCTACCAAAACCCAAAAGACTAAAAAAGTGTCATGACGCCTCTTTGTTGTTACTGTCTATGGAAACAACAGTGTGTTGTTCTGCGTCTAATCTGAACCGTCGGATGTCATCACCGTCTTCTTCCACTGCCTCCAAACGCAGTGGCTGAGGACGGTGCACCATCTCATACTTGTTTCCATTCTTCTCCTCCGCTCTTTCATATCTACACCCTCCTACTCGGCT
Organism: Moricandia arvensis; assembly: GCA_905132765.1. NCBI lineage: Eukaryota > Viridiplantae > Streptophyta > Magnoliopsida > Brassicales > Brassicaceae > Moricandia > Moricandia arvensis. The sequence continues at coordinate 63,625 of CAJHQP010000434.1, read as the reverse complement.
TCCACCACCATCACCAAACCTTCTACTATTATTAAGCCGCACAAATGGTCCCAAATTATTATTGTTATCTGAGTTCACCCTTCTCATGCTATCATATCTCTGCTCTTGTCTAATCATCCTTCCTGGCGGCGATTTTCTTCCCCTCAAGCAATCATGATGATTCTCCCCACCACCATCATTGTTTCTGCCATGAAAGAACCTCGAGTCTCGCTGGCTTCTTTGCGGTGACATGAATCCCATTTCTTCGTTAAGCGGAAACCGTTTAGGAAACTGCAACCTCGCTCTCTCCATCCTATTGTCATGGGCCCTGAACTCGGATCTGTTCCGCCCGTTCCATGACACTGGGGAACGGCTTCTGGACCTGGATCGTGACTGAGGGTCGTGAAATCTTCTGAAGACAGGAGGTGAGTTGCTTCTCTCTCTCCTACCGTTAATGCGACTTGAGTAGTCGTTGGCACCCCCGGGAGGGAAGGAACGATCTACGCCCCTGAAATCACGTCTCCCGTAGTCACCGCCTCTGAAATCACGGCTCCAGTTGCCATCTGACAACCTTCTAACCCGTCCCCGGTATCCTCCATTTGAGAACTGCCTATGAACATAGCCATGTGGACCTGCACCAGGAACTGGCTGATCAAAACCATTTATCGTAACTCCGCCCTCCACAAAGGTTTTAGGACGTGGACGTCCAAAACCGTATTGACCACCTTTGTATATAGGTGGGGAGAAGCGACGTTCAAAATCCCAGCCGCCAAATTTTCTTTTCACAGGACTCCTGCTTCGCATACGCATCCCTGCTCTGTCTCTCCCAACAAACTTATTTGGACCACCGTTCTTTTCACTCAACTCTTCGTACCTATCAGGCCTGCAACAGCGAGATCACTTCAATTAGCCAAGGAACCAATACAAAATAAAGAATGAAATAAGAAAGAGGTTCAGCGGAAGCAACTTGCCTTTTCCTTGGGAAGGTTTCATGTGAAGCTCTGAATGATTTTGACCCGAAGCTCCTTGATGGAGAAGATCTTTTTGAATGTGAATCATTCATGCAAACCACGATATGTTTCTCTATACTTTCATCATGCACAATGCGAGATTCACACTTCACAGCTCCAGACTCTGTCTCTGCCAGGACTCCCTTCTCAATGTCCTCTAGCTTATTCTCATTACTTTCATCCAAAGAGTAGAACCGCTCATTCTCTGGCTCCGACCCATAATCCACTTGTTCAACATCTCCACTATCATCCTCATTTTCTTCCCAAGGGTATGGCTCCCTCAACTCTCCATCCTCAAACTGGGAATCATAACCAGATTGGCACTCCTTCCCATTTTGTGCGGAGGCTTCAGCATTAGGGTCAGCAGACAAGGATGGAGGATTCATGTGCACATCTGATGAAATTAATCCAGCCGTATTAAAACCATCAACATGCCTGCTCACTTTAATGGACTCGGTGACTTCTCCATCAGAGTATTTTCTGGATACATCATCGACTGCATCACAAGGTTGACTCCATGCGTCTGTTGGAAGATTTAAATCCCAGTGTAACCTATCATCTGTAAGGCATTCAGAGTTCTTACCCTTTTCAGTATCTGACACAGTGACAGTCTCCCTCTGAGTAGCTAAATTTTCACTATCACCTGCTTCCGTATTTTCCTTGGGCCGTTCCGTCGAAGATTCATTCGAAAAAGCAATGCTGATGTTTTGAGCCACTACAATACTATGATCTTCACTCTGATCAGCAGCTTTACCCAAAGTATCAACCAGAACTTTTTCATTCATGCCGTCCCCAAACTTCTCACTTGGTCCCATGGTAGTATCATTCCCAGAGATATCAATAGTGCCAGTCGATGAATCATTACCTTCCACGTGAGCGGATACTGTCAAATTATCTTGATGCTGAACATGTTGTACAGGCTGACCGTCTAATACGGATGCAATATCGCTACTCATACCACTACTGCAAGCAACTTCTGCAAGTATCTTAATACCAGAGAAGTCATGACTGCTGTAATCAAGTTTATCATCAGAGACCTCTGTTGTTTTACCGCAGATGAGATTAGGGTTCAACCTCGAAACAGGCAGAGCATGATTGATCCCCGCACGATTTTGAGAGATTTCGCCACGAGCAGAAGACCTACTCAACGGCGAGGGAGCAGGTACCGTAAATCTCCGTTTCTTTAATGGAACATGCTCAACTCTTTCTACGAACCGTTGGCCTAGAACAGAAACGCCAAGCTGCTATTGTCGACAGAATCAAATATTAGCATAACGGGACCAACAAAATCCCATCAAAAGCAGGGAACAGAATGGGAAAATAAGCTGATGAGAACCTGTCCTGATTCTGAATCTTTTTCTGCCTCCATATCTGGGGCTGCAGGAAGTGCAACATGTTTCTTAGTACGCCTTGTGGAACTCCTGCTACCTTTAGCCACCATTTTCCAAGGAAGACTGTTACTGATGGTATTCTTAAGCTCTAGATTGCCAGTGCTTGTCATTACTTTCTGTGCAGTCCCATCCACAATTAGAATTTCTATTTCCTCCCTTCTTATTACACTCGACCCACAAAGCTAAAGGGTGTAAGCGTCAATGTGTAACCTCACCTGAAAGTAACAACCTCCATAAGAAAGCCGTAAAAATAACCCTACGAGTCACAGCAGAGTGTAGTGAGCATTATTAAACTAATGGGATGGTGAGAGGCGTTTAAGTTCATTTCAGCCAGCTTAAGGTTCTAAAGGCATCCGTCAATCAAGAAGGGAATCTCCGCCACCCAAAACATCTTTACAAGGGTCATATATACACGATTCAAAAGTCAGCATCTTTTTTTACTTTTCAAGCATAGGGTAGAAGAGAGCTAAGATTTGATTCCAATAGATTAGGCAAGACCCATAAAACATGAAGACAGAATGATCTTATGAGGATCCCTTTTTAAGAGTATGGATGACTCCAAAAATAGCTATCCGTCGTTCCTCTTCCGTGGTCTCAGCAACCCACTAAGGAACAAGATCTTCTCATAATAAACTGGAGATCGATAGAAAACCCTAATGGATCTATCATCTGATTCGCAGCCGATATTACTCGACGTCCAAAATCGAATCTTGTGGGAATCAACGAACAAAGATCTCATCTTCTTGAAGGCAACACGCAATCAAAGAGCGCAAATCAAAGAAGCTAGGGTTTTCATATACCTGTCCACCAACTTCTTTATCAAAACCGCCGCCACAGATGTGAGATCAGATCAACTACTCCAAGATGATTTCAACACTAATCCACCCCGTCCGTATCACGCCTCGAAAAATTAACGCACGATTCGATTTATCAATCGACCGGCTTCAAATCTATCAGAGGGCGAAGATCGATCAAAAGGATGAAGAAATAGGAGAATCGAGTTGCCAAGAGAGAAGAATCGCAGATAAGAAAGGCGGCGAAGCTAGGTCTTCTTCACAGGGCAGCAGGGTTGAAAAAAACAAAGTACAATTATTATTCCTTTTATTTTATTGTGAGCAAGCACAAAGCCTCGTGTCCTATCACCACGTATTTATTTATCAGCCTCTATAGACCGACTATACCCTCCTCTGTAATCAGAAAATAACCATCTTGCCATCTGTTTTGGAACCCTTTTAAGTCGGGTCGGATCATTCGGACCCGAAAATCTAACCAATCCCAGAAGCCAAGGAATCTTTATATCTTCTTTATATATAAAGAAGTGTTTCCTTCTCTCCTAGGGTGTCCACGTCGGATTCCAAGTCATCAATTCGGAGGCAGTGAAGGCGACACCTGTCCCATCTGTCCAAAACGCAGTGTTTCTTTTAAGGATAATCAGAAAAATTGTGGACTTCTGCGTTTTTGTTTTGTTAAAGAGTAGAGTCCAATATTAATAGGCCCACTTCATCTTCACAAGCTACACGCTGACTATGGTTCGCCTCTTCTTCTGTCTTCGAGAGCAAAACAATTCCTCTGCGTTCTCAGACACCATTAATGGAGTTTCGACTTCTTCCCCAACCTCTAACATTCACCATCTTAGGAAAAGAGAAGTCCAAGCTACCAAAAGAACCTATGCAATTCAGTTTTTCCGACTTTACAATCGCATCAACTTATTTAAATGTTTGTTTCCCGTCAAGAAACTTACATGCAGTAACTCAAGATCCTGCCTCAATGCAGTCACATCAATCACTCTTTCATATTTTTCTTTGTCAAAAGGAGCACCAAATAAGATATTGTCACGTACCTACACAATGTAAATACCATTCATCAGCTCATGTAATACATACCAAACTTAATAAGAGAAGAATTTGAAACATTGAGAACCATACTATAGAAAACAGAAGCATATAAGAACATACTGTTGCGTTAAAGATCCATGAAACTTGTGGAACATAAGTGACTGATCCTCTAACAGTAACTGTCGCATCGGATAGTGCTGGAAGTTCTCCAAGCATAGCAGATATCAGGGAGGTTTTTCCTTCTCCTGTACTGCCCGACTACTGCAACTAGGCTGCCAATAGGTACATCCAAGTTGATATTTGACAAGGTTGGCCTTTCCGCCTGCATATGCATATTGATGGCTCAGTTTTTGAATTTCAATGACAGGTGAAAAGGAACATGGAATCAAGTAGACAAATGAGACCTTCGAATCCCAGGAGAAGCATCTGTTCCTTATTGAGATAGCTGGCTGTCCAGGTTCAATGGGAGGATTTGGTAACAGAACTCTCTCTTCTGTTGATAATACCTCCTCCAAACGGTTTAAGGATATATTAGCATTTACAACCTTCAAAGGTAAAACACAAATGATGTCAAAAATAGCTATCCGTCGTTCCTCTTCCGTGGTCTCAGCAACCCACTAAGGAACAAGATCTTCTCATAATAAACTGGAGATCGATAGAAAACCCTAATGGATCTATCATCTGATTCGCAGCCGATATTACTCGACGTCCAAAATCGAATCTTGTGGGAATCAACGAACAAAGATCTCATCTTCTTGAAGGCAACACGCAATCAAAGAGCGCAAATCAAAGAAGCTAGGGTTTTCATATACCTGTCCACCAACTTCTTTATCAAAACCGCCGCCACAGATGTGAGATCAGATCAACTACTCCAAGATGATTTCAACACTAATCCACCCCGTCCGTATCACGCCTCGAAAAATTAACGCACGATTAGATTTATCAATCGACCGGCTTCAAATCTATCAGAGGGCGAAGATCGATCAAAAGGATGAAGAAATAGGAGAATCGAGTTGCCAAGAGAGAAGAATCGCAGATAAGAAAGGCGGCGAAGCTAGGTCTTCTTCACAGGGCAGCAGGGTTGAAAAAAACAAAGTACATTTATTATTCCTTTTATTTTATTGTGAGCAAGCACAAAGCCTCGTGTCATATCACCACGTATTTATTCATCCTCTATAGACCGACAATACCCTCCTCTGTAATCAGAAAATAACCATCTTGCCATCTGTTTTGGAACCCTTTTAAGTCGGGTCGGATCATTCGGACCCGAAAATCTAACCAATCCCAGAAGCCAAAGAATAAACAATAGTGTAACCTAACAGTATTTTATGTTATCACATGTGCACAGCTCATTTGAGTGAGATTTTTAATATGGGTTAGAGCATCCACAATGGTGGAGTTGTCTTTAGAATCCTTAGGAATTTTAAATTAATTTTTTTGTTTTTTGTAATAGTTAAGGACTCTAATCAAATTTACATGTGCAATGGTGATATCCAATCCCGAATCCTTAAGAATAAAATAATATTTAATTTTTGAAAATTAAAAATGAAAAATTTATTTATTGCATAATTAAAAATTAAAATACAACAATTATTAATATTCATCACCAAATTTGTTCCATATATTTTCAATTAAATCATTCTTCAATTGTTCATGTATACGCCTATCGCGAACATGAATCCGTGTGCCACGCATTTCCTCGATACTTGGAGGCGTGTATGTACTATAAGACATATCAACCCGTGAACTTCTGGCGACGTCTCCTTCTTCAAATTCAGATGGATCGAACTGACTGTATCCATCTCGTTCATTTTCGACTATCATATTGTGTAGTATGATACATGTTCTCATTATCTTCCCTATCCTTTCCTTGTCCCATGAAAGAGCCGGATTTTTGACAATCGCAAATCGAGCTTGCAATACTCCAAAAGCCCGTTCCACATCTTTTCGGGTTGCTTCTTGAAATTTAGCAAATAACTCTGCTTTAGGACCTTGAGGGAGTGAGATAGATTGGATAAATGTTGACCAGTTTGGATAAATGCCGTCTGTGAGGTAGTACGCTAAATTATACTTGTGTCCGTTGACCGTGTACTCTACCCTGGGAGCTCGACCTTGTACAATATCATCAAAAACCGGAGAACGATCGAGGATATTAATATCGTTTAAGGTACCTGGAAGTCCAAAAAATGCGTGCCATATCCAAAGATCTTGTGATGCAACAGCCTCTAAAACAATTGACGGTTTTCCTGATCCACGGGTGTATTGTCCTTTCCAAGATGTTGGACAATTTTTCCACTTCCAATGCATACAGTCAATGCTTCCAACCATTCCAGGAAACCCTCGCATCTCTCCAATATGGAGAAGTCGTTGAAGATCCTCTCGCGTGGGTCTTCGTAGATACTCTTCACCAAATAACAGGATTATTCCGTCAATGAAATGTCGCAGACAAGAGAGAGCTGTGCTTTCACCAAGTCGGAGATATTCATCAACCGCGTCAGCCGCGGAACCGTAAGCAAGCATACGAATTACTGCAGTGCATTTTTGTAGTGGAGAAAGACCTAGCCTCCCGGTTGCATCACTCCTTTGTTGAAAGAATGGAACGTTCTCGGAGAGGCGATTGACAATACGCATAAATAATTCCTTGTTCATACGGAAACGACGCCTGAATAAATGTACCGGAAAAGTCGGATTTTCGCTAAAGTAGTCATGCCATAAACGGTTGTGGCCGGTTTCGCGGTCTCGCTCTATATAAGCACGTTTCTTGTGCTTAAAGGGTTGGGCGTCCACAATGTTATTGTATGTATCTTCGAAGATATCGTCAATAATCTCATCCAATCTTTCTTCAATTTCTTCGGATGAAGATGATGACATTTTGCTACTTTGACCTTTAAAAAAAAATTTATTCATTTCATATCATTAGTTTAAATTACATTCAGTTTGTTTAAATTATTTTTTAAGTTAAGTTCTATGTGTATATCATCAAAATTGTTATCATTAGTTATAATTAAAACATTGAACAAATTCATTTATTTGATATCATTAGTTATAATTAAAACATTGAACAAATTCATTTATTTGATATCATTAGTTATAATTAAAACATTGAACAAATTGATATCTATACGACTAAATATTACCAAAATCTATTACTCTTGTACACTTCCAAAGCTATGAGACAAGCAAATCATACAAGTAGAAAAGATTACCTTCGTTCACAATAGACGAGTACAATGTTAAAGAGTACAAAGGATTACAAGTCGAGAGAAGATAGATAGAGTACAAGTTCAGAAGGAGATAGATAGCTTAAGAGAGTAGCAAAAGATTACATAAACTTATAGTAGCCTCATCTACTAAACAACAAAAAAGAGAGGCGCCCGTGACTTGGTTCACATGTGAAAAACTACAAAAACAGAAGCATCCGTGACTCACCCCACATGTAGCAAACAACAACACACATTGTCCTTCTTCTGAACCTGCAACAGCAGAGAAAAAACGCATCAAATTACAAGTACAATAGTAATAACTACTCACAGCAACATTAATACCTTAAACATAATATGATCATAACATCTCAGACATAAGTTTTAGTTTTAGAGAAGTTTCCATCTCAGAAAGTGGCTCCTTCTTGGCAAGTAAACGATCAAGCACTTTGTGTTTAGAGATTTTATCTTTCATTTCCAAAATGTTCTGTAACTTTATCAACTCATCTTCTCTAGCACTCTTCTTCCTCTTACTATCAGCTTTCGCTGCCTTGACCCCCATAGGCCTAACCTCACTTGCTCCAACATCTTCTTCTCCATCAACCTCGACTTGTTTTCGCTTTTCCTTCACACTGTCCTTAGTGAGAAAGGTGGAGCACCATTTTTTGTCATGTCTCAACTCCCTCCACGCATGTTCTATGCTGAATTTGGTTGAGTAGTCATTGTAGAAGATGTCCAGGGCAGCTTTCATCACATCATCATCATTTTGGCCACTTCTCTGCTCCCTCAAAGCCGATTCAAATGATCCAACGAACTTACATACTTGCTCGTTGATTCTAGCCCACCTTTGCTTGCACTGAACAACCTCTCTAGGTGTTGTCCCAACGAGTTGAGGGCTTGCATTGTAGTAGTCAACAATCCGCTTCCAGAAAGCACCTGCCTTCTGCTCATTGCCCACCACCGGGTCTTTACTGGTGTTAAGCCACGCTCTAATGAGGATTTTATCCTCTTTGGGAGTCCATTTCCTCCTCTCTCTCACACTAGACGCATCAGAAGTTTGGCTACTAAACCAAACTTGCTCCGGTGATTCAAGGTCAATGGGAGATTGGCTATTCAGAAGGTTAACAAAACCAGGGGTGTTATTCATGGTTTTAGAATGCTCTGTGACACTATACTCGCATCACAGCGCTTTAAGTAAGCTAATTAGGAAGGTAGAAAGTGATGTGTCGTGTCTTTATCGGTTTTAGTTTATGTTATTATAGAGTATTTCGAGTCTTTTTTGTTGTCTTTAGTTCTTTTTCAGGTCGCAATGCGTTAATTTGGAGTTTCGGGCACAAGAAGGGAAGAACAAGCCGAAGTATGCAGAACTGTACCAGGGATCGGGGGATCCATACAACATGGATCGGGGGATCTCTGCCACATACCAAGGATCGCCCGATCTATGTCCACTGGATCGACAGATCCATGCCAGGGATCGAGGGATCCATGCCGACTGGATCGACCGATCCTGTGCGTCTCCGGCTCCACCACCCACATGCGAGTTGTGCACTCATTATACCTACTCCCATCTGAATTATTTCGATAACTTTCATCATTTTCTGTCCTTTGAAGACCAGAGAAGTCAGAGAAACACCAGAGAGAGTTCTTGAGAGAGATTTGAGAGATTTTGTTTCTCTTTGAAACTTTTGGATTTCTCTTGTTTGCTTTTAGAACTTCTTGTAATAGGATCTTGAGGGATAGAGTTTCTCTTTGAGAAATCTCTTGAACTCTGGATCAGTTGTATATATTCATGTTTTCTATCTTAATTTCGTTGATGTTTGAGTAGCTTGCGCAATTGGGTGTTAGGATTCAAAGGGATTTCATGGTTTGTTGATTTAGGATTGTTAGATTCTTGGGATTTACGTTTTGGTTCTTCATCTACTGGATTTCTTACTGCTTGAACTGAATTGATCACTTAGTTCATGATATAAGGTTGTTTAATGCACCGAAAGTGATAGTTTAAACTCCCGAAAAGACTTTAGATGAGCAAAGTGTCCTTAACCCTCGGAAGTTGATGTTATTGCGCTTTGTGAACATATCGAATCTGTTGTTAATGCTTGTTTAGAATCCGAAACTCAGCGGAAGTTAGTGTGGAGGTTTCTATTAACATAGAGAGTTAGCGATGCGGAAGTAGGTTAATTCTAATATCGTGTTTGAGTTCTAGACGGTTCTCAATACAATCCTTGCTAGCAATAAATGATTAGCTCTACGGAAGTATGTTGATTATGTCCGTGTCTGATAGCCATGAGTCTCCGCGATTTCCTATTGCCCAATGCTCTCTCACATTAACACTTTCTGCATTTTCTCATCGCATTGCATTATTTTGTTTCAGCCTAGTTTTAGTAAACAAAACCCTTCTGTTTAGTCTTAGCATAACTCTCATCTCGTATCCTCGTCGTGTAACCGTTGGTCTCTGTGGATTCGATCCTGAAGTGCTACAACGACATACCATTCGATTGTGGTATTGCTGGTACTTCAGGTTAATTGGCCTGTGTAAAAGCAGTGAAATCAATTTGGCGCCGTTGCCGGGGACCATTTCGTGTTGCCTACGAGTTTAGGATAGGAGTTTCGTCTAAGACACTAACCTTACTAATTTTTGTTTTTAGTTTTATTTTGTACAGATTTTGAGTCGAGAAAAGATGGAGTTCGCCTGCAGATACAGTTACTGGCAGCAAGAAGAGGGAGACATATTGGAAGATGACATTGAGGATGAGCCATACGTGGAGCCACCCTTTGATGAGAGCGTACTCACACCAGAACAGAGTGCGATGGTAGATGAGCTGTGCAAAGAGAACCCAACGATGAGAAGGAGTAGCCTAGCAGCAATGATGAGGTTAAACCTCATGTCACATCGGGCAATGCTAGAAGGAAGAGAGCTCACAATGCTGGAGATGAGGAGTGCTAACGAGCTAAAAGAGGTATTTTATTGGGTTCCACCGACCCAATTAGAAGGTATGTGCGAACGGACTTTTGAACCGTATGATTTTGATGATCGCCTACCTGTTGCTGAAGAAATTACCTCTGCTATTGATTGTTCTATGCTCATAAATGAATGTCTTAATCTGATATGTGAAACTAGGGAACTAGACGCTTTTAGAGAAGAAAAATTTGTTAGAGATTATTTTGAAGTCTGTTTTGACACGAATTATATTTGTGCTTCAATTGATCTCGAATCTGACTTTTATTTGCTTGATGAACCTAGTATTCCTCTTGAACTTCATGATCTAGGGTGTGAAACTGATATAGATAAAATCATAGAAAACCCTGAGATCGACATCGATCATGAGAATGTGAATATTGTGTATTATTTGATTGATGGTGATGAAGTAGACTACTTTGTGAGAACCTCGTTTGAACCTGTAGTAGACTTTGTGTTCCCATCAAATGCATTTGATTCTCATGATCATCTGAACCTCAAGGAGCATGTGTTAATCCATGCTATATCTTTAGTAATGCTCCTTGACGAAAAATCTGTCTATTTTCTATGGACAGTAGTGTGCTCCTTTGCACACTTTGATTCTTGTGTTTGCAGGAGAAGGACCAAAGGTGCATTGGCTCAACCTTTTGATTCCTATGACTAGCAAGCGCGTAAAGTCAAGCTATGAGACTCAAAACAAGCGCACTTGGGAGGCATTCCCCTGTTATCCTTTGTATATATGTGTGTTGTTTTATTTACTTATGTTTTCTTAAATAAGAGTTGCAGGTCGGGTGCAAGGTCGAACAAAACGCAAAAATGTCCCAAAGAAGATGCCCTCCATATCTACGCATTGCATTGTAAAGTTTTCTTTTCCCTTGTCTTAGTGTTTTTATTTTATTTTATCACCCTCTTTTGGATTCGTTTTCACACCGCTTTGTTCTTAGTGTTGTTTTCATTTTTAGTGTTTTTGAAAATATTTTTGAGTCTTTGTAAAAAAATTTAAAGGTTTATTTTTTGGTGTTTTTGGTTTTATCGTGTCAGTTTTATTTGTTTTGTCAAGAACTACCGTTTTCTTTGGTATAACCGTAACTAAAGCCTTAGTGACCATTCTTTTAGCCATTCATTGTAGATCTCAGAACATAAGAATATCAGTCTACCAATGCCACCATACTTGTGTGGGTATCTGAAAGATCCAAAGTTGACTTCACTTAATCAACTTAGTTCTCTTGTCTTGGGACTTGGTATACGGTTGATCGGAATCCTCGTTCAGGTCTGAAAATATTGTGAGTACGGTTTCCCTCTCTCTTCCCTATAAAAAAAATATCCATCGATCGATGCTTATATCCAATCGATCGATTACTCAAAACCAAAAAGCCGAAAGAAAGTGATCGATCGATGCAGAAATCCAATCGATCGATGGATTAAAAAAAAAAAAAAGAATAAAGGTCAAAAAGAAGTGAATCGGGGATTCAGTGGTTACACCCATTAATACTCGCATCTCATGGAAGCCTGTTCAATAAACTAAGTCGATAGAAAAAATAAAATGATACCCTACAAGGTAGGGAGAAATCGATTTAGGGAAGTGAGAGGAAAGAAACCGAAAATAAGAAACTTGAACGAGTAATGACTCCATGTGTCCATTGATCGATATTCCCTCGATGAGACCACACATTTAAATTCCAAATAAGAAGTCAGCAATGGTGAATTTGGGTCACTCCAAGTTGTGGTTGAAAGTGGTATGGTTGCTAAGCTAAATGTAAAATACATGAGACTAATCTCTTGGAATGGTATTCTAGATGTGGCTTACAACAGGTAATGGTAAATGCGGTTAACTAAAGAAAATGAGAGTTCTCGTGTTTTTAAATTCTTCACCCTTTGGCTTAATCTTTGTTTCCTTTGCTTGAGGACAAGCAAAGATTCAAGTCTGGGGGTTTTGATGTGTCGTGTCTTTATCGGTTTTAGTTTATGTTATTATAGAGTATTTCGAGTCTTTTTTGTTGTCTTTAGTTCTTTTTCAGGTCGCAATGCGTTAATTTGGAGTTTCGGGCACAAGAAGGGAAGAACAAGCCGAAGTATGCAGAACTGTACCAGGGATCGGGGGATCCATACAACATGGATTGGGGGATCTCTGCCACATACCAAGGATCGCCCGATCTATGTCCACTGGATCGACAGATCCATGCCAGGGATCGAGGGATCCATGCCGACTGGAACGACCGATCCTGTGCGTCTCCGGCTCCACCACCCACATGCGAGTTGTGCACTCATTATACCTACTCCCATCTGAATTATTTCGATAACTTTCATCATTTTCTGTCCTTTGAAGACCAGAGAAGTCAGAGAAACACCAGAGAGAGTTCTTGAGAGAGATTTGAGAGATTTTGTTTCTCTTTGAAACTTTTGGATTTCTCTTGTTTGCTTTTAGAACTTCTTGTAATAGGATCTTGAGGGATAGAGTTTCTCTTTGAGATGAGCAAAGTGTCCTAATTAGGAAGGTAGAAAGTTAAGATGCATTTACACCTATCAACTCAGAGGAGTTAGGAGGGTAGAAAACACTTAACTCGCATTTAAACCTATCTACTCAGAGCAGTTAATACCGAACTTAAATATTTTTAACTTAAAACAGATGATAGTACAAGGTTAAAAGTGTTAAAATATATCACAAACAACTATCAAAAACAGTGGGAATGAAACTAACCTGCCTCTCCCATTTGATCATGACCACCACACATATTAGGACCATCACAGAAATAACCAATGGCAATGCATTTGTAACCCATGGTTTCTTCTCAGCTAATTCCCCCACTGTCTGCTCTAGCTTAACCAGCTTCTGATCCCTCTCTTCACCTTTAACCTTCAGCTGCCTAAGTTGTCTCTGATAGTCACTCAGCTCCTCCAATACTGCCACGTCCCACCATTTCCAGACATGGCAGTCTCCGTCGTCAGCATTGTCACATGTAAAGTACCTTCTCCCCGGGTCTTTCGTCGTGTAAGTTGTTGCAACAACAGGCTCAGCACCACAGTAGCAGGTCTTAGGAATTCCATCATCAGCCTCTGTTTCAAGAGGGTACTAAACCTCAGTTCCATTGGCGCAGAGATCAGCTTCCTCCTGAAGAATGCGAGCATACTCTTCACCATACTCGTCTGAAGAAGAAGGCTGGCTATAGCTATACCGTCCCATGGTTGAGTAACCTGAAACAATAGCAACATTGTAGTTAATACTAATAACAACGCAATTATAATCACAACTCTATACAATACTGAAAGAGAAGAAGTTTCAGAGCGAAAGAAGGTTTGAGGAATAATCACAACTCAATACAGAAGACAAAACGTTTTCAAACCCTAACTTCAATCGAAAAGTTCTGAAATCGATTGGAAACCTAAATCAGTTTTGAAACCCTAACTACAAAGGACAAAATCCCCAAATAGATTGAAAGACAAAACGTTTTGAAACCCTAACTACAAACGAAAAAATCCCCAAATCGATTGAAAGACAAAACATTACCAAACCCTAACTTCAATCGAAAAGTTCCCAAATCGATTGAAAACAGAAATCAGTGTTTAAACCCTAACTACAAACGACATAAACCCCAAATCGATTGAAAAACAAATCGTTTTCAAACCCTAACGAAAATCAAAAAGATCCCAAATCGACTAAAAACACAAAACAAAACCGTAATAGGAGAGGATAACAACATCAAATCGTTTCTGAATCCATTTATCAACAATCAATCCCTTCGATTTACCTTGTTTGTCGACGAGAGCCGAATCGCCTTCGAATCTCCTTCGAATCTCCTTTTCACCGAGAGCGTTTTTTTTTCTCGTGTTCTATCGCGAATGATTCTTTTCTCTCTCTCTCTCCCGAAACCCTTCCCATTCCGCCTGCCACGTCATCAAGGATTGGTGCAAAAAAATCCTTAAACACGGACTCATCCTTAGTCCATCAACCTCTTTTATTATTTTAATAATCACTTAACTTAAGGATTAGACACTAAGGACCGCTTAAGAACTGCCGTTGCTGATGGTCTTACTTAAACACTTTCTAAACTCACTATATCATCCGACCACGCCCATATAAACCCCTTTTTATTTTATTTTCCTCAATTACTGTCAAACCTTTTTGGTTAAATCTTCCACTCAAATGAAATAAATATTTTGCAAACATAAAAATAAAAATAACTTGTTATCATTTTAAATTGAACCAAGCATTAGAAACTGGAAGCTTAGCTGTAGCCTCCATGCAATAAAATTGAATGTTTTTTTTAATATTCGCTAAAGAGAAATACGTATAGAACTAAAAAAAAAAGTTTTTGTCATCAAAATAATTTTCAATGAAAAAAATGATTAAAATAGATTTTATTAAAATGTGTAAATATATATTTATATTTCTTTGGTTTAACTAATATAAGCTTAGGGTTTGGAGTTATGGGGTGGAGTTTTAGAAGTGAAGTTAAAATTAAAAAAGTATTAAAATTTTCAAAAAAAAAAGTTTATTTCGATCATTTTTTCTTGAAAACTATTTTGTGGTAAAACATTAAAAATGATTATTTGAAAGATTTGACATTCGTTAAATGAGTCTCTCAAACACAAAATTCTTTAAAATGGCTATATATTTAAAATATAAAGAGTTATTAACATTTATAAGTGAAAATGTCACAAGTTTGAAAAAGTTTAATGTAGGTATGATTTATAAAGTATGGCATCCAAATTTTGAGTAGTGAGAAGATTGTGCCATCTTGGGTGTGAAAAGACTATTGTATATGGATTGCATCGATTAAGATTATGAAATGTTTGATAGAAGTTAGAACAGGTTTGAAAATTTTGAATTATCTCATAACTGTTAATATTTACGTTCCATGTTTCAAGTCTGGTTAAACAAATATTTTATGAATTGAATGATTCGATAAAACTAACAGTAGATATGCTATTACTTAAAAAGGGAATTGACTTATTTAGACAATTGTTTAGACGAGCATCTCTAGTTCTTGTAATTGATCGAACTTGTTTATTCTTGATCATTAATACAAAAATCTCCGCCCTTTTACACATTATGGATTCAACACATGTTTCAAGTCATGGTAAACAAATATTTTATGAATTGAATGATTCAATAAAATCAAACTAAGAGTAGATATGCTATAACTTAAAAGAGGGAATTGAATTGGAGAAAATGGAGATGTGATCTTCTAAAGTCATCTAAGATGATAAACTTTTAGACTCTTCAGTATTGACGTTTATTTCACGGCAAGAACCCCAGTGTTCTTTATAACACAAGTCAAGCGACCTTATACTAAAGCTTCATCTCAAGCATTCTATTTTTAAGACATTGTTATTCTAAAAACTAGTTAATTAAGGCGTTAAGTTAACTTAATTGATTCGATATATATTGATAACTAATCACCTGAGCGATTTCTTGAAAATGAAGAAAGCTAATGAGAGTAATGAAACCTTTTTAAGTCTGCCATGATTTGCTAGAAATTGAATCAGCAAAACGGAAGTAGAGTCTACGATGACACCATTTCTATATTAGAGTTTTGTCCATCTCTTGTGTTGTAAAAACTGATTAACTAACAAAACCAGCTTTAGTTATTAACCAAGTAACAGAGAAAGAGGATACTGTTTTATATGTAACAGAATGAATTGAAAATGAGAGATCGTAGAAACATTAGCAGTTCAAAAAATTAACACAAGAACTTACTTATACATCCGAGCAAAGAATGAGATTACAAGTAACAAGAATCTCCTCAATCACTTCCCTTGATTTAGATCCTTAGGCTTGTTACTAAGGACACTAGCTTTGTTAAATTTAAATTTTAAAACATACTGCGTTAATAAATTCCAAATCATTTTTGACACATTCATGAAGCAGAAAGCTCAAGATTTTATTCACAAGAGAATGTCATTTTAGAAGCGCAAAACATTTCTTCGCCAAAGTTTTCTTCCTCGCCATACTGGGCCTTTGGTGTACACTATATGGGCTCGGTTTACACGTTAATAGACCTTTTCCCTTTTATATGAATTAATATAATACTTTTTCCGTTTCAATTTATTTATTATTATAGAAAAAAAATTCGTTTCAAAACAAGTGTTGTTTTATAATTTTAATGCAGAATTTATTAACTTTATATGATATCCTATTTTTTATTGGTTAAAAAGTGATTAGATGTATAGATAATTGTATTTTTATCTAAAAATATATAAAATTAAATGTTTTTTTAATCTGTGTACATTTTTAATCTGTGTACACACACCTAAACGAAAAATAAAGTGAAACCCATGTAGTACTTAAAAGTCAATGGGATATGTATGGTACATTTATTACGTATGGAAACAGAGAAATAAACACCGGAAGACCAAAACAAGAAAGCTGGACCATGGGGGACCATGTCGTAGTTTCCTTAGAAAGATCCCAAAGGAAATAAAAAAGGTTACTCTCTCGGATTCTTCTTCCAATATTATTGATCAATGCATCTGACCCATACGTTACGTAACTCACTTCTTCGTCTTCTAGAAGGATTAAGCAATTTTCCTACCTATGATGTTCATTAATTGTTATTGCCTACAGCATGAAAGTGGAGCTATGTCTTAATCTTTTGGAAGTTAAAATTTAATGGACAACTAGATTTTTCGATGAAAATTTTATATAGCGATTTTTACTTATTTGAAGTAAACTTTAGTGTAAAATATGTAATCCGAAGTCCGAACCGAATCTAAACTAAAAAATTGATGCGTATATACTCAGTTGTAGGCATATATAATTATTTTATATTAGTAAATAAAATATAATTAATTAGTTATTTAAATTTAGTGTAATATAAATTAAATTGATTATTTTATAAAAATAATAGATTACTTATTTAGTTCCTTAATTTTAGGCTAGTATATATATTTAATAATATTCAAGTTATGTAAAGAAAAAATAATAGAAAATCTAGGTAATAGTCATACCTAAACTATTTGTAAGTAGATAAAAATAAGACTTTGTTTTAATATAGTCGATTGTCACATTTGATTTGAAGTATACAGTGATGTATGTGGATATGTTTAAAATAATTGACTTAATTATTTATATCATCAAAATGCATTTATTTTGCTTTTTTTTTGAAAATAAATGCATTTATTTTGTTGGTCACTTATTTAGAGAGGAAATTTTAGAATTAAATATACTTAAGCTAGAGTAGTTCTAAAATGAATAATTTGTTGAAAAATGATTTTCATTACTGTGATAATGAGATCAAAGCACAAAAAGTATTATGTGCTGATTGTAGAAATAATA
Organism: Moricandia arvensis; assembly: GCA_905132765.1. NCBI lineage: Eukaryota > Viridiplantae > Streptophyta > Magnoliopsida > Brassicales > Brassicaceae > Moricandia > Moricandia arvensis. The sequence goes on along the minus strand of CAJHQP010000434.1, from coordinate 45,978 downwards.
AAGAAAACTTTGAACATTAAAAAACAACATAGGCTGCATAGCAACCATTTCACAAAGTAAAATTTGAATGCCGAGTGAGAGAGCGCATGCGGTGCAGCGTACGCACTACCCAAGGAGTAGTAAATGTATTGTTAACAAAATTCATGTGATTTTTCTCCTATACCAAACATTCCACTAGGATACATGTCTCTCTCTGTCTTCCTAGTAAATGCTTTGTGTCGTTTGATGGAAAGAGGCATTAAATGGAGGTACAACGCAACCTGGCTCTCGTTCCAAAGTTTATTTGGTTGCTTCTTAATGTCAAACGTCGTTTATCATGCACCACAGGTTAGCCTCACCCTACCAAATCCCATTACTAGATCAATTTCTCCTACATTTTCTTCTTTTTTTCCATATCCTTTAACTTATCCTTCTTCCCAAACTACAAAAATGGATTTTTGTTTACAAATAGATAAATATGATTTTATCCTACTTTTAGATAAAATAATAGAAAATAAAATCATTCTCCTTTTCCTTTTTTTTATAACTTAGGTACCGACCGATCGCACTCCAACCGACTAATTCCACGGGTCTGTCCACCGACGACAGACGGATCTGGTTCTTCTCAATAAAAATTAGATATCAATATCGCTTAGTCACACAAACAAATAAACCTGAATTTGATAGGTTTTGAATACATGGTACTTAACACTTTTCTAAATCCGACATACCACTCGACCACGCTTGTGTGGTTTTTTCCCTTTTTGTACAAGAATATTAACTCCCTTTTTGGTATAATATCAAATTTAAAGGCTAGTCTGCAACCAATGCATTCAAAAAATTACATCTCCAAGCTTCAATTTTTTTTATTAGCAAAAAAAGATATTTTCCATAAACTGAGTCATATATAGTTGACTAGTTGTTGTGATAATAATTTAAATATATAATTATTTCCTCATGGGATAATAATATATGGTTAGTATGCAGAAACGAAGGGTAGAGAGAAGAGTGTGATCCACCGTCTTTGTTATATTAAAACCGAACCTGTTATTTCGCAACAAACATTGACTTAAAGAGATAAAAGACTTAAAGAAAGAGAGGCGAGTTAGTGAACATTTGAGACTCTAAGGAGGAGATGGATCCAACGACGCCGTTTCTTGAGAACGGTGGTGGTGGTGATGAGGTGGAGGAAGACTACTCGCCTGAGAGGACGTTGACCGACGTGAAGCGAGTGTTTTCTAAGGAGTCGGCGAAGCTGTGGAAGATAGCTGCTCCCATTGGTTTTAACATCATCTGCCAGTACGGTGTTACCTCCTTCACCAACATCTTTGTTGGCCACATCGGTGAGATAGAGCTCTCCGCCGTCTCCATCTCTCTCTCCGTCATCGGCACCTTCTCCTTCGGCTTCTTGGTACTCTCTCTCTCCCTCTCTTTAGATCTCTCCATGCATGACCGGTCCTGACCATAGGGAGATAGGCTGGTGAGACTATAAACGCATACTAAATTTTGTTGTAATGCCTCGACCACTATCCATGTCTGCTCTCTCGGCCCGTGTGCTATATCCCGTTCTAACGGTGGGTGCATTAATTTTTCAAGGTTCGAAATCATTGTTTTAGTAACCTTTGGGTGACATATGTAGCCAAATCAATATTTTCTTGTAACGACTACCCATGCCTGCTCTCTCGGCCCGTAGGCTCCATTACGTTCCAATGGTCGGTGCGTTAATTTTTTAAGACACGAAATCATTGTTTAAGTCAACTTTTGGTGACATAGGTAGTCAAATCAATTCTTTTAAGCATTTGTCATATATCACAACTCGGGATGTTACATTTCTATAGCCTCCGAAATCTTAGGACCGGTTCTGTCTCCATGTTGTGTTGAATCTTGATGAAACTTGCTTTGGTTGCAGCTTGGCATGGGAAGTGCACTTGAAACACTCTGTGGACAAGCGTTTGGAGCTGGTCAAGTCAACATGTTAGGAGTTTACATGCAGAGATCATGGATCATCTTGTTTGTTTCATGTATCTTCCTCCTTCCTATTTACATCTTTGCCACACCAGTCTTAAGACTTCTTGGTCAAGCAGAGGAGATTGCTGTTGCAGCTGGAGAGTTCACTCTTCTAACCATCCCTCAGCTTTTCTCAATGGCTTTCACTTTCCCTACCTCCAAGTTCCTTCAAGCGCAGAGTAAAGTCGTCGCCATTGCTTGGATTGGTTTCTTTGCTCTCGTCATGCATGTTGCTATGTTGTGGTTGTTCATAGTTGTGTTTGGTTGGGGAACAAACGGTGCTGCTTTGGCGTTTAGTATTACAAACTGGGGAACAGCAATCTCTCAGATTGTTTATGTGATTGGTTGGTGTAATGAAGGCTGGACTGGCTTGTCTTGGTTGGCTTTTAAAGAGATTTGGGCTTTTGTTAGACTCTCTATTGCATCTGCTGTTATGCTTTGTCTTGAGCTTTGGTACATGATGAGTATCATTGTCCTTACTGGTCGCCTTGACAACGCTGTTATCGCTGTTGATTCCCTCTCTATCTGGTGAGTCACTTTCACCAAAAATGCTTTGTATCCTAACATGAGCTTGATTTGAGATCTTTTGACATTTCAGCATGAATGTCAATGGCATAGAGGCTATGTTGTTCATTGGAATAAACGCTGCTATAAGGTACCACAAGACATTTTGTTCAGGTGACTATATACAAGACTTATGAAACTCATGTGTTGTTTACTTGTGTTAGTGTCCGTGTCTCCAATGAGCTTGGGTTAGGCCGTCCAAGAGCAGCTAAATACTCTGTCTATGTCACGGTGTTCCAGTCTCTCCTCATTGGTTTTGTCTTTATGGTGGCTATCATCATAGCTAGAGACCATTTCGCCAGCATCTTCACAAGTAGCAAAGAACTTCAACAAGCAGTATCTAAGCTAGCTTATCTTCTTGGTATAACCATGGTTCTCAACAGCGTGCAGCCAGTTATTTCCGGTAAATCGAAATATTGAAAAACTCATCTCCATTAAAACCAAAACCAGAGAGGTCTATCATAACCGGTTGATTCATCTGATTACTAGGTGTGGCTATTGGAGGTGGATGGCAAGGCTTAGTGGCTTATATTAACTTGGGTTGTTACTACATTTTTGGCCTTCCCTTTGGGTATATTCTTGGTTACAAAGCAAACTTAGGAGTGATGGTAAGTAAAAACATGCTTAAAATCTACTGAAGTAGTGTACATTCAAGTCAATTAATAGTGATTATTTCAATAACCTTTTCAGGGACTTTGGGCTGGAATGATAGCAGGAACAACTCTTCAAACATTGTTACTGATTGTTGTTTTGTACAAGACAAACTGGAATAAAGAGGTAAGAAAGACACAAACATATACACTTGTTCATTGAGATTCACTAAAATGTATAGTAACAAAGAATAACTGTGATGAACAGGTGGAGGAGACTATGGAACGTATGAAGAAATGGGGAGGGAATGGAACAACATCAAAGGATGTAATTGCATGATTTTGTGGTTACTCTTTTGTTTAGCCATGAAAATGAATATGTAGCTCTTAAGGCTTTTTTTTTTGTTTGTGTTCACTCATTGGTTTGGTACTATCAGTTTAAATAGGAAACTGTTCAGTCAGTGAAGTAACAAAAGGTGCTTTTCTTATTTTTATTCCAAATGAAAAGAAAAAAAAGGCAACTGAAACATATACCAACTTTATGAGTGTATGAACTAACTTATTTTCTTCCAAATGTCAGGTACATTTGCTCTTGGGACCTTAAAGGTATCAACCAACCAACTTGTTTAAATGTTCACAAGAATCCAACAGACCCTTTACTAGCTTATGAATTCAAGACTTGTGCTTTTCCAACAAATATTTGCTTAAGAAATTTTGTTTTATTTTCCATTTTTTTTATTTTTGTTCTGTGAAAGAACTGAAATAGATAATATATACTTTTACAACGAACATTAATCAAAAAGTCAGGATGGCCGAGTGGTCTAAGGCGCCAGACTCAAGTTCTGGTCTTCGAAAGAGGGCGTGGGTTCAAATTCCACTTCTGACAATTATCTCTTTTTAAATTTGCATTTAGTTTTGATGAAACTAGTTCTAAAAACCATCCTAAGTACTACCATTAACGCTATCAAGGTTTTTTTTATCCTGCTATGTAATGAAAACGTCCACGTTCACTACCTAAAGAGTTTTGTGTTTCATCTTAGATAATAGTATACAGGACATGGTAGCATGTGGAGAAGTGCAGCAGCTGCAAGAAAGCTAACAAAATATCTCAGTGCGCTTGAGGTGATCTCATATATTTTATACTGTGATCCGAGTTATGGCTGTGACAAAGCAATGTCTAATGTGACGAGAACAGTCGTTGCAGCGAATACAAGCCGACTTGTTTTTTATTTATCGACTCGAATTTGGTTGGTAATTGTTTAATCTGAGTTCGATCGACACTCATGGTTTAGACCTAACTCGATTATGGGACTGATAAAGATGTTTTATTAATCAACGAATATTCACAAAAGGTTCGAATGGATTTGCTAAGACCGGCGATTGTTCGACCGCGGGGAAGTTACAACAAAAAAGTAAGTCGGCGAGAAGGATACGGTTCTAAACCTAGTTTTAACCGTCTTGTCTGTATACTCTAGTTTTCTTGTCCCTTTTTTCATCGCTCTTTCGCTTCCTTATATAGATGCCCTCCGTGGTGGATACCCTAGATTAACTCAACTTAATGGACTTTTACTCGAATAGACCGAGTGTCCACGTCATCGTGGCGAGCTGCTTCTAGTCGTCCTCGTGAACCGAGAGACTATCCGGCGGATACCAAAGAGAGAGAGGAGCCGAGATGAAAAGGGCATATTCCTCGCCGAGCCGAAAGCCAAGCCAAGGGACTTCGATTCTAATTAGCCAGGCCGACTATTTCATGGATGGACCTTATGAAGGGATGAAATCCACCTCTTACAGTAATGAAGAACAATTCTTTTAACCATGTCTTGTTTCTCTCTGGTCCTATCGTCTTTTATTTAGTGAGTTCTTGCAGTCGACAAAATCATAGTTCAATGACATTCATCACCATGACAATAAAAGTTGCCTCATGCTATATATATTGTTATAATTCAAACTAATAAGGACATTCTATAAAACTTTTTTTCAAAAAGCCAAATCTGATTGAATAAGTTAATAATAAAAAGCCTACCAAAGGTTCAAAATGATTAGAAAATCAAAAAAAGGAGTAAAACAAATCCAAAAACAAAGAAGGAATGTATATCTAAATGTATCTAAACTTCTAAGCAGCAGTAGCAGCCTTGGTCTTCTTAGGCGCACGGTAGGTACCAACGACACATGCATGGTCACGCTCAAATGGCTCAAGCGTCACTTGCTCTGCTGGCTTGAACCCGTCCTGTTGCAGCTTCTTCACTTCGCTCTGAAACACTGCTTCTGCTGGAACTGTTGAGTCAATACAGTTAGCCTGCATAAAAAAGAGAGACAAACATGTTTACTATAATCTTGGTCTGCGAATGAAGGTTCAAACATGAATAAATGTTTTGGAATTGCTACTAACCTTGATTGAGATAACAAAGTGGCCTCCTGTTTTGAGGAAGAAACTTGCATTCAAACCCACGATCCTAGCCTATTAATGGTTTTTAAAGGACAAACAACATTTCATAGAGAACAGTCACATAAATATAGTATGATAACAACTCTTTAAACCAAAATGACAGTAGAAACTTTGAACAAGAAAATCTGAATGGCATCAAAAACTTAGAGATCCAAATAAAATTATCAAATCAAATACTAATGACTAAAATATGTTTGATCTAGCTACAACAGGAAAAAACAAAACCGATTCTGGATTTGTATTTTTCAAAAATAGATATTTTGTTTGAAAACCAAAATAGTATATGCAAAATGTATAGAACATATATGTTCCTACTACAGTTGCCATTTTTTATGAACAAGACATAAACCAAAATGAAACAACAGTTAAATATTGAGGAACAAGATGTTCTTAAGCATCAGAAACTTGGAGTTTACATCACACATAATGATCTGAAGGGGAATCCAAGTAACCTCATCATTTGCTATCATCAGAACACCGTTTTAAAATCAAAGCACAAATATAATGCTATACAGCAAAAGTTTTTGAAGCACATTTGAAGGGAGTATCATGAATTCATTAAAGAAGCAAACCTGATCAGGCTGAGCAACATCAGCAAAGATAACATCAACCATTCCTAAGAGCATTCTGTATTTAGCAGGGTGTCTAGCATCTTCAATGATAGGAATAACATTAGTTCTCTTCTTTGCCATGTTCACCAAATCTCTACCACTTCTGTGAGAAAACTCAACTGCGTAAACGCATCCCTCCTACACAATCACAAAGACAACATTATAAGAACCAGCAACAAACATGTAAGATATGACAACCACAAACGTAAAGACTATCAAGTTTTGCTTACAGGTCCAACAAGATCAGATACATGGGAGACAGTGGTTCCAGATGCAGCACCAAGGTATAGAACTTTAGCACCAGGTTTCTACATTGAAAACATAAACAATCAATACAAGAACACTTCCCACAGGACGCAACAAAACAAGATTCACATAGGAGTTCAACTTACGATATGAATGTGATCAACACCACCGAGAATAGCAGCGGCCAACTTAGAACGGAAAGGGTTCCACACTCTGTACTCAACCTTAGTTCCATCTTCATTCTACACATTCAATCACAAACCAATTAAGACTCAAACAAACATACATCAAGTATCAATCAACCATTAATTATACCTGAACAGAGATTCTCTTCTCGTTGTAAACAGCTTCACCAGGAACCAAGTTCTTAGTGACAAGAGCCTCTTCTTTACCCTTTGCAATAAACACTCCTGCGTGTCTGTGTGGCTCAATAATCACTTTGCTGCCTCCCTTCATTCCACCACGTCCGGGTGCTCCTCTACCGCGACCACGATCTCCTCTACCTCTGCTCATGCCTCTGCCGCGTCCACGCTCTCCAAAGCCTCTTCCTCTACCTCTACCTCCAGAGCTACCTCCTCGTCCACCACTGAATCCACCGCCGCCACGTCCACCACTGAACCCACCACCACCACGTCCTGAACACAAAAGCAAAGACTCAATATCTAAATACCCAATAGGTTTCTGAGCTAAAGGAGACAACTTTGATACTCAGTTAAGAAAAACACAAAAGAGTTCCGACAAAAGCCATTGTTAATCTGAAACAGAACATATACGACACAACATAAAAAGCGGCGGCTAGGGTTCTTACCACCAGTTAGAGGAGGTCTCATGTTTGCTTGAGAAGGAAGATACGGCGACTAGCGAGACAAGTTTTCAAGGAGAGGTAATGACGTCGTAAGCTTCGAAGCCGCGCTTGTGAGTGTTTTTATACAAGGTGGGTTCTAGGGTTTTAGTAGAGAGTTTAGGTGCTGCATTAACCCTTACGCTAAGTTTGGGCCTTGCCTTAATCTCATTGTATGGGCCTTACTATGAAGAAGCGTCCCATAGGGTTTACAATCTGCCTTGTTTATAATTATTAACATATAAATCCTTACAGAATGTTTCCACTTTCCAGATTGAACCTTTCTCTTACAAAATATTGGGGCATTCATCTCATAGTTTGAGCCTTAATACAAAATGACGTGGATCAAAGAATTTACAATACTCTGCCTAATTTGGTGGGATTATCAGAGGATGATTATAAGGGGCTTTTAAAGGGTTTTAAAGGTGGTTGAGGGGGTCCACCAAAACTTAAGATCCAGCTCCAAAAACTCTTAATTAAAAATCATTTTTGCTTAGTTTCTTGTACTGTTAGCGAGACCCACAGACACGTGGTGACTCACGATTGTTTTTTTTTTTTTTAACTTTAAAAAAAAAATCATACAAAGAAATAAAAAAATAAATAAGAACCCCAAATGAGGTTCTAGACTTAATCATTCTCTTAGTTTTTGCATTTTAATAGATTTAAAAATACAAAGTAAATCAACTATTATTTGTTCTATGATTTTAAAATTTATATTGAAATCATGTGTGATTGGTTTCATGATTTATAAATTCTAATTTAAATCAAGTGTTATTCAATATCCGAATTTATTAATAGATTTGATTTTATAATAGATTTGAATTGATTTGCATGAATTTCTTTGTTATAAATATACATACACAAATCCGAAGGAAAACCTCTGAATTTGTAAATACAAATTAAAATTTATATGTTAAATTTGAAAATCAGTATATTTTACATTGATTTGTAAATACTATATGGAAATCTAAATACACCAAAGTATATAAACCAATAATGCCTATGTTCAAATGCTTACTTTAGGGGGGTGTATTCAATGTAAAATTTGAGGTGATTTGATTTCAAGAAATTAAAGAGTTTTAAGTGATTTTCTTTAAACCACCCTAGAATATCACTTAAAACCATAAAATTTTAATTTTTTTTAAACTAAAAAACTTCACTCAAACACTCTAAAATCACTTAAAATATTAAAATTCCACAACTTAAAATATTTTCAATAACTGAACAAACAACGAGTAGTAAGCAGCTAATAACTGAACAAAACAATCAAAATGCAAATATCGCACGTACTTGAAGTGTGGACACTGGCGCAATTTGGTGTCCAAAAGTATGTCACACTAATCATATAAAAAGGATCAAATACAAAACAAAAGGTGTGCAATATCCTTATAAAAATTTAAAAAGATAAAATAGCTATTCGTATAAGAAAGTGATGTTTATTATACTCAAAGTGGAAAAGTGACAAAAAAAATAGAAAAAAAGAAAAACCATTTAATAGATTCATTCCATACACGGACGACCGTGTCCGTAGCAATAACTATATATGCATATGCATATGCTATATGGAAGGTTGTAATAAATACAAAACCTGGAAGAATACTAAATTTGTGTAAGTCAGTCACGAGATTATCGCGAACCAACCAAAGACACACAGTGCCGCGGACCAGACTCACGAGTTTCGTGACGCCCACCATAATGGCACCCTCCCTCAGTGGCATCCCCTGTAATTACTACGGATAATCTTTGAGATCACAATTTCTTTTTTTTTCTTTTCTTAAAATCCGGGTATCTAACAAATCGAAATCCAAATGACTAATTTCTTGAAAACTTGTTCACCTGTACCAGACATACACTACGTTTGTTTGTAATGAAAATTAGATACGCAAATCCTCTGAACAACAAACAAATATATTTAAGTTTGTTCGTAATGAGAATTAGATATGCAAGTCGTCAGGCCATACAAACGAATATATTTGAGTTTAGTGGATTTCGAACCGAAGTGCTTAACACTTTTGCAAGTCCGCTTTACCACTAAACCGTAAGGTTGTAATTACAATTTTTGTTTTCTTTTTCATCACAATTTTTGTTTTTCTTTTTCTAGTTATTCATGAGTTTCCTTTAAAAGAAAAAAAACAAAGAAAGCCATTTGTCTGCATCGGGGAGTCACTAATATTATGCGTTACCCTCCTTTGTTTAGTCTTTTTATTTATTTATTTTTATTTCACAACTATTTTTAGCATGATTTAATACAAACTGCCAATAATTTTTTTAAAAAATGGAAGCGTGTGGGTCCAAACCGTTTGATGAAGTGGCAATATCTTGTGGGAGAATTGAATGAAAAAACTGTAAAAGATAACGAGTAAAAGATAACGACCAGTGAAGTGAGAGAGAGAGAGAAGAAGACTCATCACAGTTCATAAGAATCAAAGCCTTATTTGCTTATTTATACTCCTCCTTGTTCACTTTCACATTTCTTTTACTAAGGATCATTGCTCCTTTTGATCTTTACCTTGAAAGATATTTTTACTGAGTAGGATCGAACGTGGTGGTTGAGTTTAAAAATCTTGGATAATTTGTTTGGTGAATCAAAAGGAAGACTGAGATATGAGAAACGTGGAGACTGTGAGTGCAGCCGCTTCGGCCATCTTCTCCTCCTCCGAGTCAAGAGCACAAAGGTCGCATGTGCAGGTAACTATGAGCTCTCCTTCTTTCCCGGAGTGTAAACATGTTTCTTCTTCTTGTGGTGATCATAATCAAATCAGTATTACTTCCGTAAAAGATTTTTAGTGTTTTCATGTACGTTTAAAAATATATTAAATCATTATTGTAAACACATTATTTTTTTTTAACGTCTGATTAGTTATGATATTACAACAATGATAAATATATATCACATAAATAATTGAGAAATACCTAAGATAACTTTAAAAAAGTTTTTGTCACAAAAATAACTCTTAAGAACAAAAATGACAAATCTAACCTTTTTTTTATTTTCAAAAAGTTAATTTTTATTTTATTTTTTTTCAGTTTTAAACCTCACCCCCAAAACTCAACCCCATAACTCTAAACTCTAAGTCTAGATTAGTTAACTCAAGGGGTATAAATATATATTAGTCATTTTGTTAACCCTTGGGTTAACTAATCTAAACTTAGAGTTTAGAGTTATGAGGTGGGGTTTTGGGGGTGAAGTTTAAAATTGAAAAAAATAAAATAAAAATTAACTTTTTGAAAATAAAAAAAGCTAGATTTGTCATTTTTGTTTTTGAGAGTTATTTTTGTGACAAAAACTTCAAAAAGGGTTATTTGAGAAATTTGCCCTAAATAATTCTATAATATGCATTTTATGGGGTTTGAATCCAGAATTGGTGGTGTGGAATCGTTAATGAACTTTTAATCAAATTATTGGATTAAGGTGACTTCAAAAAAACACATTATTTTGTAATTATAAAATTTTAATAATTTTAAACTAATAATAATTTAATAAATTCAGTTAAGTTTTTCAAATTTATAATTCATGCATAGAAACATAAGATATTTATCTTTGTAAATCAATTTTTTTGAAAAAATATCTATCCTAACTAGAAGGGAGGGAGAAAATTTTCTTCCTTTTCTTTATTTGCCAAAAATTTCTGGATCGTTATTACAGTTTAGTGAAGTTATAGGCTTTGGTTTTGTATGAAGCTGATCAAGAATCTTGTCTTTTTTCTTGTTCTTTCTTGAAATTCAGAAGAAAAAATGGGGAAGCTGTTGGAGCTTTTACTGGTGTTTTAAGTCACAAAAGAACAATAAGCGTATTCGCCACGCGGTGCTTGTACCCGAACCTGTTGCATCCGGATCAGCTCCGGTGGCTCCAGTTCAAAGCTCTTCAAGCAACTCAACTTCTATGTTTCTTCCTTTTATAGCTCCTCCTTCATCTCCCGCATCGTTTCTTCAGTCAGGTCCTCCATCTATGTCCCACACTCCTCATGGTTTACTCTCCTTAACCGCCAATACATACTCCCTAAACCAGCCGTCTTCAGCCTTTGAGATTGGACCTTACGCTCATGAAACTCAGCCCGTGACTCCTCCTGTTGACTCTGCTTACACCACACGACCATCTACTGCACCGTTCACGCCACCTCCAGAGTCGGGTCAGATGAGTTCTGCAACACCTTCTTCCCCTGAAGTGCCTTTTGCTCAGTTACTTACTTCTTCTCTGGAACGAGCTCGGAGCGGTGGGATGAATGAAACGTTTTCAGCTGCACATTATGAGTTTGAGTCGCATCAACTGGGGTTTGAGAACTTCACAGCGCGTAATTGGGGGTCAAGATTCGGTTCTGGATCCATCACACCTGCTGGTCAAGGCTCAAGGCTAGGTTCAGGTGCTCTGACTCCTGATGGTGGTGGAGGATACAGTTCAATGCTTGCTTCTGGTTCTGTGACACCAAACGGTGCAGAGACGGTTTCAAGAATGGCTTCTGGGAACCTGACGCCACTTGAAGGCAGTGTTTTTGGGTATTCAGATCACGGGTCGTCATGGAACGATGAAGCTCTCACGGTAGCTCACAGAGTTTCGTTCGAGTTGACTGGTGAATACTTAGCACGTTGTTTTGCAAGTAAGCTAAACCGAGTTGGCTTAGATGATCAAACCCATACATATGAAGCTGTTTCGCCTACAAACAGATGGAGTGACAAAACGTGGGGAGATACAGAGAGCGAACTGAATCAGAAGTTCAGAACGTTTTCGATAGGGTCAACCAAAGAGTTCAAGTTTGAAAACACAGAAGAAGTGGTGAGACCGGAGTGGTGGGCGAATGAGGTGGTCGCCCGAGAAGGAGATAGCAGTCCAGGAAACAGCTGGAGTTTCTTTCCGGTGTTACGGTCTGGAGGATACTAACTGAGGAAAAATGGTTTCTATCTTCTTTATTACCAGAACTAAACCCTCTAACATTGGAAGCAGTTCAGTGATTTGGTAAGAGATTGGGGTCTAACAACTATACATATATGTTAGGGATCTATGTTGTACTAATATGATATTATAATATGGTAGACTTCACTTTTAGCTAAGCTACCAAATTCATTTCAAAATTTCAAGTTTAAACACTCACAATGGAGAAAAAGAAGTAAAAAGAAAAGAATGACCACTCTTAAAATCAAGAAATCTCTCCCTAAAATCATAGAAAAAAACGATGTCTCTCTCGCTAATACTGCACTTTTGGTATACCTAAGAAAAAAATGATACTCTGGTCCAGAATCAAGCTCGTTTCAAGGAATCTTCTGTTTTGGAACATACTTTACCTTCGTGGCCTTTTCGGGTTTCTTCCTGTGCTTTGGTCTTGCGGCCGTTATAACACCACTTGAGGATTCGTGACTGTTACCCGACATGTCTGTTTCCTGAGACAGAACCAATGTCACGTGTTCTGCAGAGGTTGCCTCTTTCCATCCTGAATAGCCAATTCAGATTTGAGTTAACTACTTTACAAACATTGACACTAAACGATAGGGAGACTAAAAGAGAGAACAGAAGGTAAAAGTAGTTTTACTCTTTGCAAGAAACGCCTTCGCTTCGTCCAAGCTTATGTGATGAGCGGTATTAACTTCAGGTACAGTTGAGCTTGAGTTCTTATCCTTTTTGTCTGTGTTTTCATCTATCTTCCCCTGACTGCTCACTGGTCTCCATACTTTTACAGTTGATTGCTCAGATGTGGGCTTCGCCTCAGCAGGCTTCGTTCTTTGCTCCTCTTCACTGCATTTTGTTTGGTTATGTTCTCTAGTGTTTCGGATTGTTACACTTACCGATCCAATCAGAACTTCACTGTTCTTTGTTTGATCTTGTTGATTCACTCCTGCGTCTGGTGATATCGATTTGGGGTTACTGCCTTTTCGGCTCCAGACTTTAGTAGTATTGCCTCTTACGTCTCTGTTAGTTCCATTCTTTCGGATGCCTCCAAGTTTTGGCGCATGATTACCGTGGAACCCATTCGGCATTCCATGCTGTGATCTTTTCTCCATTTGCCTGTGGCCACTTCGCCTTTCCCTGTTTTGGCCATCGTCATCATCAACCATTGGCGCTTGAGATTCAACGTTTCTCCCATTGTCCATTTCCAAAACCTGAGGTTCCTCGAGGGATGAAGCATCCTCAGTTGGTATGAAATCTGATCGCTGTGCCTCGGAATCTGAAGCTACAGATAACGGGCTTGATGACTCAGCTGGGGACTGTTGTTCTTCTGATGTGGTACTCTCGTCTTCCTTGGCATCTTTTTTCTGGTCCTTTACTCTTTGTTCTTTCTGTCTTAGCTTCTTCCTCTTCTTCCTCTCCAAGAGCTCAGCTTGTCTGCTCCAAACCAGTGAATAAGACTTAACGCTTGGAAACCAATTTAGAACTAGAGAATCTTGGATTTAGTAATGTTATATGACTGGTATTGCAATTGATAAGCACGCACCTTCTTTGAGCAGCTTCTTCCTCTTCAACCAGTAAACTTTGGCACCTCAGGGCTTCCGCATCTTTGTCAGCAAGCCATGCTTTAATCTTTACATTAAGAATACAAAGATTAATCACATGTAACGGATACGTGCAAAGCAAAGTCATAGTATTAGTCACTTGCACTGCCAACTAGAGATCAATGTTGAAACCTTAAAAGAAATTTTTTACCAATTTCTGTTCCAGAAGAAAGCTTGCGCAAGCAACGACATTTTTTGCCTCTAATACAGTTTTTCCAATTTCCCCGTCAAATATGTATTTTTGCATTGGTGCAGCCTCGTTACACAGGAAAGTTTTTTCACTTGCTTCATCAAGAATGCTAAAAAGTTTCTGCGAAGAAATTGGAAGCCTATGTGTTCTAGCCTGGATAATATCCTGGAGAAGCAGGAGCATATATCACTATATCAGCCATGAGTTGAGCATTGAGGATACTCTTTATCAAGAAAGGTAAAAAGAAATTCATACCAAAAGTTCAGAACCAGCTCTTAGATAAATTTGTGGCACTGCAGTATATCCTGGTTTTTCGATAAGTGACATTAGTCCTGACTCAACTGATTCCCCAGAAACATCCTACAAGAATCAAAACAAAGCACCTTAAGCTAGAAACGTCTGCAAAGTATATTGATTAGTCACACAGGTTCAAGATGCAGAAATAAAATGCCAGAGAAAGGGCAGAAAGAAATGGGACAGTGTTATTATTGTATCACACCTTGCATAAATGAAGAGAAAACGCATTAAGGCCTTAATAGAGAGTCAAAACCCTAGAAACGATGTGACAAACAACAATGAAATGAGTCATTGGGAAGACGGAAGAAGATGCAATACTACACTCATATGCGATGCTCACCAGTCCCTAATCACCACACACTTTAAAGACTCAAGCTAAGAAATGTTTTGTGCAAAATATATGTAAAGAGGAATTACACTACCTCCAGCATCATGCTCTTTAATGAGAGAATCTCCTTCGCATCAACTACCGAGAGCTGAAAATTACAAGAGGGATCGAACATGGTCATTACCTAAAGGAAAAAACTAATCGAACTGGCAATAACTCAGAGAAGACGAATAGAGTGAGAACTACCTTATCCCAAAACTCCCCCAGCGCATCCCTCTCTTTGCTAGAATCCTGGAATCACGCAAGCACAATCTTCAGATGACTTTTGAGAAAAAAAGGACTAAAGCAACCAGGAGTTGGAGAGACATAAAAACAAAAAAAGTCGAGTTAAGCTCAATAAAACCTTTTCAGGCTTTCTTGGACGCCGATGCATACGGCTATGCCTTCTATGGTTGACAGGAGAGCAAAACTCCCTGGTGCACTTTTCACACTTGAGCATTTCTATCTTCAAAGGAGTCAGTAAAGGCCAGCCTGGGAACGATACAGAACATCAAATAAATCCCAGGTACAATACCCAAAAGCTATACATGCTATTCAACAATCACTTTAATCTAATATGATAAACATCTCAAGAAAGTAAAACTATACATATATCCACATAAAACCTAATCACTGATCCCAATTCTAGAGAAGTACTTGTTTTCAAAGGAATCAGCAACGGCTAGCCTGGGAACGAAATAGAACATCAAATAAATCCCAAGTACTATCCCCAAGAACCATCACTTTGATCTAATATGATACACCTCTCAAGACTCTAAAACTATATATACCCAATCAACTAATTCCAAGTCTAGAGTACTACTTCTCGGACAAAGAAGACAATATCAGATCCATTCATATGAGAGACAGTTAACCAGGCACTAAGGAAGTAGATATTATTACCTGGACGCTCTAAGTTATGGAGAAGTTGAAAGAGCTGGACCGGATTATTATCAGGCCTAGGGAAGGAAAGAAAAGGATCCTTTCCAACCGCACGTCTGATGAGCATATCAAGAGAATCATTCCCATCTTGTTTCACCAGCTCCATCGAAATTCAACTGCAAACATCATCCATTGACAAAACACACACACATAAACCACAACAACCCGTAAAAACCTATCTAGCTTCCCTTAGCAACTATACATACAAATCAATCACACAGTATTCGATTCAATAATCAGAACCATTAACACAGACGCCTAAATCTTGTTTCACCAGCTCCATCGAATTCTACTGCAAACATCCATTGACATACACACACACAAACAAACTCCTATAAACACATCACCCTATCTATATAGGTTCACTAAGAAACTATACATACAAAACAATCACATAATATTCGATTCAAATCATCAGAACCACTAACACATACGCCTAAATCTCCTACTATGACACCGGAGAGAACTAAAACGTTTGGTTGATTCCGAATCTCATCAACAACAGTTACGTACACGCGAACGAATCGATATTAAGTGTTAATGGAAAGCGAATGGTTTTAAGTCCCGATCACGTACCAGTAGAACAGTAACAGCAGATCGGGCGTGCGCCGAGAGGAAGAGGAGAAAGAATATCAAGAGCGAGCGATCCTCGGGCGAGGAGCTTGGGAGGAAAGAAAGAAAGTCGCGGAGAGAAAATCAGAGAAAGTGATAGAAAATGAGGAGAAAATTTTCGGAGGAGGAGGAGGCAAAGGAGAGGTGTCGATGAAAAAAAAATATAAAGGCAGGCGTACGGAGAAAACAAACATAACCCTCGGGGTAGGCCTGGGCATTTTAACCCGGACCCGAAGACCCGACCCGGACCCGGTCCGAAAATACCCGATCCGAACCCGAACCGAAAGTTTACAAGTACCTTTTGGGTCTAAATTTCTTTTACCCGAACAGACCCGGACCCGAAGAGAACCGACCCGAATAGACCCCGACCCGAAAAGAACCGATCCAAATAGACCCGACCCGCAAGAACCGATTTGTACCCGACTTAAAAACATGTATATTAAAACTATGATTTTTTGTGTTATGTTTTATATATATATATTATATTTTATTTAGTTGAAATTTCTTTTGTTAACAATATTTATTATTATTTTGTAACATTTTTAAGTAATATGAAGCTTTAAACTATAAAATTTAGAGTTTAAAATGATTTATGTTGATTATTAATAGTTTAATTTAAGCTATTTTATAAATATTTAGATATATATGACAAATATTAATTAAATTTGAGTGAGTCTCGGTATGCCATGTATTTTTCAGATTCTAAATACCCAAACCCGATCCGGACCCGATATGGACCCGAAAAATTACGGGTATTTTACAGGTATTGAAATTATAGACCCGAACCGACCCGGACCCGATAAGACCCGACCCGGAACCGACCCGAAAAATTACAGGTACCTATATGGGTCTAAATTTTCAGAACCCGAAAGACCCGGACCCGATCAGGACCCGGCCCGAACCCGACCCGAGGACCCGGATGCCCAGGCCTACCTCGGGGGCTCCATCTATTTTCATTAAATTCCACCAAATATTGATTGATTAAAATTGGTAAAATACAAAGTTTTTTCTTTCTTTCTTTAATTAATTCTAATTTTGTTTTTTTTCTTAACATATAAGGTATGACTTTTAAGCTTTGGATGTCTTTTAAAAAAAGACTAGTCTTTCAAGGAAGTTTTCATTAAGATACATGGTTCATACACATTTGTGTTGATTTATTTGGTCTGATGATTCATGCCTTATTGATTTTTTCAAAAAAATAATTACGTGTGATAAAATTTTGGACAAATCTCTACATAAAAAAATTTTAAAGTTTTTTTTCACAAAAATAATTTTCAAAAAAAAAACGAAAATAGATATTTTCTATTTTAAAATTTTTAATATTTTATTTAATTGTCAGCTCTGATTCGTATATAATATTTTTCAATAAAAATAGTAATAAATCAGTCTTAAAAATGTTTCTCAATGTATCTAGAAAACATATACGATTTGCTAGAATAAATATAATTTTGGATAGTCAAATAATCAATTGTGAACCATACAAAATCACAGGGAAAAGAAAGCTGAAGTATTGAAAATGTTTCAATTATGCCACCATTATTTTCCAAAATGATGAGAATGAATCAACAAGCGTTACAACTCTTTCTGCAGGTACCAAAGTAATCAGGAGAGCCAATCATATAGACAGGGTTTTTCTCGCACTCCCCAAGCTCAGCCCATCGTCCACAGCTCTCATCTTCATCACTGCATTCACCACTCTCCTCATCCTTTCTTGCTTGTTTCTTTGCGTATATCAGCTTCGTCGCCACCAAGAGTTCCCCATTCAGCACAGGGCATCTAAAATGAGTGCTTGTCTGATCCAAAGATGCGTTCAAGTGCCTGGTGAAGAACAGAACTGCATTTCCTTTTACTGGTCTTAAGATGTTACTGGTTCCTGAGCAGTCCGACCAACTCCTTTTGAGTTTCACCTGAAGGAAAAGGATACTCAATATTGTGAAATACTCTTTTTTGCTTCTCAGGTTATGTACTGACCTCTGCATTTGGGAAGAGAAGCTCTCCACCTTCAGTGGTGTTTGAGACGTAGAGAATGACAGTTGCCAACAAAGACTCATGCGACACTGAGTTGGATTCTTCTCCAAAGTAATCTAACTTGTTGCCTGACTTCTCCGAAGTGTAACTTCTTACCTTGATGGGACCGCTGTTTTCTGAAAGATAAAAGAGAAAGACAAGCCATGAGATAGGCCAAGAAGAAAACTATTTCAAACATAACTCAAGAAAAGAGACCTTCTGAGAGCAATCAAAGAGTGTTCATATACTGGAAACCAAGATAAGTAATACCTCTTGGAAGGAAAGTCCACGCAGAAATTCTTTCTTCAATCCCAGCAACTATAGGATCCTAGTTTATCCAAAATTATACCAAAACAAGGATTGTTACATAACATTGTTATGACCATTCATGATATCTCTGTTAACTTGATAAGAATGTATGAGAAAGGTAAAGACATTTTTTTTGTCACAGAAAACCCACAAGCATGTATATCTTAGAGTCTATGTATCATCTTTACCACAAAGTGTTCAAGTAACATAACAAACGATTTGGAGTATCTGCCAACTTAAAGATAAACTAAGAACTTACCGGTACATCTAAGACTTGCTCAGAACTTGAAAGTTGCCTCTTCCCATCACCATCCCCTGATATAACCTCTGAAGTTTCCTTTGCCTGCAGAAAAAAGCAACAACCATTAGTCAAAGACCAATCTATTAATCAATATAATTAAAACAGGAAAGGAAGAGGAATGTACCAGATGATCACACTCTTCCTCTGACAAGAATCCACGGTAAAGGAAGACCCTGTGGTGCATATCAAATAGTTAGTTTCAGACATACATTAGTAACTCTTCCATTGTAATAAATTGCAGGCTATTCTAACAACTGATTCAAAAGGTACCTGACCTTGGTTGCCATGAAAGCTGAAGAACACGTCTCGGGTCCACAGACTTAGATCCAAAAACATAACTCGACTGTGTATAACTCTCACCCTCGTTTTCTTTATCTCTGAGTTCCTTTCGACTTCATATATTACAAAAAAAAAAATCAATCATTTAAGAACAAAAAAAACTATTTTTTCTTGATTGTGAGTAACGTTCTCGCAAACCCATTATTGCAAAATCTATTAACATGTTAAGGAAGGTGAAATCATAAATAGAATATAAGCGATTCAAAAGCTACATGCATCGATAAACGCACCTTCCACCGGAGCAGAAAGGAGAAGAAGAGATAATGATCAAAAGAAGGAAGATTTGGCTAAGGGAAGCCATTGATTCAGTGATGGTGGTAACATAGCTTCAATGAAAATATCTCATGAATATCTCTTCCCTAATTCATCCGATGAACACGAGAATCTGACGACGTCGTTTGGGGAGTTGTGACTTGTTTTACTTTAAAAGTTTTGAGAATATTACAAATATAACCTTTCAACTTTCGGACTTTCTACATATACCCCGTACCAACCAAAAATGCGAATGTAATCCTAGATGTTTCAAAATGTGAATTGATAATGGAATATATCAAAATTTAATGAGCATGTCAATAACTTCATAGCCAAAAAAATGTTTCAAGTTTCATTCGATAATTGCTTAGTAATTTTTATATATTATTCAAAGCTGTTTTACAACTTAAAATGTAGGATATTATTCACACATTTCTTAGAAATTACGGTTTATGATCCATTATCTCTTTAATATATATTCAAATACTATGAAGAGTTATATATTTCTTTAATATATATTTCTTGTAGCAAATAGATGCAACATAGCGATCACACGTGAACAATAACATATCATGAATGTATGGATGGATGGTGTAGACAAATAAGCTGCTAAAAATAGAACTGAAAGTGCCTTAAAAGAGGGATGGTTAGGCGATTTTTAAGGTTTGAGAAAATAACAAATTAAAACCAAAATTAAAGTTAATAAATAAGAATAGCCTTTGTTTGTCCGAGTTTGTCTCGATCGATCCTCTCTTCACAAACCATTAAAGCATTATCCTCCAAAATTACATTCGTCTTTTTTTCCCCTCTTTTCCAGAAGACAATCAATATTCATTCACACAAGAAAAAACAAATCTCTGTTCCTCGAGTCCTTACCATAGAAACTGAACAAAAACAATGGTTTGTACTCTCTTTCTTCTCTGTTTGTAATAATTTTGTAGGCTTGTTGTTTCTAAACAATGGCATGTAGAAGGCAATCAAGGTGATTTAGTTTCATTCCAAGTTAAGGATTGTATTTATCGTTTAAACAGCCTGAGTTTTGATTATGAAAATATTAAATATAGATGCCTACGTAGAGTTCAAGAAAATATAGATTTTGGATGCATGTCATGCTAGTATTGTCTAATCATGTGAGATCTCGATTTCTCAATATAGCCATGTTATATATTGACGTGTTTCTCCTTTCTTTGTATAGTTTATCACGTTTTAATTCATAAAATAACAACATTAGCGTGAGAACTCAATACCAAGACCTAATGTAGCACATATATCACATAAGCTTTCACATATAGATATTAGTATAGAACCATAAACCTAGCTAACTTAGCATACAAGAATATAATGGATGGCATGATTGAATGCAATGATATAATTGATATGGTATGATTGAACGAGAAGGCGAACGCTGCGTCGGGGATGGCAGTGGAGGACAACTGCAAGCTGAAGTTTATGGAGCTAAAAAGAAGAACCTATCGGTTCATAATATTCAGGATAGATGGGCAGCAAGTGGTGGTTGAAAAGCTAGGGAACCCGCAGGAGACTTACGACGATTTCACCAATTCCCTCCCTGCTGATGAGTGTCGCTATGCGGTTTTCGATTTAGATTTTACCACTAATGAAAACTGCCAGAAGAGCAAAATCTTCTTCATAGCCTGGTACGTTATATTAACCATCCTTTTATTTATTTCAATTTTACTTAATATTTGTCATAAGATTATAAGGTTAAAACGCTTAGAACATGTACAATATGTAGCCTCATATCCACTTATAAACAAACTCACTAAAACAAGACTAATCAGAAATGTAGAAATACTTAGAGCATTATTATCAATGGTTACATACTATCAAGAGTATCTAACCAAATACAATATTATTATCATTCAAGTTTGGTTAAAATCTAAACAAAAAAATGAAGTGAAGTAAATTACTTGGTACCATGTCATGTTTCTCAAAAACATATTTTGAGTTTTTCATACGAGATATACTCTTTATCATATTTCTACATTTTAATATTTGTTATATGTATTGGATAGAAACCTTGTGAAGAATTCTCATTGTGGATGTTCATAGATTAAGTTAGATTTAACCATTCTAAACAAGCTGTGTAAATACAAGTTAATACTTCTTATACAATATACTTTGAATTTTGTAATAAGTGTGCTTATATATCTTGGCTAAAAAAGAAAGGTGTGCTAATGTGTTTGGGCTTGTTGGATGATTATAGGTCACCGGATTCATCTAGAGTGAGGATGAAGATGGTGTACGCGAGCTCTAAGGACAGGTTCAAGAGATCATTGGATGGCATCCAAGTTGAGCTACAAGCTACTGATCCTAGCGAGATGAGCTTTGACATCGTCAAAAGCCGAGCTCTCTAGACATTTTCGTTGTATTCACCAAAGCATTTATATATCATCTTTCGTATTTTTCTGATACTAAGAAAACAAAAACAAAACACTTTCCATGTTATGCAATGTTTTTTTTGCTTAAAATCTTGATTCTATTGTCGTCACCATTCATTTTTAACTTCCCTTTTGTAAACATATATATTCTTGTGAAAATTTAAAAACAAGTTTTCATGACAATGTAGTCGGGAAGTTGAAACCATGTATGGCTTGTTTTCTTGGTTGGGTTAACGTCTCAAAGCAAATTAGCTTGTTGTGCAACTTCTCAAGTATGGAATACAACAATACTGTAAAAAAGAGAAAAAAAAAACAATACTGTGACCATCTTTAACAACATATGGATAACACTAAGTGATGAAGAAAAAGTTAAGCAACACGTCAATATGTCCGAGTGGTTAAGGAGACAGACTTGAAATCTGTTGGGCTTCGCCCGCGCAGGTTCGAACCCTGCTGTTGACGTATTTTTGTTTATCATCTGATTTGATCAAAACTAAGTTAAATAGTTCACTAGTTTTGCATTACAAACCCAAAAACTTTAATTTTACATGATGGTAGAATAAGCCATGGATCAAACCATTGTACTAGAAAGCATGAACACACACCCATACATTATGAAAAGAAGGTAAATCTCAATTTTCTTGGAACTTCTTCTGCACAGGCACAGAGCCACGCTTCTCACCGCTGCGTTGTCCCGCTCCATCTGCTCCCGAACCGGAAAATCCCATATTCCCTAAACCACCGGTACACCAAAACCAAAAAAGTCATTACATAAACAAACGCTAAAATCTAGAAACGCTATTTTCTATGGCGTTTACCAATGGTGGCGCCTACTGATTGTGAAGAGTCTTGAACAGACTCTGTAGACTTTTGAGTCACTTCCTCCGTCGTACCGGAGATCCATGAAGTAACAGCTCCGGTCAGCTTCTCCACCATCCCTCCTTCTCCTTCCTCCGCAAACCTTTCACCGTGTTTAATCGCTCCTTCTGACTTCGGATCCGGGAACCCTCCTAGCCTGTCCTCCACCTCCTTAGACTGTGTCACTGTCCCCTTCTTCGTGTCTCCACCGAGATGAAGCTTCTCGGTGACAACTTCCGACAAAACCTTGTCTTCCTCCCCTGGAGTCAGTTTCTCCGCTACATATTCTTTAGCAGACACGCCCTTGTCCTGTCCTTGATGAGCCTCGGTCTCTGTTCCGCTGGAGAAAGGTAACTTGTTCATCACGTTAGCTCCTGTCTCTTTGACCTTCTCGTAAACTGGAGTCACCATTGATGCAACTCTATTCCCGTATCCTTCACCGGAGCTCGGAGTTTCAGTTCCTTCTACACGGATCTCGTGGCTGACGTCTCCACCTTCCCCGGAGTATCCAAGCTTCGAAGCGACGGCGTTCTTCGCCGCTGCAGCTTTATCCGCCACGACTGAAGTCACTGATGCGATCTTATCGGTGTAGCTGCTTTGATCGGGCTGATGTGTTTCATCTTCTCTCTGATGCTCAGAACGTTCAGTGTTCTGTTTAGTTTGAGTTATTGTCGGAAAATCTTTGCCCAAAGCAGCTCCTGACTTCAAATCGAAGTCATGGCTCCTTGTCTGAAACTCTTTCTCCAGTCCAGATCCGTAGTTTCCTGCCGGCAAGTGGACTTGCCTCCTCTCCGGTAGATCTCTTCCATGCCCTAACTGATCATCTTCACCTGTTCTATTCATCCTCGCCATTGCTGCAACAGTCTGTGCTACTCCAGCTTCTCCACCAGCTGAGATACAGAAACAACATGGATCAAATAACTGAAACCCTAATTTAAAACCCTAAAACGTAAGAGACAAGCTATTACCTTTTCCGGTTGGATCGGTGACTTTGGACTGATAATTCGACATCCCACCAAGACCTCCTTTACCTGGAGCAGAAGGGTCCTCCTCTAATCCTATGGGTCTCTCTATATTGACTCTATGTTGTTCACCAGGAGCAAACGTCCTGGTCACATCTTCAGTCGCAGAGAGTAAAGACACGGGTGTGTTATGCGGCGTCAAAGTAGGAGTGCCTATTTTTTCTTCTTTTTCCGACACACCGAAGGGTCTTACATGATGAGGCAGAGCTTCATGGCCGTGAGAGGTATTGTGGGCTCGTAGTGGGTCAGATACTTTAGTGTGGGAAGAGGACACGACCGGAAAAGCCTTTGTCCCTGGAGGAACCATCTCCTCTTTCATCGGATCATGACCATGATGAGCTTTTCCTCTGTGCTACCGACACGAATCCACCAATAAACCGTTAATACCAGAACATTAAACTGGTAGAGATTAAAGTGAAGTAAGGCAAGGGAGGTACAAACCTGGTTCACCACCGTGGACTTGTTGGCCTACGTCGTAGTCTTCAGTATCTTCCTCATCTAGATCATGATCGTCAGGGATGTGTTGTTCTTCATGACCGTGTTCATGACCATGACTATGTCCATGTTTGGTAAGAACATTCTTTATCTTCTTTGCTTTTTCCTTCACTTTCTTCAGAACTTTTGATGGTCCTTTCTCATGATGCCCTTCTTCCTCTGCATCCAAACACACATACAAAACATTCATTAGCCTACGTTGGTTCTGAAAATTAGAACTCGGTTTAGCATATACCTGGATGGTGAATCTTAATTGGTTCCTCTGCTTGATGATGATGACCATGAGTACGTTGCAGTTGCCCTTGCGAATCCATTATCCAACTCTCTCTGCAATCAAAATGATTCTATGAAACTATTGAGTAGCTTCTTGAAAGGTTTATACACCGAGAGATAGCATGTGTCCTCTATATTTCTGCTAGGGACTGCCACGTGTCATGTACTGCCACGTAGAAAGCTCTTGATTATGTACGTGGCTCTCTTGGATGTAATCTTTATCCGGGAAGTGGCGTCACTGTAACTTCTTAAAGAAGTTACGTTAATAAACCTAACAGAGCCGGTTCCATCACTTGGTTGTTTTCACAAAACCGGTTCAGGCTTAACCCATTTTGGTAATGTATAAATGGGCCTGAAACAAGATCCAGTACGCTCTATCGCGGATTAGGTACGGTGGTAGAAGAACAGACACAAAAACGCGGGGGTTAGATGCAACCACCACGATATCCACGTGGCGTAATTTCATTTGTTTATCCAGTTAACTACTTTACGAAATTTACATGTCTGAATATAAAACAAATAATCGAAAGGGATCGCGAGGACCACGTGGTTGGTTTACTTTTTTCTGGGTCTTCTCAAAGGTTAAAGCTTTTGGTTCCCCACAATCTTATCGAGATTATCCTAGAAGAGGAGAGAAAAAGACAAGAAGCACAGTTTCAGATATGGCTGTCGGGATAAACGCGATGCCGGTCACGTTTGCGGCGCACGCGCTGGCTGTAATAGCGGCGATTATGGTGCTTGTTTGGAATATCAGTTACAGAGGTGGATTGGCTTGGGAAGCTGAAAACAAGAATCTCATCTTTAATGTATGGTTTGATTTACTTTAACTCTCTCTCTCTCTCTTCTTTTAATTTTGGTCTTTGTGTCTGCGTTGACTTTCTGCCTTTCTTGACAATCATTGGTCTTTGATTGGATGTGTGTAGTTTTTACAAATCAAATTGATTCTAGTTCCGAGTTCCTGTCTCCTAATCTTATGTTTTGTCTGTAAAGTTTAAATCTTTATCCATTTCTTAGTACTGATTCTGAGTGAGTGACTTTCTTTCTGTGATGGAGAAGTCTCTTTCAGTTGAACTTGTGAACTGGGGTTTTGATAGTTTGTCAGATAACTTTGACTTTGGGAGCAATAACCATTTGGTTGATGTACCTTAGGATCCATGAGTGTTCAGTTTCACTATAGTTTATGAGTGAAGTTACTAAAGAAGTAAAGATGATGTTTTGTCTTTATTGATGTTTGGTTGTTTGTATAAAGAAAATGAAATATCTTTCGGCTATTTGATCTTGTTTCAAAGTTCATATTATAAGCTCTTTTGTTGTTGAGAGTAAAAGATTATATAACATCCAAATTAAACATGATAGTACCTGAGGAGCCCTTGAAGCAAATGGGACTTCTGTTCAATTGTATTTTTAACTTTTAGCCATTCAAATTGGTACATGACCTTGTGCACAATATGTGTTTGTGTTCTGATACTTCTTTTATCTGATCCAGCTGCATCCTGTTCTGATGCTCATTGGATTTATAATCTTGGGAGGAGAAGGTAAACATCAACACCATCTTTTTTTAACAATGAGAAAAGCTTGTATAACTTACTACCTGGATTTTGTCACATTGATGATGGTCACTTGATAGAAAAAAAGACTACATAAACATGTGTTGTGAACTTGAAATGCAGCTATTATAAGTTACAAATCGCTTCCACTGGAGAAACCAGTGAAGAAGTTGATCCACCTTATTCTCCACGCCATTGCTCTGGCTCTCGGGATCTGGGGAATCTGTGCAGCCTTCAAGAACCACAACGAGAGTGGTATCGCTAATCTATACAGTCTCCATTCTTGGATTGGTATTGGAGTCATTTCTCTTTATGGCTTCCAGGTAAATCCCATGGCCTTTTGATAATTGTTAATAGCTACAAGAGCATTGTTCTTGACCAGAGAAAGATAAACAAAACATGTTTTGAACTTTGCAGTGGGTGTACAGCTTCATAGTGTTCTTCTTCCCAGGAGGGTCATCAAACCTGAGAAGCGGTTTGCTTCCGTGGCACGCAATCCTAGGCCTATTTGTTTATATACTTGCGGTTGGGAACGCAGCCCTAGGGTTTCTGGAGAAGCTGACTTTCCTGGAGAGTGGTGCTAAGCTTGACAAGTACGGGCCAGAAGCGTTTCTTGTGAACTTCACGGCCATTGTCACCATTCTCTTTGGTGCCTTGGTTGTACTCACTGCTTCTTCTAAGTCTCCTTCCTCCATTGATGATGCTGATAGCCACAGCTATTCTGCTATATGAAACGTTTTCTTTATTTCCAAGTTCGACGCACATATGTATTGTCACTTTTATTATCAAAAGATCATATTCTTATATGATGTATTTGGAGTGAAAACACTTTGTATTGTGGTTTGGCTGATTATAAGTTTGCTACTTCTGGTGTGTAAAACCTTTAATAATAGTGATGAATCTTGCAATAGTTTTTGTTAATTTATTTTATATATCTTACCTTCAATTTTTTTCCCTTTATAAACTTGATTTACATTGTTTGAGACTTGGTTTACATGGTTGTTGATGAAGAAAATAGATACTCAGAAGAGTTACAATATGAGTAGTCTCTATCAATCTTATGCTCCTGCTTCTGTCACTTAGAGCCAAACACAACGTCGTTAAGAGTCCAGTTGCTGTTGTTCAGCATCATCTCGTTGTAATGGAACTGATTAACTTCACCTTGGTAATCTGAGACAGGTCCTTGTATATTTGGAGTTTGGTTGTGGTTAGAGTCTGAGGAAGCAAACCACTCGGAGAAGAAAAGTCTTGGAATCTCATGACCAGAAGAGCATGGATAGTTGTTGTTGTTGTTGTCATTGCTTTCTTGTGATGGAGATGAAGATGACTGCTCTGGACGTGTCTGGAAGGAGATGACGTGATTCGAGATCAAGGTCTGTGGATTTCTTGTCCCGCAAGCAACTGATTCAGAAGAAGTTGTATGTTGCAATCTCTGAGACTTGAGCCATCTCTTTTTCAGATGTGAGTGCCAATAGTTCTTAATCTCATTGTCTGTTCTTCCAGGTAAGTACTTCGCAATCCTCGACCACCTAACCACACCCAAAAACAGCTCTACTATTTAGCATCTGCTTAAATAAGATAGTTTTTAGGTCAGAGTGATGCTTACTTGTTACCCAAGGAAGAATGAAAGGTCATTATAATCTCTTCTTCTTCTCCATTAATCATATCCTTCTTTAACCCTGGTCTTAAATAATTAATCCATCTTAACCTGCAGCTCTTCCCATTCCTTTGTAACCCTTTTAAATTCCAAACAAACAAAATAATCTAAACTGGACTATTTTGAGAGACAAAGAACTAAACAATAAAGTTTTAAAGATAAAAGAGAGACCAGCTTTGATGGGAACAGTGGTCCAGCAAGAATGGCCATGAGAGAGGATGAAGCTCCTTAGCTTCTCGTCTTCTTCAGGTGACCAGAACCCTTTCCTCTGTCTCTGCTTTGGTCTCTCTCCAGCTTTCCTGTTCACCATTTCTCAATCCTGTTATGGTAGAAGAATACATGTCTGCATTGAAATTTATATTACCAAAGGTGGACAGATAGAGTTAGCATACTTAATGTTAAGAAATGACCAAATGGGTCTGCTTATAATAGAAGACAAATAGCTTGTATACTATACGTATGCACTTATATTCTATGTATGTAATCATGTAGACCCACATGAAATTGAAGATATTTATCTGTGAGCTTCATTTGTATATGCATGTATGTGTACTCTATCCATTTGTATAAGCAGTGAGCAGAAAAGTCATAATGGTTATGTAAGGATGGGTTAGGTGTGTAACGAAATTAAATTATTGATACATATAGTATATAGGTTCCAACTCAAAAACGAATTAGAAGTATTAGTTTAAGTTCAATCGTATTTCAGATAAGTGATTCCTTCATGGAAGAGAAAAACACATTTAATTTGGATCACGTATGAATAAACTCAGTGGATGGAATAATCTGTCTGGTTCAGTTCAAATGATTGTGAATAATGAAACAATGATTATAGGGGAATCATTCAATCTGTTAAAGAAAGTGTAGCAAGTAGACATATTGTATTTTGCGAGACCAAGAACTTGAAAATAATATTTATGTTTATCTGCGAGTTATATCTATTAATTTTTTTTTAAGTTGGCTAGAAACTTATTGTATGTAATTTGTAGTGAAGTCAACATTGAGCTCCTATTAGCTGCAAGAAATTAATTGTATAGTTTTTTCCTCTCACGTTTTTGTCTTTCTTGACAATAGAACAAAGAGTATTACATTTACCCTGACAAGTGGACCAGTTATAACGTTTATCTGAGGAATATTGTTAACTTTTGCAATGTTAATTACTTATGTCCCCATCTAAATGAGCTGTTGCTAATTTTCAAATGCTCTGACTTTGGTTTTTACTTGTTGGCTCTATTGGCCTGTGGAAAACACATGTGATGACGGATATGCAATACATTGTTCTTGTGTCTTGACCAGTGACTATACAACTGATAGCGTCTACTGAAAACCCGACATCATCAATAGTTTGGGAAGCAACTTTCCCCCTACAATACCTTGCCTTCAACTATGAGAGGAGGATATGAGAATTCGCTATTGAAACATGGATTGGAAGGTATGAGTAGATATGAAATTAGAGAAACGAGTAGATGTTTGAAGTATTTTGTGTGGATTTATATATAGAGAGAGTCAAAGTAACATTGAAGTGGTGGTAGATAAATTTAAGAGCATGTAGTGGAGGGATTTGATTGTAGGGCATGATAACGAAGATTAATGCCGTGGTCTGAATGGAGAGGAATCATTAAAGTTATGGTTTTGTTTGTGTTGGTGATAATCCAAATTTTAGTAGATACTTTTAAACATCACACTAATTTAATTGTAAGTGAAACTATATATCATTGTTGAGATAATATCAAGTTTGATGAAAATAAGAACTTCACATATCTTGAGTGTTTGCTATATGTGTATTTCAACACTTGACCCACAAAATTTTCCTTTTCTAACTGATTTGTTTAGTTGCTCTACTAATTTTTTTGTCTACCTCTTAGAATTTTTGTTTTGTGTATGTTAGGAAAGAGTATTTATGTGGTCCTTATGCAAAAATTATACTTCTTTCATCTCGTATCACGCTGTGATATTAGAGGTCTTTGTGATAATGGATGGACACCTTGTGGTTGTTTGCAAAATGAGCAACGGTAAAGACCGATGATGGAGGATATTTTTATGTTTACTTATTAACTGTGTACATGTTTGTAGGTGTATCTGATAAAAAATAGTGTTTTTAGGTTTTTTTTTTCATTCAAGAAAAGCCTATGACAAAAGGCTAGAGTGTAACATTTTTCTTCTTTATAGATACTAGATTCTTTTTCCGCGCTACGCGCGGTAAATATATTTAAATTTTTATATTTATTAATTTTAATTTGTATGTGAATTTTGACATTTTCATTTTATTTAATTTTAAAAATTAATTTTTTTTTACTTATTACCGGTTGAAGTGGATATTTTTATTATTTCTATATGGTATTTATGGATAGTTTTAGTTTTAATTTTTTCATTATAGCATGAATTAATATTATCTTCAAATATGTTTCTATTATAACTAACAAAAAAATAGTTCCACAATTAACTAATAATTTTTTTAGCGTATTCAAACACTTATAAATTATGGAAATTATATTATGAATGTATTTTACTAAATCTTGCTTTCTGTGTTTTTTTTTGGAAGACACTTTTGGAAATTATCTTATGAATGTATGTTACTAAGTCTTGCTTTCTGTGTTTTTTTTTGGAAGACACTTTTTGAAAATTATCTATGATTGTATGTTACTAAATTTTGCTCTCTGTATATATTTCTTGTTTTATTTTGTATCGTTTAATTTTATTGCTTATTCTTTAATTCAGAGAATTACTATTTACAATCTTTTACCATCATTCTATCTTGTTATTCTATAAGGGATCCAATATTTTTAGTAGTGTATATGCTATTTTTAAATCTGCTTACCATTTAGCTATTAAGAACAAAGTATCATGAAAATATTCATGTGACTGAAAAAAAAAATTATCACAAATATACAATATAATTTGATGACATATGTTTTTATTTATTCTTGAGTCTATATATGTAAATTTACTTGCAACTAAGTTGTATGTTGTTGTAGTATATATCATGTAATTTAATCTTTATTGATTTAATATTTATTTTTTGAGTGTCATTTCTATTGTTTGTTGGACCAAGAACACTTCCAATGTAAAATTTCAATTTTTTCCTTCCATTTGGCGTAATTCAAAAATGAAGCTGAAAAATTGAGTAATCAATAAAATAAAAAGTATATTTCAGTTATAGAATAAATCTTTTTTACTCTATTATGGAATGAAAAATAAAGTGGGTTGAACTATATCTTACACCAAACTCTATTTTATAATGAATTATGAAGTTAGGTTGGTGATACTCTAATATCCAATGATTACTTATTTTCTCAAATTTTCATTATGTTTTTGCCTTCCATTTCTTTCTTCTTCACTCAACACTGATTACACCATATTTTCTTACTTCGTCAAGATAAATATGATTTATGACTCCACCCATTCTTTATGCTGGTCATATACCTTAAAAGACTTTGATTGATTTTGTTAGTTTTCTCTTTCCAATTGCAATGTAAAGTTTTTTTTACGGTTTGGCTATTTCTAATACATTGAGATATCAAAACGTTAGAAGGCATGTGAACTCTTCTCTGTTGTTTTGAGCTGGGTATAATTTAGATTTTAGATGTTATCAATTGATTCTATTTTTTTGTAATAATTGGAAAACATCTTTATGTCTTCCTTACATCACCCTTAATTGGCCTAGCTTATTTCCTTCCATTTAGGACTGCACATAATGAGAGAAATTCAAGGTGAGGACCACTAAAATATTGTGTAAAGTTAGTATAACTATTACCCTATCTGTTCAAAATGTAATTAGTTTTAGCTAAAATAACTAAATATTAAAAAGTTATTAATTTAAATATTTGTCGTTAATATATAAATTCAACTAACTAAAAAGCATCTACATAATTTAAGTGGTCACACAATATGATGCTTCAGGTCACTTGCAAAGTACTCCCTCTATTTTATTATACTTGTTGTTTAAGATTAATGCACATAGATTAAGAAAATATCAAATTTTATAAATTTTATCTTGGTTGCATTAAAAACATCATCAAATAAAATTAAGTCAACCAATAAGAAAAAAATGGTATTTTTTAGTTAGTCAAAAATCTCAAACAACATTAAATACTATTTAGAATAAGGAGAATGTCATTTATTATGAAACAAAATTAAAAAAAAATCTAAAACATCAAGTAAATTAAATCAGAAGGAGGACAATATTTACTGTAAAGTATACTTCATTTTAAATCCTATAAATATCAGTTAGCAAAAGAGACAATGTTCTCTGCGTATTCCATCACCATCGACACAACAATACCACTGCCAAACAATCATAGAACTGGGAGTAATGTTTTAATGTCTTAACTATACATAAACTGAGATTAAGAGTTAAGAGAAGAATTTGGCGTCAAAAGCACCTTTTTCTTGAAAGTGTGGTTAAGCATCATCAGTACTATGATAAATGAGTAGCCATGGAATGATGTCCTGAAAATGATAAACTGACCCCTTTAATACTTGTGCAGATGCGACATAGCGGGATAATAATTCAGCACGCCGATAATGAGCTCTCTGATGCCAACACTATAAATAAATTGCAGTTTCTTGAATTAATTAACATGAAGCTGAGAGAATTGGTTACTGAATATGGACACAAATAAGAAGATGAGTTTTGTCTTTACTTATTTGCGATGGCATCAAAATTTTGGATCACTACAGCAACACTAAAAGCCATCCCAAAGACATACATCGATAAGTTATGTACTTTTATATCCTTGAAGGCGTCTTTTTATAATAGGCTGCAAAACTAAAAAGCATACCCCTTATGATCTCTATGAATCCAAGTTATATGATGGACTGCTCATATTCTACTGCTATAAATAACAAATTAACTCAGTACTTCACAAAAAAAAAATCAGGGCTAAATATTAGTATTTTAAGAGAGAAGTCTTAATAATCTCACCTCTGTACACACTCCAGCGAAATCACTTGAAAGAGCCGTAACTACAAACAACGACAAAAATCACATGAGTTGGTGTAGATGTTGAAGAAACATGCCAACTCTTAGTACGTATTAGGATGCTAAGGTGGATACATAAGCTAAATGTCTGAAGACTGAAGTAGACGATCAGAACAACAAATGTAATATTTTATATGAGACTATGTACTGAAAAAAATCAGTAGAGACTAACCATGGAACAATTAAAAGAATTAATGAATCCCATGTTGATAGCAGTCAATAAAAGAAAAGGGGAAAAGTATTAGGAGAAAACTTTGAATTCAACTGAGCAGTGGTGCACTGAGAACACAGTAGTTGCAGCAGCAATTCATTGGAAGCTATGAAATCCATTTGGTTGACAAATCAATACCTTGAGGATCCGAAATTCAAAAAACCAAGCTTTTAGAGTGGTCTTCTTCTTTGAAAATGTTTCAGGAGACAAAACGAAAGAAGAATCTCCATCATCGCACCGTCTCCGCTGCCTTCATTCCCACTATCCCGTTATTTCTATCGTCATCTCCGCTTTCACCATCAAGCACAAGCTCCAAATCGTTGAAGGTCTCATCTTGTAATCCATAGACGACCATTCATGCACCGACCTGCAGTAATACAAAGTGACAGAGAGTTTCTGGTGGAGAGGTGAGATCTCCCGTTGGGTTTCATAGCCGTAGCTTCAGCTTCTTCAGTAGAGTTAGCGTTCTGGGTGGATTAAAATTTAGCAGGAGGGTTTTATAAAGATGGAGAAACAAAGGGATGCGAAAACGAACTCAATAATGTGGACAATAATGAATACAATTGATTACTAGGAGGATGGGTCGGGACAACAGAGATTTTATGACGATGAAACTGAGAAGACAGAGTGTTCGGATTTGGGAGTGTATCAATTTGGGACATTATAAATAGATTCAGCCCACGAAGAAGTCCGCTGGTTTTTATTTTAACAAAAGAAACAATGACGTGGCAAATTAAAGCTATATGATAGGTTAATTTTTTAATCCTATGTGGCATGCTTCTCCTTTTAGTATATCCAACTTTTAATATAGTAAGATTTATTGTATTTTATCATAGCTGCTATTCCATTTACGTCTATTAAATTTAACAAAAGATATGCACAAATCTGAAAATGATAAAGAGACTTGCAAGCACGTTTGAACTTAAATAAGGATAAAAATAAAAGAAATGTAAACGACACATATTTAAATCTAAATTTTTATGGACTGTATAATTTGTGATCAAATTTTCTTCTTGAGTCTTCTTGAGAAAATAAGGTTTAATAAGTGTTAAGCGATGTCTCACTCTAAAAATGACGCATAGGTTTATTGGCATACATTTTTAGGCTCTTTACTCCACATGAAACACAAAGAAACAAATCCATTTAAATCAAATGGTAGAATTCTTAATCATAATGTGAAAATAGCTTGGAATTCTTAAAATTAATTATGTTTTCAAAAGAATATAAACATAATTTGATGTATACACTTCATACTAAAACAAGTAATTGTATTTTGGTTTCCAAGTAAATAAATCACTACGAAATATGTGGTATTCACACCGGAAATAAAGAAAATTCAAACTAAAAACTTTTGAAAAAAATAATCCGTGAATCATGCTAAGATATTCAATCAACATATGCAACAGCAACAAATGTCAAATTATAAATTTCAGGAACATATATAATACAGTTGAAACTCTATAAAATAATACTATTTAATTAATAAACACCATAATAATTATCTTCAGATTCAAGTTGAGCCGTTTCAAAATATGACACAAATTAATAAAATAATAATATAATGACTTTTTAGAAAGTTTTATGTAAATGAATGGTTCCATTAAAATTATAAATTGATAATTTATATGTATACATATTTTATATAAGTATGAAGTTATCATTATTTTTTTTATCTTTTATTCACAATTGAATTATCTTTATATTTCTTAACACTTAATATATTTGATGAGATTAGTAAAATTGTATCTAAAACCACATTTAAATTTTATGAAACATATTTTATATACACAAAATGATATAATAAATCAATATAAATGTCAATTTAAAAAAAAAATCAAAGATTTTTCTTATTATTTTTAACATTTATTTAAAAAAGAAAAAGTTTAAATAAATAAAACTTTTATCAATTAATAACTCTATAAATTAATAAAATTATATAGTCCTAACATTATCAATCTATAAATTTTTTTACTGTATAAGTAAACTGGAAGATAAGTGGATGTAGGAATTACATACTAG
Organism: Moricandia arvensis; assembly: GCA_905132765.1. Classification (NCBI taxonomy): domain Eukaryota; kingdom Viridiplantae; phylum Streptophyta; class Magnoliopsida; order Brassicales; family Brassicaceae; genus Moricandia; species Moricandia arvensis. The sequence continues at coordinate 11,136 of CAJHQP010000434.1, read as the reverse complement.
ATGAGCTAAAATTAGCTTAAATTGATTTGGTGATTAATGTTCGATGGCATGGAACATATGAAAGCAATTCTCCAACATCTATATAACTACATAAAAGTTTTGCAGTATAACTTCAGGAAAGTCAAATAGATTCACACAACATTTCAAAGCCAAATATATGTTAGTTATCCAAAAAAAATATCCAAAAACTTAGATTGTATATATTATGGCTAAAATTTGTTTGAGTTGCGAAGTTAGAAGGGTTTGATTGCTAATTAAGATTATCTCCAAAAACAATTAATAATTCTACAATATAAAGATTTTCATATTTGTACTACATTTTCTGAATTTAAAAGTTTTGAATGATAAAATCTTAAATTTGATGTTTTATTATACAAAACTTCATATTTGAAGTTTAATATTTTCAATTAGTCTCACTTTTTTAGATTGCTATGCTCTTTTACTCATCCCGTACCACAATATGCAACCAAGCTTCTAATGAGAAAGATGCAACTTGGTTCTTCACCGTGCTCATTCATGTACTACCTTGTCTGGACATCTTTGTCACACATCTATTGGTACCTTTTTGTGGTGAAATTCAAAGGTTAAATCACATGTAACCATTAGTGGATTTTGTTTTTGTATGCTTGTGAAAGGTATAGACTCTTCTGTGATCATAATTTGGTTTTCCACTAACGCGTTCCTTTACCATTATATTCATGTGATGCCTTTTGTGAAATATCAAATAAAATTCCATATTGCAAGTTTAGACAATAAGTGTCTAATATATAGAGAGAAGTCAAATTTTAATTAGTACAATACATTTTGGGAAGGAAATCAATCCATGCAAGTCAGACTCTGAGGCCCAAAGTCGACAATATCGTATTAATCAGACAATAAAGAGTTGGACATTGACTCACACAAACCCAACAATTGGTATCAGAGCGGTTTGACGAAGATATGCAAGAAAACCAAAATACCTTTCGAATGAGAATGAGACTCTTCAAGTTGGAAGAATCGGTTTGTTGCAGATTCTAGTCAAGAGAAGTTCAACTCTAATTAGTATGAGGCCTTTTGGGAAAGAAACCAAAAATAGATCCATGCGAACCAGATTTTTAGGCCCAAAATAGATAATATCGTACTAATCGGACAATAAAGAGTTGGATATGGGTTCACACAAACCCATTTGAGTCAACTGGTTCAAAGATTTACTTGCATCAAGTTTTACGTGAGAATGCATAATAGCTGAGTCTAATGCCAGACTTGTGGACTAAGTCAAAGTTGACTGTCGGAGAGAAGATCCCTTACATATTTCCAATGTGGGATCTTCTCTCCGACACCCTCCCTCGAGATAATGGTGGGTATAATCATTAATCTCGCATAATCCATCATACCCCCTCCTAGAAAATGCTTTATTTCTCTAGCAATCTCGAAGGAATTGAGCCTTCTTGGGCCATCAATTCGTGGGATGATCAGGCCACTGTCCGGGCCGGATTAATGGGTCATGGTGTGGGCCCGCTCTGATACCATGATAAGTTTCTTGGGCTTCCAACTTAAAACCAATTTGCGATAAGTGGATTGACCCAAATCCCTTATATATTACTCATGTTCCTTACATATTTCTAATGTGGGATTTTCTCTCCGACAATAACTCAGGGGATGGAATGATCTATCTGGTTCAGTTCAATGATTGTGAATGATGAAACAATGATTATAGAGAATCATTCAATCTATTCAAGGAAGTGTCTCTTAGTAAAAGCATCATTAGCAAGAAGACAGATTGTATCTGCGAGACCAAGAACCTGAAATAATATCTTAAGTTTATCTGCAAGAATACCTATTAGAAGTTGGCTATAAACATTTTGTTTGTAATTTGTAGTGAAGTCAACATTTAGCTCCCATTAGCTGCAAGATATTATAATTGTATAATCTTCTCCTCTCAAGTTTTTGTCTTTCTTGACAATAGAACACAAAACGATTACATTTGTACCTTTTATAAGATTTCTCTGAGGAATATTGTTAACTTTTACAATGTTAATTCCTTGTGTCCCAATCGAAATGAGCTGTTGCTAATTTTCAAATACTTTTGACTTTGTGCGTTTACGTGTTGGCTCTATTGGCATGTGGAAAATGCCTATTATGAAGGATGAACATTGTACTCTTGTCTTGACCAATGACCACATCTAATGTTATGACGAATACTTATACAAATTAGATCAATAATCTTCTTGTGCTGAAACATGAATCAACCGGTTCTTCATAATCCCAACAAGTCTATAATGTAAATGACCACAAGCACAATCCATAACTCAGATATCTAAACCGGTAGCTAGTAGCTACAGCTCTCTATAGTGCCTAACGAACCTTCCCATCTGACAGGTTTCTTGTTCTTGAACACAAAGTAGAATCAGGAACTAATCATGTTGAAATGGAATCTGGATAGCTGTTGAGGAATGGTTGATATAACCGGTCCATATCTCTGTCCCAGGAAAAGAATAACACGGTTAGCAATTTGGGATAAGACACATTTCTAAAGGTTGATAGTATTCTGGAGATATATATATAAGAAACAAAAACCTGAACATTGTCATAGAGTTCAAACAAAGGGACGGCCAAGAGTTTCAAGTTTTTGGGCACTGCAAAGTACTCTTTCTCAGATAAGTGAACAATGTAGAGTCTCTTGCATTCCTGCCATTACAAAAAAGAGAGATGTAAACAAAACCTACTCATGAAAAGAGTAAAACAGGAATGCTGTGAAGCTACTTATGTGTTCATTTCTTACCTTTGGTTTGGTGATGTGAGGAGGGCAATACGGATACATCATTGTTTCAAAGTTTGGACGCCACCATGTCGCAACACATTCTCCCACCTGTTAAAGGGAAAAAGCTATGGATCAAGGACAGAGCGATATACATAGACATGTGTGGACTAGTGACAAAGTCTATCAAAGAACCAAGACCTATCTGCATTACCTTCTATGAAACCCTCATTATTAGACTGCTAATAAGTTATTAACCAAAAGGTTCCTACTTAGAACGGCTTCTCCCTTGCTTTAAGAGCAAGCACATGCCACCCCGACCTAGTTCCTTAAAGGCAGCTATATATACTTAAGAATCTGGTCACTATCAGTCAAAAGATTAGAGAGGAAACCAGAATAGTACCTTCCAGTCGGGTACAATACCAGCCGAATTGCCGCCAAGCTTACTGGTCAACTTTCTTTTCAAGCCTTCGACTTCTGCAAGACATAACGTAGTACATAGTACACCCAAAAATGAAGCAACAAAGAAAATCAGAGCAGTATAGAAAGTACTAATAACAGATGGTTGCTGCATACCATTTTCTCCAGGCTTCAGGCGTCCACCTGGAAGTTTGCAGAATGTGTTACCAATTTGCAGGAGAAGTATATGAGGATGGTTGTGTTCTTGTACCTGAAAGTTTGATCAGCAAAAGGTATCAAGGCCAACCCTAGGGATGGAGAGAGAGGAGAGAGAGAACAAATCTCAAATCATAGTACGTTGTAATAACTCTTGTATAGCTTGACACCAACCATTCACTTAACTTATGCACCAACGAGATACATATAGATGTTGCTCATCCGATTATAAGACTGACCTTTAGCATGTTAACACATTGTCTTATGCTTAAAAGAAAATGTGAATCACATAACAATTGCACCAACTCTAAGACAGGAGTCTGATAACAAGCATAGTCGACTGGAAATCACAAAACATTATATCACTCACAGCTAGAAAAGGAACAAAAAACACATACCAGAAGAATCCCTTCAACGCTAGTCCTCATGCCCTCTTTCATATAGCTGCAAGCACACCATCAATAAAACAAGAAAGAGATATGCTTCAGTCATCAACAGACTTCAACAATGTCTAGAGTTAAGACTATAGAACTCCAAACTAAAAAAGAAAGAGACTTTCGACGGAATTACAAAACAAAAGTGTATATAACTACACCTGCTCCCCTCTTAAATCAATCACTGGATAGTTATATAACAATGTCCTGTGTTAGATCTTTCTTAACAATAGTCACCAGCAGCAGCAAGAACGTAGGTAATCGTTTACGAAATCAGCAAATCATGATTTAAGCATGTAAAGGCCGGAGCTTTCTTCCAGGGTTCTTCTAAATTCAGCAGTAGCTACTAGAAGAAGACAGAAAACAAAGAGACGGAATCGTACTTGACTTTCATACGAGCGAGTCGGTCGGCGACGGAGGTGTCCTTCTCCAGCTTCGGTTCTTTAGTTCCGAAGCTGTAGTTCGAAAGAGGGTACGTGTTCACCACCTGCGACATCGCCATCTCCCTCTCTCTCTGTATCGATCTGTTTATCTCGGCGGCGGAGGCGACGGCAACAGAGGAGTAATCTCGTCGGAGAAGTTAATACGACTTCGTATGCACTACAACTTCTAGAGTCGCGCTCTATGCTTGAAATTCATACGACACCGTATCAAATCAAAACCATCGATAGCCCATTAGATAATCAGGCCAGGATTTAAAAGGCCCATTTAATCTCGACGGAGACTTAAATACGACGGCGTATCTACTACAATTTATAGGGTCAACGTTCTATGCTCGAGATGCGTATCAAATCAAAACCATCGATGGCCCATTAAAGAATCAAGCCAGGGTTTAAAGGCCCATTTAAATTCCAGGCCCACAAGAACCTCTTCATACCGCTTGCCTTCGTCACTCTGCTAAACACTTCTGCAAACTATCAATCAGCAAACCTAAGAAAGCGCGCGAAAATTACCAAGTTTCGCCATAGCCAACGACCTTCCACGAAGAAGCAATCATGAGCAAGCATAAACAGCAGGTGATTTCTCGATTCTTCTCTCCCAAACCCAAACCCTCACCGCCGCCGAATCAGGAATCCAATCCCGTTGCCTCATCATCAACACCGCCGCCGAAGATCTCCGCCACCGTCTCCTTCTCCCCTTCCAAGCGCAAGCTTCTCTCCAACCATCTCACTGCCACGTCACCAAAGAAACCTAAACTCTCTCCCCACACTCAAAACCCTACACCCGAACCCGATCCCAATCTACACCGAAGATTCCTCCAGAGATTCCTAGAACCTCCACCGTCGGAACAACAATCTATCCCGATTAAGTACACACCATTAGAACAACAGGTGATAGATCTGAAGCGTAAGCACCCGGATGTGATTCTGATGGTGGAAGTTGGTTACAGGTACAGATTCTTCGGAGAAGACGCGGAGATCGCAGCACGTGTGTTGGGCATATACGCTCATATGGATCACAGTTTCATGACCGCGAGTGTACCGACGTTTCGACTCAATGTTCACGTGAGGAGGCTGGTGAATGCAGGGTACAAGGTTGGTGTGGTGAAGCAGACTGAAACTGCAGCGATTAAATCCCACGGTGCGAACCGGACCGGTCCGTTTTTCCGTGGATTATCGGGTTTGTATACTAAAGCCACGCTTGAAGCTGCTGAGGATATAAGTGGTGGGTGTGTTGGTGGTGAAGAAGGTTTTGGTGGGCAGAGTAATTTCTTGGTTTGTGTTGTGGATGAGAGAGTTGACACAGCGAGTTTTGATGTTAGAGTTGGCGTTGTTGGTGTTGAGATTTCTACCGGTGAAGTTGTTTATGGAGAGTTCAATGATAATTTCATGAGGAGTGGGTTAGAGGCTGTGATTTTGAGCTTATCACCAGCTGAGTTGTTGCTTGGCCAGCCTCTTTCACAGCAAACTGAGAAGGTACATTAATCTCTGTATGAATCAGGAATTGCTATGCTTCTTAATGAACTATTTGACAAGAATCTTTGTCTGTATAGTTTAGTATACTAGAACTTATGTACTGATGAATGGTTGCTTGGTATCATTTGTTTGGCAGTTTCTGTTGGGATATGCTGGACCTACTTCAAACGTTCGAGTTGAACGGACATCACTGAATCGTTTCCGCAATGGTAGTGCAGTAGATGAGATTGTTTCATTATATGATGATCTCAGTGCAAGTAACCTAGCCGATGATAAAGAAAACAAGGTGGAGGTTGCTGGAGAGAAAATATCTTGCTTGTCAGTTCATGTATGGCATTTGATTTCATAACAACTTTCATTTTCTTTTATGTTGAAGATGGGTTTTTAACGCTAGATGTATCAACCATAAGATTTTTCAATGAAGTTAGTTGCTAGCTGCAACTCCTGCTAATTTGCTGCTTTGTTGATGTTGCAGACAATCATGAACATGCCACATCTGACTGTTCAAGCCCTTGCCTTGACACTATGCCATCTCAAACAATTTGGATTTGAAAGGATCCTTTTCCAGGGGGCTTCATTTCGCTCTTTATTAAGCACCACAGAGATGACTCTCTCAGCCAATACACTCCAACAATTGGAGGTGATTCCCACTTTATTTGACCTGCCACAGTGTGATATCCAGTGAATATTAAGACTCCAGTCTTTACTCTAACAGAGATTCCCTTTCTCAGGTTGTAAGAAATAATTCAGATGGATCGGAGTCTGGCTCCTTATTCCATTATATGAATCAGACTCTTACAGTATATGGTTCCAGGCTTCTTAGACACTGGGTAAGACGCGTTTTATTTTCTTCTTAGCTTTGGCACAAAGGATATATTGGTTTTGTTTCAGCTTTTTGAGTTCTGATAATGCAGTAAGTCACTACTGTGGAATGATAAACAAAACTGTCGTTGTATTATAATAAAGAAATACTTATGATTTTACTGCCATCTTCCAGTTCTTGAAGGGACATAGGTTTCTATACTTGCCCTTCAAAAACATAGTCTTCATGGGCTTTTCGTTAAGTGGTAGGGAAATTTCTAAAATCATCGCTCATCATTATTTGTGAACACTTTCACTCGGCAGGTGACTCATCCTCTTTGCGTTAGAAATTTGATATCTGCTCGCCTTGATGCTGTTTCTGAGATTGTTGCATGCATGGGATCTCCTAGTTCTTCCCAGTTCAGCGATGAGTTAGATGAAGAAAGTTCTGAGAGAACAGTTGTACCATCTGAGTTTTATTCTGTGCTCTCCTCAGTCTTGACAGCTTTGTCTAGATCACCTGATATTCAACGTGGGATAGCAAGAATCTTTCATCGGACTGCTAAAGCCATAGAGGTGAAACTTGGCTTGTCCTTTGCCCTCTTATATATCTATCTGGCATATAGTGCAATACTGCCATAATTTTTTTCCGCAGAAGAATTAAAGCGCATTTATGTTGACTAATCATAGAACTCTTTCTTAAGTAAGTTGGCTAACAATAAAAGAGTATTGGTATCTTGGTGATATCTAGTCAAACAATTTCCTGCATAATAATATCATCTGACAGAAATTGCTCAGGATCCTATCCTCTTTCCTCACAATGATATTCATTTTTGATAGTCATTTGTAGAGCTATAAATTTCAATGGCCAAAGCATTTGTTTGTTCTTAGATTTCTTGTTTAGTTCTTTGTTTATCACTCATCGTCACCTGAGGCTGAGAGTTCTTAACTTTCTGGGTGAAAAGTTCATTGCAGTTATCGAAGCTACTTTACTTGCGGGAAAGCAACTTCAACGTCTTGGCATAAAGCAAGATTGTGAAACGAGGAGTATGCAATCAGCAACTGTGCGGTCTTCTCTTTTGCGAAAACTGATCTCTGTTGTTTCATCCCCTGCTGTGGTTGACAATGCTGCCAAACTTCTCTCCGCCCTGAATAAGGAGGGGGCTGCTCGAGGAGACTTGCTCGAAATACTAATCACTTCCAGCAGCCAATTTCCTGAGGTTTGTATACAATTAATCGCTTCTCTCTTTATGTTATGTTTTCTGCAGCATAAAGCTCCTTAACATTGATTTGATTTTCATGAATCTATGTTTGGTGGTGATTTTGTTTTTCATAACTAATTATGTTATTTACTCTGCACAGCTTGCTGAAGCTCGCCAAGCAGTTCTAGCTGTCAGGGAAAAGTTAGATTCCTTGATAATTTCATATCGAAAGAAGCTCGCAAATCGAAATTTGGAATTTCTTGAAGTGTCTGGGATCACGCATTTGATAGAGGTACTCTCCAGAGAACTCGTGGTTGTTGGGATGATGCTTTCTTACCACAAGAGTTCAGCTTTCTTGATTCTTTTTTATTACCCCTAAAGCATGTTCATGTACTGGAAGAGAAAAGATTTTAAGAAGGAAGCTTGTTTTAATTTGATTTCGTGCATATTTTTACTAGACATCGCTCACAGCTACTGAGCCTAATATCTTCATTTGTACCAAGTATAAACGCATCATCTTTTAAAATTTTGGACATTTGTTTCTGATTTGAAGCTAATGATTTCTTTCTCTGATACAGGTGCCTGTTGATGTGAAGGTTCCTATGAATTGGGTGAAAGTAAATAGCACCAAAAAGACTATTCGATATCATCCCCCAGAAATATTAGCTGGATTGGACGAGCTAGCTCTAGCAACAGAACATCTTGCTATAGTGAACCGAGCTTCATGGGATAGTTTTCTCAAAAGTTTTGGTAGACACTATACTGATTTTCAGGCTGCTGTTCAAGCTCTTGCTGCGCTGGACTGTTTGCACTCCCTTGCAACTCTATCTAGAAATAAGGTTTACCAAAGGAACATACCCCCAATAAAATTCTTGAAGTCACGGCTCTTTAATTCTTAACTTTTGCTCTTTTTTCCCTATGCAGAACTATATTTGTCCTCTGTTTGTGGATGACTGTGAACCAGTTGAGATAAACATACAGTCTGGTCGTCATCCTGTATAATTCTGCTCTCACTTGTTATTCTTCCTTCCTATTGCCTAATTAAGTTGGGAATCTATTGTTCATTTCATTTTCATTTTTTTTCTCAGGTTTTGGAGACTATATTACAAGATAACTTCGTCCCAAATGACACAAGCTTGCACGCAGAAGGGGAATATTGCCAGATTATTACTGGACCTAACATGGGAGGAAAGAGCTGCTATATCCGTCAAGTTGCTTTGATTTCCATAATGGCTCAGGTAAAAATGGAGATTAACAATTCACTCTTATGCTTTTTTATTATCTCTTACATCTGTTGAATGCCAAATAATTCTAGTCATTCCCTTCGGTTTCCCAGGTTGGTTCCTTTGTACCAGCTTCATTCGCCAGGTTGCACGTTCTTGATGGTATTTACACTCGTATGGGTGCTTCAGACAGTATCCAGCATGGTCGAAGTACCTTTCTAGAAGAGTTAAGTGAAGCCTCTCACATAATCAGAACCTGCTCTTCACGTTCACTTGTTATAATAGATGAGCTTGGAAGAGGCACTAGCACACATGACGGTGTAGCCATTGCCTATGCAACATTACAACATCTCTTAGTAGAAAAGAGATGCTTGCTTCTTTTTGTCACGCATTACCCTGAAATAGCTGAGATCAGTAACAGTTACCCGGTTTCTGCTGGTACATACCATGTCTCGTATCTGACATCACAGAAGGATAATGGCGGTTCTGATCATGATGACGTGACCTACCTATATAAACTTGTGCGTGGTCTTTGCAGCAGGAGCTTTGGTTTTAAGGTTGCTCAGCTTGCCCAGGTAAACTCCGTCTCTATTCTTTGATGCAGATGCTTACACAAGTTCATATCGTCACATAAGATGATTGTTGAAGGCATTTTAGTCCGCTCATAGAAGCTGATCTCCACATCTATATTTGACTGTAGATACCTCCATCATGTATACATCGAGCCATTACCATGGCTGCAACTTTGGAAGCTGAGGTACGTGCGAGAGAGAGAAAGACAGTTAGTAGCATAGAGTATCTCATGGAGTCACCAAATGCGCATGATGAACACCCAGAATCTCGTGACTCTGAAGGTTCAGGGAACGCCGAAGAATCTACGTCTGTTTTAAGTGACTGGTTTGCAGACCTGAGATTTGCTCTCTCCGAAGATGACCCTTTAAAATCATTGGAGTTTTTAAAACGTGCTTGGAAAATTGCAGAAGATTTAGTAGCAAGGTCGGAAAGTTCATCAGATTAAAACCCCCACTGCATCATCATCAACATTTAAGCAAGGATGCAAGGTTTTGACTTTTGATAACACTGCTTGGGTTTTACTAATGTGCAGGCAAAATAGTTATGTATTTAACAAGAACATCCCAATATATAAAAGGGATTGAGATTGAACATTGAGGCTATCCATGTAAGCATGGAAATTCCAGCCAATCATAAGTTAAGAATGTGCCTTGTGATCATCTATGCTAAAATCAAAGCAGGGAAGCGTTTGTTACCAAAGGGCAAGAAACAATAGTAAGAGAGGCCGTGTTAGGGATGTTAAAATGGGCTCAAAGCCCGCGGGCTTAACGGGCTTCGTATAAACGGGCGGACCCGTTACCCGTTTATTATGATATAAAAAATAAACGGGCTTATATGGGTCCGTCCGTTTAGGCCCGTCTCGTTAATGGGCATACCCACTAAATAAATGGGTACCCGTTTAGGCCCATTTAAGAATTCTTTAAAAAAAATATTTAAAACGAATTTAAATATTTTTTATATTTTGTGTGTTTTGAAACAAAATAGTTATATTATATATAGTTTTTCCTTTTTTTTTAGAAAATGATTTAGGTTATAATTATGTTTAAAACCTACTAGAATTTGTTGATATTTTATGATATTATGAACTAATTAATATTTATCAAAAATAGAATAGCTTTTTTCAAATTTTGCTTTAATTTGAATTTCTATTTATTATAAAGTTATAAAATCAAATAAAAACTATTAAAAATTATATTAAGATAGGACAAAAGATCATTTACAAAAAAAAATAGAATTCACAAAAAAAACTTAAACGGGCCTAAACGGGCTAACAGGCACTATCAACATAAACGGGTTTGATAGTAAACGGGTCTAAACGGGCCTGACATTAAACGGGTCTAAATGGGCAGGGCCTAAACGGGCAGAGTCTAAACGGGCCCGGGTAGCCCGTATTAACATCCCTAGGCCGTGTGGATTGGGTCAGATTTCTCCAACAGAAGTTTCTATGGGTCACGTGAAAACCAATTTGCTGCAGCCTGTTGTTGTCTTTATCAAGGTTCTTCTATATTTTAAGTTGATCAACATTTTCCTTTTGTATATATATAGAGTTCCTGTCTTGATCAGTTGATTTATACAAAGACTTTTCTATATAATGTTATATGTGTTTCCTTTGCAAAATCTTCGTATCTTCTAATT
>CAJHQP010000433.1:0-193563 GCA_905132765.1 Moricandia arvensis | reverse complement strand
CATAAAATGAACTAGGAACCGGGACCATTAAGGCACCGATTGTGAAAAAGGAGCTCAGGTGTGGGAACCGAAATTTACACCATCGATTTCCGTAATCGGAGAAAATCTAAGAAATCCTAAATTTGCCTGAGGTCCAGATTTCTGCTGAGCCTACGACAAGTGATCAAATTATGAATAATAAAACTTAAACTAATCGAATATGAGTTGCGAGTAAAAAGAAAGATTTTATTGAATCGTCTTCGCGTAAGGATGCTGCTGGATACAATAAGTTTTAAGAGCTTTGTCCACAAGAGCTGTCGGCGTATTCCTAGTTTTAGCACCTAAACCTAGTTTGAGTCCCAGCTCAATGACAAAAACGAAATTGCTATAAAATATTTCTAAGTGCTAAGTTGCAGAGATTTCGTGTGTGTATGTGCCTCTCCCTTGCTTCGTTTATATAGGTCTTCAAGATCATTCGTCTTTCTTTTTCTTCCCCGATTCAAGTTTACCTTCCGCGAAAGTCTTCCATATCTCCTCGTTTTTCCATTATTATCTCGGAACTTTGAAAATTATCTTAATTTTCATTTATCTTCTGCAGATATCCAGTGAACCGTCATTATATTTGGGCTCATTTTCATCTAAAACCGTAAGTGGGCTTTTATCGCGTTGTAGACCCTTTCGGGCCGTTTTGCGATTTAAGCAAATTTTACGATTTATTTCGGAGAAATCGTCTCTCGTATGTTTTCTCGATACTGAATCCACAAGATAGTAAACCAATATGTATAGTCGAGATAACATTGGTGTTCAAGTTTACCGTTATCGTTTTACACGATTGACTCATAAGTTTTACGAGAAAACTTGTTTTTTGCGATTTTATCGTAAAAAATCAACGGAAACTCCAATCGAAAGGAAACAAGAAATAGTCAAGATTCAATGGAGAGTCGTGTGCGTCTGGTCGCCCATGGGCGACTAGACTTGGTGGTGAGTCTAATCGCCCATGGGTGACTAGACATAAGGTGCATCTAGTTGCCGATAGGCGGATAGAACTTGGAACGGATCTTAGTCGCCCTTGGGCGTCTAGATGTTGCGTGTCTATTCGCCCACAGATGCCCAGACATGGAAGCGACTTAGTTGTTCCCTCGATTGCACGCCTTGATTCATTATCATGATGAGATGGGTTAGGCGATGAGGAGTTCATATGCGAGAAATTCTGGTTTTCTTTTTATCAAAAGAGAGGTAACGTTTTTCCGCGGTAACTTTCAAGAATTGATTTCGCCATGACCATTTTTGACCCCAACAGTTAACCCCCCAACTTGCAAGAATTTCTGAAGCATTCTGGCAAGATGTTAGATGTGTTAGATAAGTTAGACGAAATTGATGGCTAAAAGTAAGAGGATGAAAAGAAGTACCTTTTTCTACATGTATGTGGAGCAAGCTTTCAAATTCTTTACTTGCTTGCTCACACAAGAAAACTCTTCCAAGGTAGAAAATCCTTTTCTTCTCTCTTCTTCACTTATTTTTATTTGTATCATGGCTTTCAACAACGAAGTTTCCGAGAAAGCATTTCCTTCAATTGTTGCTCCGAGAGCTTACGCATTTGGGGCAATGAGGTCGTTCCAAAGGATGAGTTTTTGTGACATTCCGTCGACCCTGAAAAGGTGAAGGCGTATTGGGAAGTGGCCTATGGACTCCCACCTCCACGAATCGACTATTGGAGTCCTACGAGACCAATCTTCACATTACCTATCAAAGGGCCGATTGACTATAGGAGCTCCTTCCTTGCCATTATCATGGATTTTTTCCGAGTCCGCGAGGAGGTGGAGTTTCGGAAGCCGAAACAAGGGGAGAGCGCCCACTCCCCTCCTCGTGTCTTTCAACATGCTACGAGGTGCACCTTCTGCAGTGCCGCATATGGTTTCCCATCCTTGTAGTCATACTCTGGTTCCTGGATCATTATGGCTTGTTAGTAAGCCAAATTTTGCCTGGCGGCCTGCAACACCTCGTTGGAATTTTGGTTATGAGTTACGAACGAGGGATGGATCTAAAAATCGACTATTTTCTAGCCTTTTCTATCCGAAGAAGGTGGGTCAGATGACCCGATATTGTCTCAAGCTGAGAAGTTTTATGGCGGTGATTCGTCGTTTTAGTCCAACTTCCATGGTTGGAATAACTGCTACTTCTTTGTCCAAATAAATAATGCTTCTTATGCGGAAGAAAGCTTCAGGCGAAGAATGGGTCACAAGGGTATGAGGCCCTGCATCATCCACTAAGGACCAGTAGCATCCTTCCTTCAGCCAACCTTCCCTAGTCAGTGAGCATCACCCATGTACTCTATCTCTGTCTCCACAAAGGCTCCCTGAAGGCTGATCCCAAGATGTAAGAAGATGGGTGTCAGAAGGCTCCCCACCATCTCCTTGTTTTTGTCGGATCCCTTGTAAGGTTTGCCCTGCAAGGACACCAAGTGATCAGAGAAAATAGCTCCCAGGTTCACCTGCTGGTCTCTCACTAGTGGTGAAACAAACTCCTCATCAAGCTCAAGCAAGCCTTTAACTGACTGGTACAGAAATGTGAGCTTCTGAACCCTCAGCTTGTTGGGCTCCATCTTGCACAACAGAGTGCTGGCAAGGATCACCAAGAATTAGCGCATGGACGAGTGGCGGACGTCAGTATGAGTGGCTGATCTGGAATCGAAGTGGCTTGTGGCTATGAGTCCCCAAAAGGTGGTATGTCCAGGGAAGGGAGGGACGGTGCAGCCAAGGTTCTCGGGGTTATCAAACCCGTAGATCTGGCAGAGGTCAGGAATGGTGATGTTGTATATGATGTCTCTGATGATGAAAGTCAAATAGGCCTCAGTCACCCTCTTCGCCCTGGACTTCTGGTAAATCACTCGGGCTGTGGCCATAAACTGTCGAACCAGGTTAGGATATAGTGTATACGGCCTAGTAGCCATGGTTCACATCCTCAGATTTTTCATCATGTCCCTGGTATCAGACCGGAGGCCCAACTTCTTCAGGAAGTCTCTGTTGACGAACCTGGTGGGCTCAATGGAAACGCCTTGCCAGACGTTGTAATAGAGAGTGTCGTAGTCATCCCAGTCTTGAGACACAACTTTGTGCGTTCATCCTCTCAAAGCTACAGCTGCCTTAGGATCAAGGTAATGCTCAAATGTGTCAATCAACTCCTTCTCCTCTTTGGGCCAAGGGTCACAGCATGGGGGTCCTGATGGTGCGGAACTGGAGCCACCAACGTCGAAACGTGCCTTGTTTCTTCTCTCACTCATCTGAAATCGCCAAAATAAGCAAGAATCAACAAATATACAAAAATCGTTACGACCGTCGATCGACGGTTCCTCACGATTATCAATTGATGGTAAGCCGCAAAATCACTGAGATCTTTAACTCTCAAATTGAACCAAAAATTATGCAAACTCAAGTTACGAACAGTTGATAACTCTTAATCTAGTAGTCCATCACCCTAAACTGTTCTAAATCTTGATCTAAACCCTAAAATTTTTGATTTTTCTCTCAAGCTATAGAAATTCCCTAAACTAAGAGATTTAGGGAACATACCTTGATGACCGGTGGATTAAGTGAACTAAAAAATAGAGAGTGAAAAAATCAAGTGGGTTAGGCTCAATGATGAGAAAAATCGACCGAAATTCGAGAGAGAAGTCGGCTCTTAAAATCGCAACAGTTTTGGCGGTTATGAAAAAGTGTTTATTAAAAGGGATCGTGTCAAGCTTATACAGTCTCGACACTCTTCCGTTGATCGATGGTCCTATAGGGATGTCGATCGATGGTCATTCATGTGCCCCTATTTCACATTGAAAGTTCACGTGCATATCTATATTTTTATTATATATATATATATATATATATATATTGTTTTTATATAACTAAATTTGTTACATAGATTTTAAATTTTAAATATTTACAAGTGAGTTGCCTCCCACTAAGCGCTTGTTTAAGGTCGTAAGCTCGACAGAAATTTGGGTTTATCAATCGGGATTTGGTATCTCTAGACGCATGGTCTGAGAATGTGGAATTTCAGCTTTACCGAGTAATGCTTTACTCTTTGCCTATTCACTATGAAGTCCTCTCCTTTTGGGTTAATCAGAATAATTGCTCCATAAGGTGTAACTTCTCTCACGGTGAAGGGTCCTGACCAACGAGAACACAATATCCTGGGAAATAAAGTCAACCGAGAGTTGTATAATGATTCTCTTGTCGTGATAGGCTTTAGTTCACTATGAAGTCCTCCCCTTGGTCGTTAGGTACGGAATGCTTAGAAATGATTTTCTTGTCGTGATAGGCTTTAGTTCTCTCTTTGTAAATTTTCGAGTTCTCGTAGGCGTGATACCTGATCTCGTCCAGTTCATTCAATTGGATTAATCTTCTTTCTGCTGCGGGTTTAGCATCAAAATTTGTTGTTTGAATGGCTCATTCTGCTTTGTGCGCTAGCTCGACTGGGAGATGACATGCTTTTCCATAGAGTAAGTGGAACCGGGTGGTTCCTAATAGTGCTTCAAACTCGGTTCGGTAGTTCCAAAGTGCATTGACATGCCTTTTAGTTGTTCAAGCATGGTATCAATATCCTAAACAAATCACTATCAAATTAACCATAGTCTTTAACACACAAATATTACTCTTGCCAAAAGAGATCAGGAGTAGTATTTAGGGATCAAATCCATAGAGAGCTATGCCATACAATAGATTTCTTATTTCTAAAGATTAAGAGGGGTGTATTGAATTGAGAATTTTAGGTGATTTGTGTAAAAATGACAAATTCACTGTTATTCAAACATGAATTTCAAAAACTCATTTAAAACTCACTATTATTGAACTTAATATTTCATAAAGTACTCTAAAATTCACTGTTATTGAAAATATTTTAATTTGTGGAGTTTTATAATTTTAAGTGATTTTAGAGTGTTTGGACGGATTTTCTTAGTTAAAAAAATAAAAACTGAAATCTCATGGTTTTAAGTGATATTCTAGGGTGGTTTAACAAAAATCACTTAAGACTCTGCAATTCCTTAAAATCATCTACAACCTTATTAAAAATCGAATCACCTCAAATTTTAAATTGAATACATCCCCCTTAGCTAGATGAATATATATATATATATATATATATATATATATTGGTTGGGAAACAATCAATTAAGAAAATATTCCTTATCAAGAAGTAGAGATGCAATAAGAAAATATGCTAATAATCAAAATATGGAAATAATGCAAATATGGAAATAATGTAAATATGAAAATATTCTAATAAACTAACTTGATGAAAATGTTAATATGCTAGATCTATGGTTTTACGCTTAATGGATTATAGTGGATAGGAAGCACATATATGTAAATATACTAGGACTCAAATATTAATTATTTTGACCCTTTTAACTCCAACTCTCGTATGCGAGCAAAAGGAAAGACCAACGATTGACGGCGAAGGCCTGATGTCGATCGACGGTGAAATCAGAAGGAAGTGTGAACGATATTTGATAAGTCCACCAGACTTGTTAAACTAGCTCTCGCATGCGTCTAACAACCTAGTTCAATGTATTCTGTTTTGGTATAGAACCTACTCTTGTAGTCATCTATGTCTTACTTTCGAGATCCTAGTTAGCTACTCTAGAATGCAAGCATTAAACACAACTCGACTGATGGATATTAACTTAACTAGCAATCCTACTTTTGGACTAATCCATGATTGCTACCATTGAACCCTAATTCTAGTTGATGACTACTCAGACATAATCAAAGAAAGAGTAATAATCTGAATATAATGCATAGATAAAATATTGGGGTTCCAATACAAAATCTCCATGAGTTATGAACCTTCTTTCCTAAAAACGTAAAACTATAAAGCTGTATGAGTTGTGTCAAGCATTGCCTACGCTTGCACTTGCACACTCTCCATGCTCTCAATACATGAGCATAAATATAAAAACCCTAAAATCTAGGTCGAAACTCGTCCAGGGCATTCTTGTCTTTTGTCCTCTAAACTTGGCTTTTCAGTCGGCTGTCTGCGAGTTGTCGTCGATCGATGGCAAAGGTACATCATCTATCGACCTTGGTTATTCATCATCAGTCGACTCTAAGTATGTGTCGTCGATCGATGACAAGCTTGTACTTCAACTCCTTAAGTAGTCAGCTACGAATTCTTCTCTTCTAAATGCTCCAAAAGCTCCAAGTATCTCAATTTATCTCCAAAACATCCTTGGACCTGTAAATACTCTAAAACATATCCTCGATACACATAATAGACCCTAAATAGAGCCTAGAACATGGCCTAAAACTGGTAATAAATAGGCTATATCAACTCCCCCAGACTTAACCTTTTGCTTGTTCCAAGCAAACTAAGCTTGTGAAAGAGGTTTGAAAAGC
The DNA here is from genome assembly GCA_905132765.1 of Moricandia arvensis. Classification (NCBI taxonomy): domain Eukaryota; kingdom Viridiplantae; phylum Streptophyta; class Magnoliopsida; order Brassicales; family Brassicaceae; genus Moricandia; species Moricandia arvensis. Next base: position 187,195 of record CAJHQP010000433.1, on the reverse strand, counting down.
GCAGACTCATATAATGTCTAAGTATAACTGTCACCTTACTCTGTTGTAACCACATCCTATCAAGTTATTCACAGAGAAACTTTATATACCCTATTCTAGTATATCAACCAAATCCAGTCTACCAACAACTTAGCAAATACTAGTTTGACTCACCCCTCTACTGATTTCATTTCTTCGCATAAAATAAAGTGTAGGCTTTACCTTGGGAGTATCGATCAAAGGACACTTGGACTCTACCTCTGCATGTATCTGAAAAACTAGGCACAAAGTCTTCTCTGATTTCTTTCTCCCCCTTCTCTCTGAATCTTTCTAGATCTCAAACTCAATGGACAATGATGCTTATACAGTCCATCTTGCCATCTCATTTTTGATTTTTCTCTTCTTTTTCTTGTTTTCTTTTTCTTTTTTCTTTTTTTTTTCTATTTGTTTTGCTTTTTGGGCACAGTTGTAGGCAAATAGTGGGGTCATCAGTAATGTACCTACCCCTCGCTTCCAAAAATGTGTGATCGTTCCTCCGAATTAGAATAATGGGGACTTAGGTAATTTACCTACCCCTCTGCATCTCGGAAAGTCATCTCAATATTTTAAGCTATTAGGTAGATGCTGAAGAGAAAGAGAGAAAGGAACCAAAGGTGCAATGACTTGTACCTGCAGACTTGCAGAAGGAATCCAATCCAGTGTATACCAAATCCCAAATCAAGAAAATAATATTATGATTGGTGTTTGAAATCAGCTTCGGTTCCTTCAAATTTTCTAAGCAAGTGTGATATAGTCGCAGGATGATCCACTTTGGTATCTCTAGTAATCTCTGCAACAACCTTCTAAAAATGGTGCTAAAGTATGGTTAGCCAATAATAAATCTTGATCATAGTCCCCTTCTTGACTCAATAAAACTTTTTGAAAAACTTATATATATATATATATATATATATATATATATAGCAAATAAAACTCAAAACAAATTAAATAGCATTAACGAACCTATCCCAAACTTAAATTACAATGTCCCCAGTGTAATCCGCCCCAGATTGGTTAGGAAAAAATAAATCATAAGTAAATAGATTAACTAGAAAACTCGATACCAAACTCGGTAAAAGAGTATCGATTGATGGTAGGCGTGTATGGTCGATCGATGGTCGCGATCCATTGTCGACTGATGGTGCATCTATGGTGTTGATCGATGGTGAATCAAACAGTCTATATAAAACAAAATAAAACTCGAAATAAGTAGTAGTATAAGTAAAGACAAAATAAAAGCTTACTGAACAGTGGGTTTCCTCCCACTCAGCGCTTGATTATAGTATTTAGCTCAACGTTGTGAACTCTTTGACTTGTAGGAAGTTGGATCAACACTTGGAAAATATGTGTCTACATCTTCATTGCTCTTCTGAAACCATGTACTGATGAAGTTCCTTATTGCCTTGTCTCTTCTGGTTTTCTCATTCCTTGTAATTGTTCTGAAAAAGTCTATTGAATGCATTCCTCTTTCTAGTTTCTCAATATTGCGCTGTAGCATTCTAAGTTTGGCAGTTGTAGTCTCTGATAAATCTTTCAATTGCTGAGAAATATCTTCCTTCATCAGGCTATGAGAAATGCAATCTCATCAAACCTATCTTCTAATAATGTTTATGATGCTGTCTTCTGTATGTGGTCTTCAGTGTTGATCGTTGTGTTAATGTTGCCGTCGATCGTTGCTCGGTTTTCTGCCCAAATCGCATGTTGTCTTTGAACAATATCCAAATCTTGCTTCATCTCATCAATGTGTGCAGTTAAACCGGTAAGGCATGTGTCTATAGGATAGTAGACATCATCCAAAATTTTGTAAAAATCATCCAGTGACATATCTTGTGTTATGTAGATCGCTTTCACAATATCATCAATCTCTTTGCTGATGTATGTCTGTTGATCTTTCTTAGACTTAGCGATCCTTGCTGCATATTCTGGTAAACATATGTAGCTCTACTCAACCAAATTAGCTTTCTCTAGAACTGCTCTGATGTCTTCAGCTTGCACATTTACTACCCTTCCATCTTTTGCTCGTGCATTACCATTCTCATCTTTGTAGATGACATACTCATCTTTCTTTACCCAGTGGAAAAGTTTGTTGCCCTCAGTATAGAATGCTCTTGCACCTTGCTCATAACGCCAATCGATCGATGTCCTGATGGATGTGTGGATCGATGGTGGCTTGAAAGTATTTGGATCAGTACGGATCGGCTTGTGTCTCTGCTCCTCAATATCGATCGATGTTGAATGGTGTGCGTCGATCGATGGCCTCTGCTGCTGTCCAAATATATTATCCGATCCATTAGCCATAATAAGGGAACCTACTACATCCTTCTTGGAAAAATGTAGTAGTCTCCCATCAAGAGCCCGTGCATGTCCCTCTGGGTCTCTGAAAATTCTGAACTCATCTAGTCTAAGGTTACCAATATATGTCTCTTCTGCTCCATGTATGTGTTCTGGTTCGCGTCTGATGTCATTCAAAGGCCATGAGTAGCCTGTGATCGATGCTTGATTATCTACTCTCACATTCATCACCCATACAGCTTCCTCTGATGTCAGGCCGAAACATTCAACCTGCTCTTCCTCTCTGTAATCTTCATCGTATCCTTTGCATATTGGACGCGTGTCGATCGATGGTGTATGGTGACCGTCGATCGATGCTCGATAACCAGACTATTACGCAAAAAGGTTTCCAGCTCCATTAGCCATGGCAAGAATATCTACAATATCTTCCCTCGTGACATTAAGTAATCTGCCATCCATAGCTCTTGCGTGACCGTCTAGATCTCACATAATACTGAATTCATCTAGTTGTAGATAACCATATTAGTTTTCACGTTCTCTAGCTGATCTACTTCGGATGCTGCTCCTTGGTCAGTATCGATCGATGGCATAGGGTTTCCGTCGACCGATGTCGAATTCCCGAATTGATGGGAAATATGAAAAACACCACCTCTTCCATAGCAATACCACATTACTCGATGGTTTCTTCTTCTATGTAATGTTCGTCGTACTCGGGGTGGGCTGTGTTGAAATCAGCATTTATGTGGTAGTTGTTGATCGGTTCTGGAGTGTGAGTGTCGATCGATAACAAAGGGTGGGCGTCGATCGATTGCTGAACTACAAGCGTATCGATCGATACTCTACACTGGGTGTCGATCGATGCTCCATCCTCCAACTCTTCATCGAAGTCATAATCCCAGAAGCATGTGGCCACAAAGTTTTACATTATCACACAATTCAGTTAGAGTAGCCTTGTTCCTATTCTTGACATGTTCATAGAAAATATTTTGATCAATTAGAGATAGATACAACCTGTTTAACTTCATATCGTAGATAGCTCCTACGGTAGCCATGAATGCTCGCACATGTAATAGCGAAGAGTTCCAATCTATTTTGATGTCCATCATGTGGAAGTCTACTGGTACTAAGGTGTTATTAATTTGCACTGCAAAATCTTTTACCATCCCTCCTGAGTTCACTTTTGAGCAGTCTACAATTGTGAAGGAATCAGTGGAGGGTACTTTCAAGTTCAGATCCTCTGCCATAGTTATTAGCATGATGCTCACTGATGATCCAGTATCACTGAGGGTATTGGGGTATTTGTTGCCCTTGATAAAGCATGGAATCACAAACTTCCCAGGGTCACTCTTCTTCTTTAGACAAGTCCTTTGTTTCATCTTTTCTCTGAGATGATTGAACATAACTTGTATATCATCGTCTATCACCCTTGTTTCCCTGAAAAACATCCACAACCTTTGAGTATAATAAACTTCATCAAAATGAGTGTCTACAGTTATTTTTAAAACTCTTTTGGTAAAGCTATCCATCTCTTTTATGTTTGCTTCTCTGCGTAGATGTTTGGGGATCTTTTGCTTCCTCTTGTGGTGTCCCTCATCTTGTCTATCAAGATCCATACTTTCAGATGTGTTAGTATAAACCGTTCTGAGTGGATGCACAATCAAATTTTCAGCAATGCTTGGTGGTCGAACCGGCTTCCTCATTTGTCGATCGATGCTCATGTCGCATTGTCGATCGATCTCTCTATCTCTATGTCGATCGACTGTCTCATGTAAGTGTTGATCGATGTTAGTCGATTCACACGAAGCTACTGATGCTGCAGGATTCATTGTTGATCGATGCTCTTTGGTTGGTGTCGATCGACACAAATGCGAACTGCCAAATGACATCAAACTTTCCACACGAATTTCTCCTTCTTGTAGCCTTTATCTCTTAAGTTACTGCCAAAAATCATCATCAATCAATGCATTGACGTGGTGCTTCTCTCCATCTTCAACTTTCTCCTTGATCAGGCTCTCATGTCTCCTAATCCTTTTACTTGTTTTCACACTTGATTCTCCAGCTTCTTCACATGGGTGTTGAAGTTCTCAAACTTGGTGTTGAGGTTGAGGTACAACACATCTATCTTTCAATTGAAATCTGTTGAGATGAAGCAATAAAGATCAAGAGAAAGGAGAAGAGGAGCATTTGAATCAGTTTAGGCGCCATTATGAGTTTACTTGAGAAACAAGTATTTCCGTACAACCAGTTGGCCTTGGGTCTCAAGTAAACTCATCTGCTGATTCATGAAGCTAAGGAGAGTACAAGAATGATTTAAATACATGAGGATGTCGGCCAGAGCAAAGGAGAGAGCCGTTGGGGGCTTTGAAGGTCAAAGAGTCACATGTGAGCTTAAGAGGAGCTGTCACTTTCACCAAGGCTGTTTGTGCACCTACCAGCCTTGTCCTCATTCTAATTGTTTATTCTTATTGTACTCTGCTGAAACTCTTTATGTCTCTAGTAACATGTTCTAAATCAAGTAAGCAATAAACCATTCAGTTTGCTCTCTCTCTCTCTCTTCACACGGCAATGCCTCTCTCTCTCCTTTATTCTTGCTGTTCTTGACTAATCTCCAGCATAATCTCCCTTTAATTCTCTTAAACTCTCATGGTATCAGAGCATACAAGTTCTTGAAACCTAAATATCTTTACTCTTTTCTGTTCTTCCGCAAATCTATCCCTTTTACTCTGATTTCTAGCTTGTTTCACCATAAACTTTCTCTTTTAAAGTCCTGTTTTTTTTCTGGTCGAAATGGAGAAGGTCAAGGTGGTGATTCCAGTAACTCTCAAAGGTGTCAATTACCTTTTGTGGTCAAGGCTTGTCAAGACAGCCTTAGGAGGAAGAGGTCTTTGGACTCATGTAGCTGAAGGCAAGCCCTCAAAAGAAACCAGCCTAGGAGAGGATGGTAAAGAAGTGGTGGTGGCGGCTGAGGAAGGCAAATGGGATCAGGAGGATCTCATGGTGTTGTCAATCATTCAAGCCAGCCTTGATACACCAATCTTGGAAGCTTACTCCTATTGTGAAACTTCCAAAGAATTATGGGAAACCCTACAGAAGGTTTATGGTAATATCTCCAACCTCAGTAGGGTATTTGAAGTGAAGAAAGCCATAAACACTCTACACCAAGAAGACTCTGATTTCTCTCAGCATTTTGGGAAGTTTAGAGCATTATGGGCTGAGTTAGAGATGTTAAGGCCAGCCACTGTTGATGCAACTGTTTTGAATGAAAGAAGGGAGCAAGACAAGGTGTTTGCTCTACTGCTCACTCTGCACTCAAGCTACAATGACCTGATTAAGCACATTCTTAGGGCTGAGAAGTTACCTTGCCTTGAAGAAGTTTGTGCGCAGATACAAAAAGAACAAGGGTCAGTGGGTCTATTTGGAGGAAAGACTGAGCTTATCCTTGGAAATCAAGCAGAAGGTGTTGCAAACAAAGGGACGTACAAGCAAGAAGACAAGAAGATATGGGTCTGTGACCATTGCAAGAAGAAAGGCCATGGAAAGGACAAGTGCTGGATTCTTCATCCTCACCTCAAGCCACAGAAGTTTAGGACCCCATTCAATGATGCAAGAGCTCACTTCTCTGGTCGAATGGGAGAGTCATCTACTGCTGGGTCCAACAATCCAAGAGCTACGACCAGTGAGGGAATGGTTTCAGCATCCAGCAACCATACAACCTTGAGTTCTGCTCATAATGACACCATCAGAAGGTCTGACCTTGATGCACTCATCAAAGCACTCAAGGAAAACTCTGGTAACATTCTTGGTACCTCTTTGAATGCTAATATTGATGGTATATCCCTAAATACTTCAGCTTGCTCAAAACTGTCTGAAAATTGCTTAAAAATGTCTAAACCTCTTGTTATAGATTCTGGTGCTAGTCATCATATGATAAGTGATCTAGGACTGATTAGTAACATTGTTCCTGCTCTTGGTAATGTGACTGTTGCAAATGGTGAAAGAGTACCTATTAAAGGAATAGGAGATCTTAGGTTGTTTAGTAAAGACTCTAAAGCTTTCTATATGCCTACTTTTACCTCAAACTTGCTATCTGTTAAAAGAGCCACAAATGATTTGAATTGCAATGTTACTTTCACTCCTAATGAGGTGTTCTTTCAGGATATTGAGACTAGTAAGTTGCTTGGCAAGGGTGTGACAAGGGGCGAGTTGTATTTGCTTCAAGACACCAAGCTAGCTACTGATTTATCTGTTGCTTTAAATTCCATTTCTGATTTCCCTAAAGATGTATTATGGCATGCTAGATTAGGTCATCCTCATTCTAGAGCTTTAAACATCATGTTGCCTAGTATCTTATTTAAGTCTGATTGTGAAGCTTGTATTCTAGGAAAGCATTGCAAAACTGTTTTTCCTAAATCTGCTACAATCTATGAACAATGTTTTGATTTAATACACTCTGATGTATGGACTGCTCCTTGTGCCTCTAGAGAACACCATAAGTATTTTGTGACCTTTATAGATGAGAAATCAAAATATACTTGGATCACTTTGCTTCAGTCAAAAGATAGGGTGTTAGAAGCTTTTATAAATTTTCAAAACCATGTGACTAACCATTACAATGCCAAGATCAAAATTTTTAGATCAGATAATGGAGGGGAATTTACAAGCAATGCTTTCAAACAACACTTAGCCAAACATGGAGTGATTCACCAAACCAGCTGCCCATATACTCCACAAAAAAATGGTGTAGCTGAGAGGAAAAATCGCCATTTAATGGAGGTTGCAAGAAGCATGATGTTCTATACAAATGTGCCAAAGAGATTTTGGGGAGATGCTGTCATGACAGCTTGCTATCTGATCAACAAAATTCCCACCAAAATCCTTCAAGATCAGTCACCACATGAGGTATTGAACAAACAAAAACCCTCCATTGATCACCTTAGGGTATTTGGTTGCTTGTGTTTTGTCTTAGTTCCAGGAGAACAAAGAAATAAGCTAGAGCCAAGGAGTACTAGAGCAATGTTCATTGGTTATTCACCACATCAGAAGGGATACAAGTGTTATTCACCAGAAACCAAGAGGGTTTTGATATCTAGAGATGTGAAATTCATTGAAAACAAAGGCTACCACACTGAGCAGAGTTGGGAGGAGATCAAGAACTTACCTCAATCAGCATCAGATAGGGCGGCCAACATAAGAAGAGTGATGGAAAGTCTAGGCATCAGCATACCCGTGGAGAGGAGTGTGTCTGGAGCAGATTCAAGCCAAAGCCATCCAGCACCAGATCATGGAGATTTGAGTCAGGATACTGGAACTGAGGCGGCTACAGCTTCTCCTCTTGTTCCTGAGGGGGGGAATGGAACTGAACAGCAGCAACAGCAAGAGAATCCAGGTTCAGTGTCTCATGATCAAGAGGAGCAGCAAGAGGGTTCAGTGGTTCAAGAAGATCAGTCTACTGATAATGAGGAGGAACCAACAGAATCAGAAACCACTCTAGAAGTTGTTCCATTAAGAAGAAGCACTAGAATCAGACACCCACCATCAAATTGGGTCAATAATGGAACTGAACAGCAGCAACAGCAAGAGAATCCAGGTTCAGTGGTTCAAGAAGATCAGTCTACTGATAATGAGGAGGAACCAACAGAATCAGAAACCACTCTAGAAGTTGTTCCATTAAGAAGAAGCACTAGAATCAGACACCCACCATCAAATTGGGTCAATACAAGTGTGTACTTCAATGCAAAGGCAGTAGCTCATCCAATACAAGCTGTGTGTTCTTTTGCTCATTACCCACAAGACCATCAAGTGTTCATTGGAGAATTGGATCAGGAGTATATTCCAAAGACTTATGAAGAAGCTATGAAACTAGAAGGATGGAAAGAATCAGTGGGAGATGAGGTTGGTGCTATGATCAGAAACAACACTTGGTTTGAAAGTGAACTTCCCAAAGGCAAGAAGGCTGTCACAAGTCGCCTAATATTCACCATTAAATACTTGGCTAATGGGAAACCAGAGAGGAAGAAGACTAGACTTGTAGCAAGAGGCTATACACAAGTGTATGGAGAGGACTACTTGGATACATTTGCACCAGTGGCCAAGCTGCATACAATAAGGATCATTCTCTCATTGGCAGTGAACTTGGAATGGGATCTTTGGCAAATGGATGTCAAGAATGCATTCCTACAAGGTGAGCTAGAAGATGAAGTCTACATGAGGCCACCTCCTGGTCTAGAACATCTTGTCAAGCCTGGAAATGTTCTTAGGCTCAAGAAAGCAATCTATGGGCTGAAACAATCTCCAAGAGCCTGGTATCACAAGCTTAGCACCACTCTGAATGGGAAAGGTTTTGTGAAGTCTGAAGCTGATCACACACTCTTCACATTAACTAGCCAGCAAGGAATTGTTGTGATCATAGTCTATGTGGATGATATTATCATCACAGGCAGTGACAAGGAAGGTATCTCTCTTACTAAGGCTTTTCTTAAATCATCTTTTGATATCAAAGACTTGGGTGAGTTAAAGTACTTCCTTGGGATTGAGATGTGTCGATCTAAAGAGGGGCTGTTTCTGTCCCAAAGGAAGTACACACTTGATTTGTTGAGTGAGGCAGGTACCATAGGAGGAAAACCAGCAAAGACACCTCTAGAAGATGGCTACAAAGTGCTACGTGAGGGGGAGTTTGATGATCAGCCTTATGAAGATGTCAAGCATTATAGAAGAATGGTTGGGAAACTCATCTATCTCACCATTACAAGACCAGACGTGTGTTTTGCAGTCAACCAAGTGAGCCAGCATATGCAACATCCCAAGATACACCATTGGAACATGGTAGAGAGAATTTTGAGATATCTAAGAGAAGCACCAGGCCAAGGAGTGTGGTTGGGATGCAACAAGAGTACTGAGATTGTTGGCTACTGTGATGCTGATTGGGCTGGTGATAGAGTGGATAGGAGATCCACAACAGGCTACTGCACCTTCATTGGAGGCAATCTAGTCACTTGGAAAAGCAAGAAGGAGAAGATAGTATCATGTTCAAGTGCTGAGGCTGAGTATAGAGCAATGAGGAAGCTCACCAGTGAGCTTATTTGGATCAGAAACCTGCTGAGAGACTTGGGCATTGAGAGCACCACGCCAATCACAATGCACTGTGATAATCAAGCAGCAATTCATATAGCTTCAAACAGTGTGTTTCATGAGAGGACTAAACATATAGAAGTGGATTGTCATAAGGTGAGGCAAGCTGTTGAGCAGAAGATCATCCTCCCATGCTACACTAGAAGTGAAGATCAATTGGCTGATATCTTCACCAAGGCTGCTAGCACTAAGGTCTGTGAGTTCATTCATTCCAAGCTTGGACTCATAGAACTTCCATCTCACTGATCCTCTTGCCATGAAGTGTTCTACTCTTTTTCCTTGGCTTGGTTTTTATCCCATGTGGTTTTTTCTAAGTTAAGGTTTTAATGAGGGAATGCTTCATGGTTTTCAAGCTTGACTTGTTCCACATGGTCAAGCTTGAGGGGGAGTGTTGAGATGAAGCAATAAAGATCAAGAGAAAGGAGAAGAGGAGCATTTGAATCAGTTTAGGCGCCATTATGAGTTTACTTGAGAAACAAGTATTTCCGTACAACCAGTTGGCCTTGGGTCTCAAGTAAACTCATCTGCTGATTCATGAAGCTAAGGAGAGTACAAGAATGATTTAAATACATGAGGATGTCGGCCAGAGCAAAGGAGAGAGCCGTTGGGGGCTTTGAAGGTCAAAGAGTCACATGTGAGCTTAAGAGGAGCTGTCACTTTCACCAAGGCTGTTTGTGCACCTACCAGCCTTGTCCTCATTCTAATTGTTTATTCTTATTGTACTCTGCTGAAACTCTTTATGTCTCTAGTAACATGTTCTAAATCAAGTAAGCAATAAACCATTCAGTTTGCTCTCTCTCTCTCTCTTCACACGGCAATGCCTCTCTCTCTCCTTTATTCTTGCTGTTCTTAACTAATCTCCAGCATAATCTCCCTTTAATTCTCTTAAACTCTCAAAATCCACAATCATCTTCTATTGTCCCTCTAAAAATCAATTAACCATTGCTTCAATCTTGCTTTCTTGAGTCTCTAGAGGAGGATTCTGGTAGTAAGAAGATACATAAGTCATGTTGTTGTTGAAGGGCTTTCGCTGTGAACTCTGATTAAAGCTACTCCTTTGACTATTCCTATAGGATTTCCTGTTGAAACCTGGATTCCCTTGTCTTTGGAAACCATTCCCATCAATGTAATTCACATCTTCTTCTTCAATCTCATTATCTCCAGACTCTATTGCTTCTACCTCTGCAAAAGTGACCTGCTTCCTGAAGAATTTTTGAACACTATCCAGTTTTGCATTGACCTCTTCAATCTGATCCTTACTCATAGTTGGAGTTGATCTCTTTCTTCCAAAGTATGTGTTCTTGGTGCTGCTGCTGGATGCCAAATTCTCAATCGACCTTGTAGCCTCTTCAGGATTCCTAGTGCTGAAATTTCCCTCACTAGCTGTGTCCAAAGCCATCTCAATTTGCAAAAATAGAAGCAATAGAATCTGGAGATGATGAGATTGAAGAAAGGATGTGAACTACATTGATGGGAATGGTTTCCAGAGACAAGGGACTCCAGGTTTGAACAGGAATTCCTATGGAAATGGTAAAAGGAGTAACTTTAATCAGGGTTCACAGCGAAAACCCTTCAACAACAACAAAACTTATGGATCTTCTTACTACCAGAATCCTCCAGAAACTCAAGAAGCAAGATCGAAACAATGGTTGACAGAGTTTTGAAGGGACATAAGAAGATGATTGTCGATTTCAATGGAAAGATAGATTGGTTGTACCTCAACCGGAACACCAAGTTTGAAAATCTCAACACCCATGTGAAGAAGCTGGAGAATTAGGTGCTGCAAACAAGTAAAACCATTAGGAGGCATGAGAGCCTGAACAAGGAGAAATAGAGGCTGGACAGAAGCACCACGTCAATGCATTGATTGACGATGATTTTTGGTAGGAAGTTAAAAGGGAAAAGCTCCAAGAAGAAGATTTTTGTGTGGAAAGTTCCATGTCATTCCGCAGTTCGCATTGGTGTCGATCAACACCAAGCAATGAGCATCGATCGACAATGATACCTGCAGTATCAATAGCTTCTTCTGAATCGACTAACGTCGATCGACACCGAAACGAGACAATCGACCGATAGAGAGATAAAGGTATCGCTCGACAATGCAACCTGAGCATCGATTGACATATGAGAAAGCCGGTTTGATTGCCAAGCATCACTGCAAATTTGATTGTGCGTCCAACCATAACTGTTTCAGAATAGAATATGGACACGTCTGAAGCTATGGATCTTCATAGAGAAGATGATGGACACTCCAAGAGGAAGCAAAGATCCCTAAACATCAACGCATAGAAGCCAATGAAAAAAAGATGGATAGCTTTGTCAAAAGATTTTTCAAAATTCCTTTTGATGTAGCTTATTATACTCACATGTTGTGGATGTTTTTTCAAGGAAACAAGGAACACTGGCGATTGATGTGGGATAAGTTTAATCCTTAAGTTGTTGTAGTACTTAAGGTGTCAATCCAAACTCTAGTGATTCTAAGCACTAAGAATACAGATCATTTGGCTTAATCTAAGTGCAAACAAATGAGGTTTGTTGTAGCAGGAAACAATGCGAAATGATCAAGTTTTAACACAAATATGACAAAGAAGAACCAATGGGTATTTAGGTAATCGATTTCAGGGTGGTAGTTCTAAATCAAGGTGTCTAACTTCAAACAAACATATCTTTCTATAGGCCTAGAACTCATTCAATATAGGTTAATCCACTTTCGATGGTAGAAACCCTTATGCAATTATGAACTAAACATCAACTTCCGTTCGTTTTGTTCACTCAAACATACATTAAGATTTAGTCTACTAGCCACCTAGCAATCTAAACATCAACTTCCGTTCGTTTTGTTTACTAGAGCATTACTAAGTTATTTCAAGCATTATGCAAACACTTTCGATGCCCTACAAACACTTAGGATCTAGATTAAAATGGCCAAAATCAATCTAGCATTAAGAACACTTAGTAAGCATAGAAATTTAAGTACTTTACCATTAGAACATCTTAACTCTTTTCTAACCACCCATTAATCTACCTAACCCATTGATCCTATGGATGACTACTCACTAATCATTTTGTTTACACTTAATCCCATGATGGATAGAAGCATAATCAAGATGATATAATATATGAAAATAAGAATCAGAATGTAGATGAAGAGAATAGCTAAAGAAAACAAGACTTTATAACATAAACTTCAAGAACACTTAAGAACAATTGTTTTCAAACAAGAACTTAAAATAGAATGCAAAACAAGACTTAAAATGAAAGTGATAGACTCTATTAGACAGAAGAAGACTGAGAAGGAGATGGTGTATTTTGCCATGGGGTTTGGGGTTCTATTTATAGGTGAAGAACAACCCACCCCCCATGTTACAAAGTCAAGATCTAGATCTAAAATAAAACACACTCATTGATGTTTCTTCCACTTTATCCCATTTGCACACACCTTTTGGCCCTTCACAAGGCAAATGTAAACTTGGCTCTTCAGAAAAGGTAGAGAAAGTTAGGCCATTTGATCCACCAAACTCGTCCAGCACATGAAAAAGTGACACAGGCTGTCCCGATCGATCGATCCATTTTTTTCATATAAATGGATCGATCGATCCATGTCCCGATCGATCGATCTGGATTTCGGATCGATCGATCACTTTTCTCGTTTTCTCTCGGCTTTCTTGGATCGATCGATCCATTTTTGATGGAAAACTGGATCGATCGATCCAAGTCTCTTTTTGCTCCTTTTGTGTTCTAATCACCTCCAAAACTCCAAATAGCTCATCCAACACCTACAAGATGCAAATGAACATGTAATAGACTCTAAATGCAAATAAATGTAAGATTAATGCATGAATATATATGAAATAACAAAGCTAAAACTATGCAAAATCACAACATATCAACTCCCCCACACTAGTCCTTTACTTGTCCTCAAGTAATTTTAATTAAGATCAAAGGGAGAGATAATGAAAATGGGAGCTAAGAACCGAGGTATACATTTCCTGAACTCATAGCTTTACACAAGTTTACGGATCCTCAATCGACATTACTTCACAACCAACTCTCACATTCAATTAAGCATAAGCTAACAAGGTGAATTCTTGCAAATGGAAACTTGATCTCGATCTTTTGGCTTGGTAAGTGAAATGGTTTAATGAGCATGTAAGAGGGGTTCAAACACATTTCTTTTTAGTGGCTTACACTCAAAAGTAGGAGCATGATCATTATGCAAAATCAATCTAAGAAAAGAGGCAACTTATGCATACATTGATTGTTCTTATTCTTCCCTTTTTCCTAGATGATCTTCAACTCTACCATTTTTTCTTGGTGTTAATTTTCGAAATTTATTCATCCCAAAGACGTTAAGATCACTCTTTTTACTCATCCAGTGAACTCTTTCTTATCTTTTTTCTTTTGAACCAACTAGAGACTGATTTTCTTTTTCTTTTGTTCATTCTTTTCTTTTCTCTCCTTTGGTTCATCTCTTTCACTTATCATACCCTTTTATACCCAAGATAGATTTTTGTAAAACAATACCAGACTTCCCAACCTAATTGCTAGCTCTCAAGAGGTTTTTATAGCTAGCCCAACATAAGAACAACCAATGTCGCCTCTAATACTCTCAAGTTTTTGCACATGACAAGCTATCAAAAGAGACCTCACTCAACAAATATGATTAGGCTTCAAAGAATGGTAAGGGTTTTAAGGGTGAGGAGGTGCCATTTGGGTTGTCTAAGAATGGTAGAAGGATAAAATCAAACCCAAATGTTTATGATCCATGATCAAGTATACAAGTACCCATAAGCAAGAAAGATTAAGTTCATTTAGCTTTAAGTTCATTTGGAGTTGGTTTCAAGAAGAATGTCAAATCTCACACAAAAACAAGTTTCAAGAAGAGTTTCAAGGTTTGTATTCCTCGTAAGGTAAGCTCCCAATGCATGAATGCAATCTAAATGCAAATATATATATTTTTTTTTTTAATTTTTTAATTTTTATGTGTTTTTTTTTTATGGAAATAGTTAATGAATAGGTAAACTCTCCCCCCACACTTACTTCACACAGTCTCTTGTGTGAGAGCAATGTGAAAGAAGAGGACTAGAAGAAATAAACATGAAAGCTATATATTTACAATAGTTGGAGAGACACTTAGCTAATTGGAGTTGCTGGAAGGAGCTGGATAATTCTAACATTTGTTGCTTTGGTGGATGGCATCTTTCTTCTTTGATTTAGTGGACATCCTTCTACTTTGATATGGAGAGTCATCTGAAAAAAAAAAAAAAAAAAAAAAAAAAATTCAAACACACTTATTAAACACACAAAAGAAAATCACACAAATAAAACAATTATATATATAGGGATAGACATGGGAGTTCCTCCCAAGTGAGCTTGTTTTAAGTCTCTAGCTTGACTTCCTTTTTCTTTTGATCAGGCTGGTTTAGGATCGGAAAGTGGAATTGAAGTTCCTCCCTCCTCTGGTGTGGCTGCCATGTAAATCCTGAGCTCCTTGGGGAGTGGTTTAAGGTCGACTTTGGGAGCCTTGAGTTCACTCCAATCATCCTTTTTGACAGCGACCGAGGCGACATGTTGATCAGTTTGTGGCAGTTCCAGGAACATGCCTTTGTCGACTAACTCTTTATGGGAATTGAGAAGCTTCTGATACTCCAAGCTCACTCCATCTTCAATGAGCTGAGCCTTTTTGTTTTTGGTGAGAGCATGTTGTAGGGAGTCTTTTAGTGCTAACTCTTCTAGGTATTCATCAGCAAGGGCTTCCATCTCATCAATGTAGAACATCTGCCCTTCAATGGTGGGTTTCTTCATCACATCCTTGATGTCAAAGTGAAGAGTGTTTCCCTCCCCCAGGTGAAGATCTATCTTGCCATCTTTCACATTCACAACGGCTCCAGCGGTGGCTAAGAATGGTCTTCCAAAAATTAGGGGATCTTTAGGCTCTTCATCCATCTCCAAGACCACAAAATCGGTAGGGACCACATAGTCCCCAATTTTGACTGGAAGATCTTCCAAGATTCCTATGGGGAGCTTCACAGAGCGATCAGCCAACACCAATGATATCCTACACTTCTTGTATTGTGTAAAACCTAGCTTCTTTGCAACAGAATGAGGCATAAGGCTTACACTTGCTCCCAAGTCACACAAACATTTCTCAAAGGCCAATGGACCTATGGCACATGGCAAGGTGAAGCTGCCTGGATCTTCTAGCTTCCTTGGTATGGATAATCTCTTGATGATGGCACTGCACTCGTGAGTAAGGACCGTCATGCCCTCCAGTTCTTTTTTCTTCTCAGCTACAGCATCTTTCAAGAATTTGCTATATTGAGGAACAAGCATAAATGCATCAATGATTGGCATTGTGATCTGCACTTCACTCATCTGTTTCTCAAAGAGTGCCTTGTACTTCTCTAGCAGCTGCTTCTTGAATCGTCCCGGAAAGGGTAACTTTGGCTCATAAGGAGGTGGAATGAATGGAGTTGGTTTGGTGGTGGTAGTAGCATCATTCTTGTTCTGAACTGGTTTCTCTTCTCCCACCTTTCTCTTTCCTTTGGCTTCCACCATTTTCTCCATTATCTCCTCATCTGTCTTCTCATCTACAATGACCACTTCATCATCAACATTAATGGCGACCTCCCCACCTTGATTCTCATCATCCTTGAGGAGAATTTTCCTCGGTAGTTGCCTTCCACTTCGAAGTGTGATGGAATGCATTGTCTCCTTAGGGTTTTGCTCTGATTTTCCAGGGAGTGATCCCATAGGACGTTGTGAGGTGGAGGCAAAGGAAGCAAACCGATTCTCCAAGTTCTGGATTTTGGTGTTGAGCTCGCAGTAAATCCCTTCAATTCGTGAATTCATTTTCTTCAGTTCATCTTTGATCTCCATCTTAGTTGAAGTGGTAGATTCAAGTATTTGCTTGAGCATTGTCTCAATACTTGTGTTTTGTTGTGGTGGTTGTGATGAGCTGGCTGGTCCTTGAGTATACTGGTTGCTTTTGTTGTTGAAGCCGGGTGGGTATGTTTGCTTTTGTTGATATCCTCCTTGTTGATTGTTGTATGGTGGCTTTTGCTGGTTGTTGTTTTGGTAGTGCTGGTTGTTGTTGTAGTTTCCTTGGTCTCTTGGTTGGTAAGGAAAGTTTGTATCTTTCTTGTACCATGCACCATTGGCATTGATGTAGCACACCTCTTCTTCATTCAACATTGGAGTTGGGGTTTGGCCTTGGTTTCCCACATAGTTGACTTGTGCATGAGTGTTTCTCTCCTTGAGCAGCATGTCCATCTTCTCTTGTAGGGCTTTTAGTTCCTTCTTGGTGGAAGCATCTTCATTTGCTCCTCCTCTGTTGTGCCTATCATACTCATCATTGTATATTGAGTCACTGTGAGCCATGTTCTCGACCAGCTCCCAAGCATCTTCTTCAGTTCTTCCCAAGTAGTGACCATTGCTGGCAGTATCTAGGCGGCTTCTATGAGTAGGTAAGATTCCTCTATAGAATATGTTGAGTAGGTTAGTCTTGTTGAACCCGTGGTGCGGGCATTGTGCTTGATACCCTCTAAACCTTTCCCATGCTTCACCAAAGCTCTCTAGATCCATCTGGTTGAATCCTGTGATGTCACTCCGTAACTTGGCAGTCCTTGCATTTGAGAAAAATTTGTTGAGGAAAGCTTCCGTGCATTCTGCCCAAGTGTTTATGGAGTCACTTGGGAGGTTCTTCTCCCATATGTGTGCCTTTCCTCCAAGTGAGAATGGAAACAATCTCAGCTTCAAAGCATCTTCTGAAACTCCATTGGTCTTTGTGGTGTCACAATATTTGTTGAAATGATGTAAGTGATCTATTGGATCCTCCAAGGGCAGACCATTGTACTTGTTTCCTTCTATCATGTTGATTAGGCTCGCCTTGATTTCGAAGTTGTTGTTGCCCACAGCTGGTGCACGAATTCCCAAGCTACTCCCATGGATATGTGGCTTATCAAAGGTGCCAATGCCTTGTGGTTGGCGGATTTGATGTTGTGGCCTAAGGTGTGCAGCTCCTTGACCAGGTCCTCCTTGATCAGCTCCAAGAGGGACTCCTTGGTTGTGTTGTCTATGATCATCAACTCCATAGACACCTTCAGGTTGGTTTTGGTTCCTCTCCATCTCCAGCCCCAATCTATGCAAGTGGGCTTGCTTTTCTCTTTCTTTTCTCTGTCTTCCCAACTCTCTTTCTAAGGCTTTGATGTTGTCTACTCTTGGTGCAAGATTAGTTGTTCCTTTGCTTCTTAAGTTCATGCACCTGTCATCCAAAGAGAGATGAAGATAGAGAATTAGTAACTTAAAAATGAAAAATAAGACTTAGTCTCAAGTAATGACCAAATCCTAATGTCAAAATCAAAACTAGAGTATGGCAACGGCGCCAAAACTTGATGTGTGATAAGTTTAATCCTTAAGTTGTTGTAGTACTTAAGGTGTCAATCCAAACTCTAGTGATTCTAAGCACTAAGAATACAGATCATTTGGCTTAATCTAAGTGCAATCAAATGAGGTTTGTTGTAGCAGGAAACAATGCGAAATGATCAAGTTTTAACACAAATATGACAAAGAAGAACCAATGGGTATTTAGGTAATCGATTTCAGGGTGGTAGTTCTAAATCAAGGTGTCTAACTTCAAACAAACATATCTTTCTATAGGCCTAGAACTCATTCAATATAGGTTAATCCACTTTCGATGGTAGAAACCCTTATGCAATTATGAACTAAACATCAACTTCCGTTCGTTTTGTTCACTCAAACATACATTAAGATTTAGTCTACTAGCCACCTAGCAATCTAAACATCAACTTCCGTTCGTTTTGTTTACTAGAGCATTACTAAGTTATTTCAAGCATTATGCAAACACTTTCGATGCCCTACAAACACTTAGGATCTAGATTAAAATGGCCAAAATCAATCTAGCATTAAGAACACTTAGTAAGCATAGAAATTTAAGTACTTTACCATTAGAACATCTTAACTCTTTTCTAACCACCCATTAATCTACCTAACCCATTGATCCTATGGATGACTACTCACTAATCATTTTGTTTACACTTAATCCCATGATGGATAGAAGCATAATCAAGATGATATAATATATGAAAATAAGAATCAGAATGTAGATGAAGAGAATAGCTAAAGAAAACAAGACTTTATAACATAAACTTCAAGAACACTTAAGAACAATTGTTTTCAAACAAGAACTTAAAATAGAATGCAAAACAAGACTTAAAATGAAAGTGATAGACTCTATTAGACAGAAGAAGACTGAGAAGGAGATGGTGTATTTTGCCATGGGGTTTGGGGTTCTATTTATAGGTGAAGAACAACCCACCCCCCATGTTACAAAGTCAAGATCTAGATCTAAAATAAAACACACTCATTGATGTTTCTTCCACTTTATCCCATTTGCACACACCTTTTGGCCCTTCACAAGGCAAATGTAAACTTGGCTCTTCAGAAAAGGTAGAGAAAGTTAGGCCATTTGATCCACCAAACTCGTCCAGCACATGAAAAAGTGACACAGGCTGTCCCGATCGATCGATCCATTTTTTTCATATAAATGGATCGATCGATCCATGTCCCGATCGATCGATCTGGATTTCGGATCGATCGATCACTTTTCTCGTTTTCTCTCGGCTTTCTTGGATCGATCGATCCATTTTTGATGGAAAACTGGATCGATCGATCCAAGTCTCTTTTTGCTCCTTTTGTGTTCTAATCACCTCCAAAACTCCAAATAGCTCATCCAACACCTACAAGATGCAAATGAACATGTAATAGACTCTAAATGCAAATAAATGTAAGATTAATGCATGAATATATATGAAATAACAAAGCTAAAACTATGCAAAATCACAACATATCAGCGATGATATAGAGATTATGTTCAATCATCTCAGAGAGAAGATGAAATAGAAGACTTGTCTGAAGAAGTAAAGTGATCCTGGAAAATTCGTGGTTCCATGCTTCATCAAGGGCAACGAATACCCCAATGCCCTCTGTGATATTGGATCATCAGTGAGCATTATGCCAAAAACTATGGCAGAGGAGTTGAACCTGAAAGTGGAACCGTCCAATGATTTTTTCACATTTGTAGACTGCTCAAAAGTGAACTCATGAGAGATGGTAAAGATGTTCCAGTTTAGATCAACAACACCCTAGTCCCAGTAGACTTCCACGTAATGGACATCAGGATAGATTGGAACTCTTCACTACTACTTGGGAGAGAATTCATGGCTACCATGGGAGTTATCTGCGATATGAAATTAAACATGTTGTATATTTTCTATGAGCCTGTCAAGAATAAGAGCAAGACTACTCTAATTGAATTGTGTAATGATGCAGAACTTGTGGCCACATGCTTCTGCGATTATGAGTTCAATGAAGAGACGGAAGATGGAGCATCGATCGATACCCATCCTAGACAATCGATCGACGCGTTTTCAGTTCATCAATCGGTCGACACTCACCCTTCGTTATCGATCGACAACCCTATTCCAGAACTGATCAAAAAATGCCACGCAGATGGTGGTTACAACCCAGCCTACCTCGAGTACGACAAAGATTACAGAGAAGAAGAGACGATCAAGTACCGTGGTATTCCTATGGAAGAGGCTGGTGTTTATCAAATTTCCCATCGACTCGGGAAATCGACATCGATCGACGGTAACCTTGAGCCGTCGATTGATACTAATCTAGAAGTAGAATACAAACTAGATTCACCTGCAGAACGCGAGAAAAATATGGTTATCTAAACCAGATGAGTTTGATATCATGAGAGATCCATATGGTCACGCAAGATCTAAGGATGGTAGACTACTAAATGTCACGAGGGAAGGTATATCAGACATACTTTCCATGGCTAATGGAGCTAGAAACCTTTTCGTGCAACAATTTGGTTATCGAGCATCGATCGACGGTCACCATACACCATCAATCGACACACGTCCGGCATGCCGAGGATACGAGGTGAGGCTTTCAAAGGATACGATGAAGATTACATAGATGAAGAGCTGATTGAATATTTCGGCCTATCAATAGAAGACGCTGGCTGCGTGATGAATGCGATAGTGGATAATCGTGCATCGATCGACAACACCTTTCTGGAGGTACACAAAATTCTTCCTTCCAATTCCTATAATTCAGGAAGTCCACAATCGATCGATTGGATCAAACCACCATCAATCGACTGGCATTTCGAGCAAGGTACGAGAGCTTTTGATGCTAAGGGGAAAAGACTTTTCCATTGGAAAAAGAAAGATGAGTATGGCATCTACAGAGATGAGAATGGTAATGCACGAGCTACAGACGTAAGAGTAGTGAATATGCAAGGTAAAGACATCATAGTAGTTCTAAAGAGAGCTAATATGTTTGAGCAGAGTTACATATGTTTACCAAAAGATGTCTATGAAAAATCAAAGACATACAGCAGAGCAAAGATTGATGATATTGTGCATGAGATCTACAAAGCTCAAGAGATGTCACTGGATGATTTCTACAAGAGGCTGGATGTTGTCTACTATCCTATAGACAACTGCCTCACCGATTTGACTACACGCATGGATGAGATAAAGCAAGATTTGGATACTGTTCAGAGACAGCATGCGATTGGGGCAGGCAGACTGGCATCGATCGACGGCAACATAAGGCCATCGATTGACACTGAAGCCAATAGACTGAAGACCGCAGCAGAAATACAATTGGAAGATTGATTCGATGAGATTGCTTTTTCTCAGAGTCTGGTGAAGGAAGATATTTCTCAGCAGTTTGAGGATATATCAGAGACTACAGCTGCCAGACTTAGAAAGCTACAGCGCAGTATTGAGAAACTACAAAGAGGAATGCATTTAATGGAAGTTATTAGAGAGGTTATAAGGAATGAGGCAATGAGGAGCTTCATTGGTACATAGTTTTAGAAGAGCAAAGAAAGTAGAAACTTGTTTTCCAAGTGTTAACCCACCTCCATACTAGTTAGAAGGTTCACAGCGTTGAGCTTAAGACTATAACCAAGCGCTGAGTGGGAGGCAACCCACTGTTTAGTAAGTCTTTATTTCTTTTTTAGTTATACTACTATTTATTTTGAGTTTTATTTTGTTTTGTAGACTGTTTGAGTCCACCATCAATCGACACCATATAGGCACCATCAGTCGACAATGAATCGCGACCATCGATCGACCCCTCACGCCTACCATCGATCAACCCCTCACGCCTACCATCGATCGATACTCTCTTACAGAGAGAGGTATTAAATTTTCTACTTAAGCTATTTACTTATGATTTTATTTTTCCTAACCAATCTAGGACAGATTACACTAGGGACATTGTAATTTAAGTCTGGAGGAGGTTTGTTAATACTATTTAATTTGTTTTGAGCTTTATTTACTATATATATATAAGTTTTTCAAGAAGTTTTATTGATTCAAGAAGGGGACTATGATCAAGATTTATTATTGACAAATCACACTTTAGCACCATTCTTAGAACGTTGTTTGCAAAGATTACTAGAGATACCAAAGTGGATCATCCTGCCACTATATCACGCTTGCTTAGAAAGTTTGAAGGAACCCAAGCTGATTTCCAACACTAATCCTGGCAGTATTTGCTTGCTTTGGGGCTTTGTATACACTGGATCAGATTCCTTCTGCAAGTATGTAGGTACAAGTCATTGCACCTTTGGTTCCCTTCCCTCTCTCTTTAGTATCTACCTAAAGGCTTAAGAGATTGAGATGACTTCCCAAAATGGAGAGGTGTAGGTACATTACCGATGACCCCATTATTCGCCTACAACTATTCCAAAAAAACAAAAGAAAAAAATAAAAAAAGAAAATAGAATCGAAAATAAGATGGCAAGATGGACTGTATCAGCATCATTGTCCATTAAGTTTGATATTTAAAAAGATTGAGAGAGAAAATGGGGAAGAAAGAAACAGAGAAGAATTTGTGCCTGGTTGTTCAGATACTTGCAGAGGTAAGAGTCCATTGTCTTTTGATCGATACTCCTAAGGTAAAGCCTGCACATTTATTTTATGCAAAGAAATGAAATCAGTAGAGGGGTGAGTGATATCTCTTGATTTTGATTAGTTTTAGATTCATATTTTAGTTTATTATTATCATTTTAGGTTGCATTTAGGTCTTTATATTGCATTTGCATGCATAATTGCATTTGACAGGGTGTAGATTGTACAATTGGAAGTTTTGGGCAAATTCAAGAGGACTTTTCTGCAATTTTGATAGTTTTGGGGTTAAACTGTAATTAGCCGAAAGTGTGAGGACCAGAAGTGTAAAATGAGCAAATCCACCATGGTTGCTCCACGAAGCTTTTTTTCGCCGGATCTGGTGGACGTCTCCGGCTACGACGGAGCACGAGCTCGGCCCTTCACGACGGAAGAGAAGCACCGGAGACCACGGCGAGGATGAGACCAGCGTGGAGAAGACTTGGACGAGATCTCACGGTGGAGCAAAAGGAGATGGAAACTTTACGCCATGGAGGATGCTCGGTTGCAGTGAAGCTTCGCGGTGGCTTGGAGTGATGAGCACGACGAGGACCAGAACCAGAGCTTGACGACGGCGAGGCTTGACCCGAAGATTGCGGAGAAGGAGACCACGAGGAAGAAGAAGACGGACGGCTTGGACCGGAGCTTGGCGACGACACGGCTCACCCGCGGTGATGGGCCAAGGCCAGCGCGGGCCTGAGGAGCGGGGCAGTGACATCGCCCGGGATATAGTATGATCCACTGCGGGTTGATGGCGCGGTGTGGAGTACCCGCGGTGATGCGCCAAAGATGGAGCGGCCAAACGATGCGGGGTGAAGCACCCGCTCGAGACAAGAAGAAACGGCCGCGACCAAGGGCCGCGGGGTAGACTACCCGCTGTGGGAAGAACGAACCACTCGACTCTTAGCCCTCCATAAATAGATTTGTACCCCAAAAACCCTAATCTATCTCATTTTCTCTTAAGAACTTATTTCTCATTGTAAAACCTTGAATCTTTGATCATTTCTAAGGAAGTTCTTCATCATCTATCTTGTTTCTCTTGCTCATTAACATGATTAACTTTGAATCTCACATAGATTTAAGGTTTATCATGAAGTTCATTGAGTAGACATTCTTAGATCTATGGGTTAAGTAGATTAGGGTGATTAGGTGAATGTTTAGAATGATTCTTGCTTGATTAACTTTGTTCTATGGCTTATTAGGTGATTTTAATGCTAGGTTAAGGTTGGGAAACCTAATCTAGATCATAAGTAGTTTCACGCCCGGAAGGTGTTCGATGAAATGCTTGAACAACCTAGTATTGTCCTTTACATGTTTGGCCAACGGGAGTTGATGTCAAGATGTTTAGTGGTTAGTAGACTTGTGTTTTATGCATGCTTGATTGGGTAAGGCCAACGGGAGTTGATGTCTAATTCATGATTAGCATAGGGATTATTGTCACGGAAGTGGATTAGTCTATTTGAATGAGATTTAGACCTATAGACTTGTTGATTGTTTTGTTTGAGCATCCTAGATTGAATCTTAATCACCCGATATCGATGATCTTGCCCATGGATCTATCCTTAGCTATTGATTGAAAGCTTGATTCTTGCGCTTGTTTCTTGTTAGGATTTGAGATCACTTTGTTTATAATTCTAGGAGTTTAGCTAGTTACATATCACCCATCTTCCCTTATTTGCTTAGATTAGGAAAATTTGTGTATTCTTAGTGTTATAGATCATTAGTTCTCTGTGGATTCGATCCTAAAGTGCTGCATCGATATACCATTCGATTGTGGTAGCGTGCACTTAGGTTAATTGGCCTGTGATAAAACGCAGTAATCAATTTGGCGCCGTTGCCGGGGAACTAAGTAGATTTATCATTAGGATTTCAGATTTTCTTGAGACTAAGCTTTATTTTCTTGCTTTGTTTTGCTTTTGTACATCTACTAACTTTCTATTCTAGCTTTTGTTATTTGTAGAGATGGCTTCAAGCTACTTTGAGAAGCCACAAGAAGAGGAAAACATATTTGAAGATCACATTGAAGATCAGCCATATGTGGAGCCACCACCCTTTGATATACGAATACTCACACCAGACCAAAGAGTGGAGTTACATCGGCTTAAGAGAATGAAAGAGTATTGGGGCAAGCCAATGAGACACCTAGCACAAATGGTCCGGAAACACCTCATTAGAGACAAAGCAGAGTTTGAAGGAAGGGAAGTTACTCAAGATGAGTTTGATGCTGCTTGTGCCCTTAATGAGGTAATGTATTGGATTCCACCACTCCAGCTGGAAGGTACAAGCATTTCTACTTTAAAACTTCAACTTGAGGAAATTTGCTTGCCTTGTGGTGAGAACATTGCCCATATTCTTGATTCTCTGGTGCTTATCAATGAATGTCTTGATCTGATATGTGAAACTAGAAAACTAGATGACTTGAGAGTAGAAAAACTTGCTAGAGATCACATTGAAGTTTATTTTGACAAGAATTATCTTTGTGCTTCAATTGATCTTGAATCTGAGTTTTTGATGCTTGATAAATCTAGACTTCCTCTTGATCTAGCTGATTTAGGGGATGAACTTGATGTGGATAAGCTCTTGTTTGAGATAGAAAATCCCCTTGTCAAAAACAATCATGAGAATGAGAACATTGTGTTTTATTTGATTGATGGAGATAAAGTAGACTACTTTGTGAAAACCTCGTTTGAACCAGTAGTTGACTTTGTGTTTCCACCAAATTCATTCGATTCTCATGTCTCTCTGAACCACAATGAGCATTTCATAATTCATTCTACATCTTTAGTGATGCTATTTGATGAAAAATCTGTCTATTTCCTATGGACAGTAATGTGCTTCTTTGCATACTTTGTTCCTTGTGTTTGCAAGAGAAGGACCAAAGGTGCATTGGCTCAACCTTTTGATTCCTATGACTAGCAAGCACACAAAGTCAAGCTAGAGACTTAAAACAAGCGCGCTTGGGAGGCATTCCCATGTCTATCCTTTGTATATATTTCTATTTCTATTTTATTTTGCTTTAATGTGTTTGAATAAGTTTAGGGACAAGTTTGGGGGAGTTCTAAATCTTTTCAAGAGGGCATATCAAATGGCCAAGGTCACAACAAGCTCTCCTTCCTCATCCTCCTCCTCTCATCAAAGCCAACTCCAAGTAAGTGCATTCTACCTTTGTCAATACTTAGTTCATCATGTTTTATTTTTCTTTGATCTCTCTTTCAAATTTAGTCTCACACAAGAGACTGTGTGAAGTAAGTTTGGGGGAGAGTCTACTATCTCACATTGTGTTTTGTTTTGTTTACTTGTCATGAGTCTCATGCATTGCATTGTACATACTTATTTGCATAGAAAAACTTGATTTTTTTTGAAAAAACACAAAAAAACACAAAAATAAGCATTTAGATTGATATTTTGTTTTATTTGCATCTTTAGGATTGAGTCTAGAAGCATTTAGGTTGCATCCATATGCATAGGGAGCTGTGTTTTAATTTCCTTGTAAAGAGCACATGTCTAGAACTCAACATGATACCCTAGCTAAACATATCAAGTAGCTTAAACATCTATTGAAAATCTTGTATGCTTCGAGCCTTGAAAACTCTACTTGAAACTTGTTGTGAGCTTGATATTGACTTGTTCTTTAAACCAACTCCAATCTTATTTGAGTTAATGAACCTAATCCTTCTTCCTTATGGGCTCTTGTTGTGCTTGATCATGGTTACCTCATACACACTTGAGTTGGTCTTAATCCTTTCTACCAATCTTTGGCAACTCAAGTGGCCATCTCCACTTTGGATGGTTCTCCTCACCCTTACCCTTACATTTCCTTCAAGCCCTAGTCAATTTGATGAGTGAGGTCTTTTCTGAAAGTTTGAGATGTGCATAATGTTGAGAGTATTGGGAACGACAATGGTTGATCTTCATTACTTTCTAGCTTTAAGATCTCACAATTGTCTAGCTAATAGGATGTGATTGGAGTATTAAGTGTTTGATCTTGAAGGGTTGAAAGAAAAGTGAGTGAAAAGAGTGAACTCAAAAGTTTAAAGAAAAGATAAGATATTAGGGATCAAAGAAAAAAAAATATTAGCTCAAAGAGTATCAAAAGAAAGAAAAACCCCTAAGAGAAGGAAAGAAAGATTCAAAAGAGTGGGGAAAAAGAAAAAAAAAAGAGCTAAGGCTAAGAAAAATAGTGAATCCCTAATAGACAAAAGAAACAAAGAGTTCTAAAAGTGAGAGTGTTCTTGAGTGTTCTTGGGATCTTTGAGTGAGTGAAAGAGAGTTTGACATTGGGAATCAAGGGTAGTAATTGCTTTGTGTCTAGGAAATAGGTAGAACAATGAAGATCAAACATTGTATGCATGAGTTGTTCTCTTTCTTAGATATATTATGCATAATGTCAAACTACTTGTTCTTGAGAGTAAACCACCATGAAAGAACTTGTAAACCCTCTTGCTTCACCATAGCTTCAAACTTTTCTCTCACCAAGCCAAGTGATTAGGACCAATTGTCCATTTGCAAGAGCACACTTATGATTATTGTTTAATGAATGTGAGAGTTGGTTAAGAGACTTGTTGATTGATTAGTGAGTGACTTGTGTAGAGATATTAGAGTTAAGATAGGCCTTGAGAATCTAGAGTGTAATAGAAAAGATTGTTCATGCTATTTTCTATGTTTCTTTTAGGATATCATGTTGAAGGCTAGAAAGTGTTTCTTATAGTTGCAAGCTCTCATTTTTTAGATATTTTATCATCTTGGTCTTGAAAGTTTACTTGTGGACAAGTAAAGAGCAAGTTTGGGGGAGTTGATATCTCTTGATTTTGATTAGTTTTAGATTCATATTTTAGTTTATTATTATCATTTTAGGTTACATTTAGGTCTTTATATTGCATTTGCATGCATAATTGCATTTGACAGAGTGTAGATTGTACAATTGGAAGTTTTGGGCAAATTCAAGAGGACTTTTCTGCAATTTTGATAGTTTTGGGGTTAAACTGTAATTAGCCGAAAGTGTGAGGACCAGAAGTGTAAAATGAGCAAATCCACCATGGTTGCTCCACGAAGCTTTTTTTCGCCGGATCTGGTGGACGTCTCCGGCTACGACGGAGCACGAGCTCGGCCCTTCACGACGGAAGAGAAGCACCGGAGACCACGGCGAGGATGAGACCAGCGTGGAGAAGACTTGGACGAGATCTCACGGTGGAGCAAAAGGAGATGGAAACTTTACGCCATGGAGGATGCTCGGTTGCAGTGAAGCTTCGCGGTGGCTTGGAGTGATGAGCACGACGAGGACCAGAACCAGAGCTTGACGACGGCGAGGCTTGACCCGAAGATTGCGGAGAAGGAGACCACGAGGAAGAAGAAGACGGACGGCTTGGACCGGAGCTTGGCGACGACACGGCTCACCCGCGGTGATGGGCCAAGGCCAGCGCGGGCCTGAGGAGCGGGGCAGTGACATCGCCCGGGATATAGTATGATCCACTGCGGGTTGATGGCGCGGTGTGGAGTACCCGCGGTGATGCGCCAAAGATGGAGCGGCCAAACGATGCGGGGTGAAGCACCCGCTCGAGACAAGAAGAAACGGCCGCGACCAAGGGCCGCGGGGTAGACTACCCGCTGTGGGAAGAACGAACCACTCGACTCTTAGCCCTCCATAAATAGATTTGTACCCCAAAAACCCTAATCTATCTCATTTTCTCTTAAGAACTTATTTCTCATTGTAAAACCTTGAATCTTTGATCATTTCTAAGGAAGTTCTTCATCATCTATCTTGTTTCTCTTGCTCATTAACATGATTAACCTTGAATCTCACATAGATTTAAGGTTTATCATGAAGTTCATTGAGTAGACATTCTTAGATCTATGAGTTAAGTAGATTAGGGTGATTAGGTGAATGTTTAGAATGATTCTTGCTTGATTAACTTTGTTCTATGGCTTATTAGGTGATTTTAATGCTAGGTTAAGGTTGGGAAACCTAATCTAGATCATAAGTAGTTTCACGCCCGGAAGGTGTTCGATGAAATGCTTGAACAACCTAGTATTGTCCTTTACATGTTTGGCCAACGGGAGTTGATGTCAAGATGTTTAGTGGTTAGTAGACTTGTGTTTTATGCATGCTTGATTGGGTAAGGCCAACGGGAGTTGATGTCTAATTCATGATTAGCATAGGGATTATTGTCACGGAAGTGGATTAGTCTATTTGAATGAGATTTAGACCTATAGACTTGTTGATTGTTTTGTTTGAGCATCCTAGATTGAATCTTAATCACCCGATATCGATGATCTTGCCCATGGATCTATCCTTAGCTATTGATTGAAAGCTTGATTCTTGCGCTTGTTTCTTGTTAGGATTTGAGATCACTTTGTTTATAATTCTAGGAGTTTAGCTAGTTACAAATCACCCATCTTCCCTTATTTGCTTAGATTAGGAAAATTTGTGTATTCTTAGTGTTATAGATCATTAGTTCTCTGTGGATTCGATCCTAAAGTGCTGCATCGATATACCATTCGATTGTGGTAGCGTGCACTTAGGTTAATTGGCCTGTGATAAAACGCTGTAATCAGTGAGTCAGACTAGTATTTGCTAAGTTGTTGGTAGAATGGATCTGGTTGCTACACTAGGATAGGGTATATAAAGTTTCTTTTTGATTGATACTCCTACGGTAAAGCCTGCACTTTTATTTTATGCAAAGAAATGAAATCAGTAGAGGGGTGAGTCAGACTAGTATTTTCTAAGTTGTTGGTAGAATGGGTATGGTTGCTATACTAGGATAGGGTATATAAAGTTTCTTTTTGATTGACTTGATAGGATGTGGTTGCAACAAAGTAGGGTGACGGTTATACTTAGACATTATGTGAGTTTTCGCTTTTCAAAACCTCTTTCACAGACTTGGTTTGCTTGAAGACAAGCAAAAGGTTAAGTCTCGGGGACTTGATATAGCCTTTTATTACCAGTTTTAGGTCATGTTGTAGGCTCTATTTAGGGTTTATTATGTGTGTTTAGGCTATGTTTTGGAGTATTTACAGGTCTAGAAATGTTTTGGAGATATATGGAGATACTTGGAGCTTCTGGACGTTTAAAGGAGAAGAATCTGTAGCTAATCATTTAAGGAGTCGAAGTACACGACAATCGTCGATCGACGACACAACCTTGGCGTCGACTGATGTTAAAAGACCAAGGTCGATCGATGCTGCACACTTTCCATCGATCGACGTCTAAATCGCAGACAACCGATTCAAAACCCAAGTTAGAGAAAAATGACCAAAATGCCATGGACGAGTTTTGACCTAAGTTTTAGGGTTTTTATATTTATGCCTTATGTATTGAAAGGAGCTGGTGTGCATGAAGTGCAGATTTTTGTGCACAAGGAGTTTTAGTTTTCTATTATAGTTTTAGGGTTTTTAGGGGAGAAGATTCATAACTCCTCAGAGAGATTTGTATTGGAACCCAATATTCTATCTATGCATTATATTTAGACTATTGTTCTTTCTTTGATTATTTCTTAGTAGTTATCAATTAGATTTAGGTTGAATGACATCAATCATGGATTAGCCCAAAAGTAGGATTGCTAGGTTAAGTTAATATTCATCAACTGAGGTGTGCTTCACGCTTGCATCCTAGAGTAGCTAACTAGGAACTCGAAAGCAGGACATGGACGACTACGAGAGTAGGTTCTGTGCCAGAATAGACTCCATTGAACTAGGCTGTTAGGCGCATGCGAGAGCTGGTCTAATAAGTCTGGTAGACTTATCAAATCTCGTTCACACTTCCTTCTGATTTCACCTTCGATCGACATCGGACCTTAGCCGTCGATCGATGGTCTTTCCTTTTGCTCGCATACGAGAGTTGGAGTTAAAAGGGTGAAAATAGTTTATTTGAGTTCTAGAATATTTATATTTATGTGCTTCATATTCCCTATAATCCATTAAGCTTGAAAACCTATATCTAGCATATTTACATTTACATCTAGTTAGTTTATTAGCATATTTCCATATTGCATCTCTACTTCTTGATAATGAATATTTCCTTAATTAATTGTTCACCACTAATATATATATTCACCTGGCTTAGTCTTTATAAATAAGAAATATATTGTGTGTCATTGCTCTTTGTGGATTCGATCCATAAGTACTACACTGGATCTCTCTTGGCAAGAGTATTATTTGTGTGTTAAGATTAGGGTTAATTTGATAGTTAATTGGTTAGGATATCTATACTCTGCTAGAACAATAAAACACACCATGTCACTCCCCTTCTCCTTAATCAAGAAAACACTTTGGCGTTGATACACCGTAAGAGAAACACTGGAGAACTCATGACTCACATGATCTTTCAGTATCATGTTATTAAGTTCTTCTCCAAGAAAATCATCATCATCCAGCACTGCAAGTTCATCACCTCTTACATCTTCAACCATTGCATCATCACCATTGTTCTCCTCATCAACCAAAGCTCCAATAATATCCGCATCCTTTGGAGGGATACCCTCAGCATCCTCCAACATCTCATCCATTGCTATAGCGTTTAAAGGACGCATATTCTCCGGTAAGACACGATAAGTGATGTTTCTATCAAGAATCTGAGACGGAAGACGAGCATCGGAGCTCCCATTAACCTCCTTTGATGTTGAACAGAACTGTCTTAGCCATATGAGCCAAGTTGTGATTTGTGCCATGATCCCCACTGCGCATAAACCATTCCTTAACCTCCCTCCTAGGCTTCTCTCTCCAATTTTTTTTGTTGTGATCATACTTTTCATCCCTGATTTGTCGAGAGTAAGGATTGTATCGAGCTGATTTAGCTCCAAAAATCTTCTGCATCCTCCCAGAGAAAGAAGAACATTGAATGCTCTCCCCTGCCGAAGGCTAATTTTTGACAAACCTTTCAGATCCCCGCTCCTACACTGATCAATACTCGTGCCATATATCTGAGTATGGGGTCCCCTCTGGGTCAACTCTTTCGCACGGACCACAAAATCAGCTTTTAGGAGAGCAAACATAGAGCT
Organism: Moricandia arvensis; assembly: GCA_905132765.1. Classification (NCBI taxonomy): domain Eukaryota; kingdom Viridiplantae; phylum Streptophyta; class Magnoliopsida; order Brassicales; family Brassicaceae; genus Moricandia; species Moricandia arvensis. The sequence continues at coordinate 155,766 of CAJHQP010000433.1, read as the reverse complement.
TGAGGATTGATCATTCTTCAAGCCTTCGCCAACCTCATGTGACATATGACCACAATTAGTGCAATGCTTAAATAACCTCTCATAGAACAGCTTGATAGTGATCTCCTCTTTGTTCTTTGTTTGAAGCTTTCTATAGAACTTTAGAGGCCTTCTTGAATCAATCACTACTCGAATCTTTCTCTCTGTAGCATCCACTGTATCAATCTTCCCTAACTTACCTCCAATGCTTTCCAGATTCAACACAGTTGACAAATGAAGAGGGATACCTTGAAGTTGCACCCAAAACGTCATCAGGAAGGGATAGTCATCATCAATAACAAGCTCCCAACGCACAAGAACAAACATGTGGTAACTAAAGTTGAAGGGCCCTTGACTCATAACGTGATTCAAGTCCTCTTCAGATTCAAAATTCAGCAAAAAATTTCCATTGCCAAGGTCACACGAAGCAATTTTGCCCTCTAAACCCCACTGCGATGGCATCTTTTCCAGCAGCTTGTCCACACTTTGTTTCCTTGGAGCTAGGACCTATCCAATAAGAGAATGCCTATATTCATGCACCAAATTCTCATCCGCCTCATCCGGTAGTTGGATAGGCTCATCATCGTCATCCTCATACATAATACCCTTTCCTTTGTCGACCATTGTAAACGAATCAGCAGTTGATCGTTACAGAGTACTGATCAAAAACAAAACACAAGTAACCTCCCTTGACTCAGCTGCGCATACGAATTTTGAGCTAGAAACAGAAGCCGTCAATCAACTGGAGAACGAATGAACTGGAGAAGAATGATGATCCCCCATAAAAGTGAATCAGATCAGAACCCTAGACTCTGCTGTAATCTACCAGAAACGTTGCCTCTATCCACTGTAAGAGTGAATAGAATGGAAACCTCCTTCGATCCGCTTGGAACCCGTCGTAATACACCGATTGCACCGAAGAAATCAAACGGAGGAAAATAAAATCAGTTTCGCCCTTCTCGTCGCTCTAGCCACATATAGTAATTGTTAATTCACTAGGTTAAATAGTATTTGTTGCGTTATGCATAACGGATTTCCAAACAAAGGAAATAGTCAATTAAATGTAATTTCAGTTATTGTTTTCTTATATTGCCATCTTTGTTAGCGGTTCACTTGGGTAGCTGCAGTATGAGGAATGTTTTTCACAGCAGTAATTTTACTATGTCAATTGATAAAGCAACAAATAAAAAAAAAACTATTTAACATGAATTATTTGTCGGATGCTGACTTTCTGGTATTTAAAGAAACATTCCATGGAAAATGTGGGAAACATGTCTCTTTATTATTTCCTCTCCTTCTTTAACTATTAAGTATGCAATTGTTTAACTGGACGGGAAGCAGACTCGATTCCTCGAATATCAATGGCAACCAAAAAAAAGAAACAAAAAAAAATCTTATCAACCGTAAAGAGAATATAGTAATTGTTTGATCACATTTTACAGATTTTAAAGAAAACAAAGTATATACTAATCTTTTAGAATCATTCAAAACCCTTTATATTCCCTTGAAATGCTAAAATATTAAAACCCAAGAGATCAGGTGACGTGTGCTAAGTAGTAATTTAATAAGTGAGCTAGAAGAGAAAAATATGTTGGAAAGGAGACTAAACCCTTTCCGTTGACAAACTGAATAAAACAAACATACCAGATCACCAATAATAAGCTTGAAAAGATATGTTTATTTATCACGGACTATATTATAAAAACTCAATTATTAGACATGACTTCGTATATGGTAGTCTAAGGGTAAACGGAAAAGTTAAGCCCGCCCTCTTCTAATTGTTAATGTCTTCAAAGTAAAACATATTATCTCTTCTTTCCCAGTCAAGATCTTCTATATATAAGAGATATTCAAGAAACATATAACTATAAACGAAGACAAAAACAAAAAACAAAAAACACAAAAGCAAAGGTCAAATGAAACTTGCGGCCTGACCCATAATCATTTTAGCGATTCTGGTTTCTGATTTCCTCATAAGAAGAGTGCTATAATGGAGAGTCCAATAATGAAAACATGGAGAAAAATAAAGACTTTTGGGCAAACGCACTCTTCAACCACGGCGCTGGCTTCGTTCACCAAGAGCAAGTCTTGGAATGGCGCTGCTCATCTTGAGGATTCTAAGAACAGAGAATCCATAGGAAAGATCAAGAAAAAGTGTTTCACAGTTTATGTGGGTCCCACAAAACAGAGAATCGTGGTGAAAACGAAACTGTTGAACCATCCTTTGTTCAAGAACTTGTTAGAAGAAGCAGAGAAGGAATATGGATATAGACGTGATGGGCCCATTGTTCTTCCTTGTGAGGTTGACTTCTTTTTCAAGGTTTTGGCTGATATGAAATCTGATGTTCATGGTGATGATTATGATGAAGATGATGATGGTTTGATTAGTCCTCCGATTTGCGGGTTCGGTAGTCCCTATAGATGTGGTAGCAATTCCATGGGCTTGAGACGGAACGGCTCGTACAAGCTTCTTCGATCTCCATCTTTGTTCAAGTTGATCAATAGATTTTGAATTTCCTTTTTTTTCTTTTTCCATAGTATCTAAGTTATTGTTCATAACATTACCATATGCATATACGTTTGAAGCTTGAGTAGAGAAATGTTAGGCAAAAAAAGAAGCCTCACATTTCCGAATGCAACAATTTGCGTAAACAACTTTCTATAATATTTTTGTATGATTCTGATGTCGACTTATATCAGATGTGACAAAATGATATTGTTGTGATTTACTGATTTTGAATCTTAATATACGAAGTGTTTAAAAAAAAAACATGAATCTTAATATACGATACATGTGAGTGTTTTTAGATGAAGCGGACTTTGAATTAAAGAAAGGACTAAAAGCGCTAAATTTAGTAAAACAAATACATCCACAATATCTACAGTTTAATCTTTACGGAAATACAACAATTGTCTAACATATAAAAAAAAAACATTTTCAGATGTGTTTTGGGTTTTATCTAAGCAGATAAAAACACAAACAGGGTCCAAATGGTTTGATCAAGAGTAGCAAAAATGGTAAAACGTTAATTTTTACCATTAGGATGAAAAGTTGTAAGGAATTAAAAAAAAATCTTGGTTGTTAGTTTTCTAAAGAAAGGAAGGCTTAATTGATTGACATATATGTCTCTAGACTAAATTTTGGCTGTCCACAGCATTTACAGCCACAACCAATCACCCTTCATGATTCCTCTACTATCCTGCAAGAGAAACTAGAATATTGAGTTGATATTAAACAAAAAAAAAGTTATTTTCTTCTTTAGTATAATACGATTTTATAACCTAAAACACTAGTTCATATCAAGTATTGTTATTAATCAAATCTGTGTTTCGAGCATGGATCAAAATCTGTTATATAATAAAAAAAATCATTATTTGTTCTAAGAAATCTTCCGTCTGTCTCTAATTAAATATTTTTAGCTAAAATAATATAATATTTATTTATTTATTGATGAATTAGTTAAATAACTATTATGAGAAATAATTAAGAAACTAATTATGTATGAATTTAATTTGGAAGATGCGATATTTTACCTAAGAGCATGTTTAACAGTCAAATATTATGATAATATTATCAAAAAGTAAACTTATTACTATTTTATATATATGTCTTTATCTTAATTATTTTTAAGCAATTGAACTTCTAGCTTATTGACACTTGGAGATTAGCGTTCTAGTAAGTATCAAGTATCAAAAAAAAATCCTACTGCAAGAACTTCCCATTAATCTTTTCCTACTTTTTGGTGAGAATTTGGGTATAAGAACTTACCGTTAATCATGCTCTTACAATCTAACAAGTTTAATCTTTGCTGCGCGTGTACATGCATGGAGTGCAATGTACAGATATTTATTAGTCAAAGAAAAAATGTACAGATATTTATAAAACAAATAACATATATGGAATAGAATAGCAACTATGCATAACCCCTGTTTGAAAATTACTTACGTGTTATCCGTGTGGCAAAGCCGTGTAGCGATAATTCAAAAAAAATCAGATATAAAGCGGGGAATACTCGAAGATTTTTTTTAAAAAAATTTATTAATGAGTTTATGGTTATATATTATATACTTACCCAATAGAGGCAATATGTTAATGTACCCCAGTGGTAAGTTATATTCTGTGACCTGTCACATCCCGTGCTTGAAGCTCAAACTTGCTGTTTTAGTGTTTTTTTAACGTTTCATTAACTAAAAGCAGTATAGTAATTTACTCCTCATCTTCTTCAACCTGCAGCCCTAATCTACCGCTGCTTATTTTTCTTCCTCAATGTAATCCATTTTTCAGGTGATTTGTTTCCTAAATACTTTGTATTAAAGGTTTTGACAAAGAAATATGATAGAGCTATGCTAAAATTTTTGATTTTAATCTTAAAGAAATCCTAGAATTTTTTACTAAAAATGTTTTTCCCTGAATTGCTCAAATCGCAACAGAGCTTTGCCGTTAAACATTTTCTTGCCATGTAATCATTCAATCCGACTGAGTTTTAGAACAGGGCTACTATAAATAGTATAGTTTGTTGAAATAAATGTATATTTTACATGTATGTTATTCTTTAAAAATAAATATGTTTATCATTCTATGCAAAATGTAATATATGTTAAACTTAATAAAATTGTTTATTAGAAATTAGAAGTAAATAAGATCAAGAAAAAATATGCTCGACAGGAATTGAGTCCCATAGTCATCTTTTCTTTGAGTGCACCTATGCTTCTTCTGTCTGGTCTCACGTTTGTGGCCAGTTTATCTCGTCTCCCCCGCAGTCGTTGAACTCTATCTCTCAGTTGCTTGAGCAGACTACATTCTCTTCATCTTCAAGTCTCAGTACTGTGCTGAAACTGCTTCTGCAAGTGATCACTTATTGCTTGTGGCGAGAACGCAACTCACGCATCTTCAGGTTTACTTCATCTTCCGAGGATGTGCTCTTCTCCATGGTTGACCGGCTGATTAGGGACAGATTATTATCAATCCCTTCTACGTCAGTAAGCCATCCTTCTCTCCTGCAACTTTATTTTTCCTTCCTAGCTTCTGTTTAGTACTTTGTTCTGCTTTGTTTTAATTATCTTCTGTAATAAGTGGCATGTCCACAACTCTGTAAAAGAAAACCTTGGTTGAATCTTAACATATTTCACCAAAAAAAAAATATATATATTTATAATTTAAAGATACAAAATTTGGTGTGTGTATCCTAAAAATGTTATGGTCACTAATATTTTATTATATATATACATAATATTTTAACTATTGCCTTGTTATGATTATGTGAATATAATTACTTAATGTTTTTGACATTAAATGATTATTTTATTACTTAAATTATAAATAATTTAAATAATCAAATTAAATAGACGACCAACAAAACATATAATTCTAGCTCTCTCTCTCTCTCTAATATTTCCTCTGCCATCTCTCTAAAGCTTGCAGCGTTTTTCGCCTGAGTTTGTGATTTCAGCGTTGGCGCGACCTTGGCGTCACCGTCGGAGTATGATATGCAAGAGCTTATCCGTAACAAGAAAGAGAGAGATTGGAAGAAGAGAGAGAAGATAAGATATTTGATTAATGATCAAATTTTATAAAGTTTCCATTACACATTGACGTTCTTAAGTAGCAACACACGAAATGATAAAACGACATAGTATTCTTACTAACTTATTATTAAGACCCTCCTTCTCAATAAGAGTCTTTGCTCCAGTTTTGCTTCGTTCGTCCTCTTCAGCCATTGTTCTTAACCTTCTTCGATCTCTGCCTCTTCTGAATGAAATCATTGGAACTACTATGTTATCAGTGCTCTCCCGAAAAAGACTCATCTTATTGTCAAGCTGGAACTAAGGATACTTCCCACATAAACACTGCAAGGGTTCCCATGAACTCTCAAAATCAGGAAAATCCTTCTATTTCACTAACACTTCCGGCTTGCTATCCGTAATTAATCTTGTGATATCCAACAACTCCTCAGGTTCAATGTTCCATTCCAAAGATGAAGACATGATTAAAGGGAGCTTCTGAACCTGCTGCGGTGGTTCGACAGCTAGTTTCAGTTGAGACACATGGAAAACAGGGTGGATCAAGTCGTGAGGCGGAAGCTTCAGATTGTAAGCCACCTTTCCCACTCGTTTGTCCACTTGATAAGGTCCAAAGGAGCGAGGAGCCAGTTTCTCAGCAAGCTGATAAACTATTGAACTCTGCATGTAGGGTTGCTGCTTCAAGTACATCCAAGTTCCCACATCAAACTCAACATCTCTGCGCTTCTTATTGGCTGAAGTCTGCATACGCGTTTGAGCTAACACCAATTTATCTCTCAATTTCTGCAATAGTGCATCTTCACTCTGAATCATTACTTACACTTCAGCATTTGCAGTAGGGACATCACCGAATCAGAGTAACTTCGATTGATCTCTACCATAGAGAGCCTTGAAAGGAGTGGTGTTGGTCGCTGAGTGATGCGAAGAATTGTAGTACTCAACCTATGGTAACCACTGATGCGACCCTGACCAGCATCATGGACCATGGTATGAAAATTAGGTATGAACCGGCTAGGCAACTGATCATAGCTTGGTTTAATGGGCTGTTTATGGGCCTTATCGGTTTGATCCATGAAGTTCTAGACCGAGAGAAGCCAATGAGCTCGATGCAAAACATGGAGGCCTTGTTCTAATTAAGAAATCAATATTTGAGATTATTCAAGAAAGACCCAACAAGAATCTACAATTCATGGTCGAATAATATATCAATTTGACGGCAATTCTTTGACCGTCGACCATGCGAAAGGACTCGACCAGACGAAGAGTCATTCGTTCCAAACCCTCCAACTTCGGTCAAGTCATCATTTCTGGTCAAGTCTTCTATGTTTAAGAGTTTGTTAGTTTCTATGTTTGATAAGTCCTTTTGTATTACAACCTTTTGTATTCTATGCCTATTATATAAAGGTTTGCTTTGTATTATTTCAAATCATTCAACTTTTTAATAAAAACCTTTCCTTTTTAACTTGTTGAATCATTTGTTCTTCATTGAACATCTTATCTTTTGAGTCGTCGGAGTGTGTCATATCTTCGGGCTTAGAAGTTGGTAGTATCAACAGACTTTCCGCACCTCTTGTGTCACCTTTCGATCCACATCCCTTGGTCGTTTGTGCTTTCTAGCTCATTCGGTGAAAGTCTTATCCAATCCACCAACCTTAGAGTGATCCTCCAATTCAGGGCGTATCATGTGGTATCAGAGCCACTCTGAGGTTTGGAGTTCTTCACAACCAGACATTCGTAACTCTTCATCTTCTAAGAGATCATCTGTGTGTTTTGGACTACTGAAGAGAAACCATGAAGAAAAGCCAACCATTCGTAACTCTTCATCTTCTAAGAGATCACATGTGTTTGGACTACTGATCAACCATGAAGAAAAGGCAGCACGCAAATAACAAGAAGAAAATTTACGAGAATGGAGGTACAACAAACGTACAACCGAGATGATAGCACAATATGAGCGTGACCAAGAGGAGGAAGCCAAGAAATCACGACCTGAGAGAGAAAAATGGAAGAACCCACTCAGCAAAGAAGGTATACGAATCTTCCTTGATTTTGGTTCAATGGGAGTTAAACCGAGCAGTTCAAAGAAGGCAGTCAAAAAGCCACAATCGAAAGAAGTTGTAGAAACTCCATCGGCCAGAACTGAAGAGAAGAGAAATGAGGGTTTTGAGAGATGGCTGGAGATTTTCAAGGCTAAGATCCATCAAAGGATCACAGATCCACGTCCATCTTCAATGTTGGAAGAAGATCAAGATGCCAAAGATATCGAACCGGAGTTATCGAATGTTTATGTCCGAGGAAAATCTATGGACGACCGGCTGCATCAAAAGGAAGAACCAGAGGCTGTAAGTATTCTCTTGGATGTCCAAAAGGTGGATGAAAATGTGGTTGATAGTAGAGCAGAAGCTGATCATGAAAAAGATTTCACAACCGCTTATGCTTCAGGTGATATTCTCGATTTTTTATCAAGTGATGAACTGGTTCAGCCATTTGTTTTAAAGGAGTACGACTCAGTGGAGCTACTAAGGCCTAAAGAGGGTCAACAACACTTCATCTTTGAGCCTGGAATAGGGATGTGTGTGCACAAGAACAATAGAAATACCTTGGTTGAGCAAAACCATGTCGGTTCATTCATCCTAGAAGGTCTGGATTTGAGGACAAATCCTTTTAAAGGAGGAGGGGATGATGCGACCCTGACCAGCATCATGGACCATGGTATGAAAATTAGGTATGAACCGGCTAGGCAACTGATCATAGCTTAGATTATTGGGCTGTTTATGAGCCTTATTGGTTTGATCCATGAAGTTCTAGACCGAGAGAAGCCAATGAGCTCGATGCAAAACATGGAGGCCTTGTTCTAATTAAGAAATCAATATTTGAGATTATTCAAGAAAGACCCAACAAGAATCTACAATTCATGGTCGAATAATATATCAATTTGACGGCAATTCTTTGACCGTCGACCATGCGAAAGGACTCGACCAGACGAAGAGTCATTCGTTCCAAACCCTCCAACTTCGGTCAAGTCATCATTTCTGGTCAAGTCTTCTATGTTTAAGAGTTTGTTAGTTTCTATGTTTGATTAGTCCTTTTGTATTCCAACCTTTTGTATTATATGCCTATTACATAAATGCTTGATTTGTATTATTTCAAATCATTCAACTTTTTAATAAAACATTTCCTTTTAACTTGTTGAATCATTTGTTCTTCACTGAACTTCTTATCTTTTGAGTCGTCGGAGTGTGTCATATCTTCGGGCTTAGAAGTTGGTAGTATCAACAGACTTTCCGCACCTCTTGTGTCACCTATCGATCCACATCCCTTGGTCGTTTGTGCTTTCTAGCTCATTCGGTACAAGGCTTATCCAATCCACCAATCTTAGAGTGATCCTCCAATTCAGGGCGTATCAACCACTGAGTCCAAGAAGTTGGTTTTGCCCTGCAAATCATCTCAGGTAATTTTCGAGACACATGTTTACCACCTCAGTTTTGCCATCGGACTGAGAGAAATAAGCCGAACTTTTATGCAAAGCTGTCCCCTGACTCTTGAACAAAGCTGTCCAAAACTGACTGAGAATTATCGTGTCCCTATCAGATACCAAATTCTCTGAAAACCCATGGAGCTTGATAATCTCTTTGATGAACACTTGCGCTACACTTTTAGCTGTAAAGGGATGCTTCAATGGCAAGAAATGAGCATACTTTGTCAGCATATCCACCACTACCAATATAACATCAAACCCCTTTGAAACTGTAAGTCACTCCACAAAATCCAAACTAATATTGACCCCACTTTCACCAGAATAGGTGAAGGAGACAGCAACCCAGCAGATGACAAAGTGGAATACTTGTTCTGTTGGCACACTGTACAAGCTTTGATGAACTCAGTAATGTCTCCACGCATTCCTTTCCAAACTTCTCTCGCCATCCTTTTAAATATCTTAAGAACTCTTTCGTGGCCCCCAATAGCATTGTCAAGGAATTTCTTCAACAAAGTAGGAATGAATGGTGACTTGGAAGGAATCACCAGTCGGTTTTCCTTGAACAAAAACTCCTAGTCAACCCTATAACCTTCTACTCCTGATTCTCCAGCTTGAACAGCCTTCACTTGTTGCAGAGCCTCATCCTTCTCAAGTTGCAATGCCAATTCCTCCATATCAACTGATAAAGGTGTCGTCAACTGAAACTCCATCAACTCCTCTTCCTTAGTATGTTGTATAGACAACACATTAGCTACTCTATTATCCTTCCCTGGCCTGCATTCAATGGCAAAATTCAACCCAAGCAGCTTAGAAGCCCATTTTTGCTGCTCCACTGACACGGACCTCTAGTTTATATGGGGTTTTGCTAGTGTTTTATGCAAAGAGAGAATTTTGCAAGCTTTGATACTTTTCATAACAAACATAGTAGTTTAGGGTTTTTGGGGAGAAGATCAAGACTTTTTTCAAGCATTATATTGAAACCATAAGTACTACAGCTGAACCTCTTATTTGATAGAATAATCAATGGCTCTAGGGTAATTTGAGAACGTAGCAAATTTGGCGCTGTTGCTGGGGAGTAAGGATCACCATTAGATTTATTTTGCAAGTTTTGTCTAGGTTTTGTTTTTAGTTTACTTAAAAAATATTTTTTCTTTCACGAGCATGCCCAACAGTACTAGAAGCAACAAGGAAAAAGACCTAATTTTCTCAGACCCAGTAGCCATCGAACGTAGCATCCACATGAAGAAGTGACAAGCATCGGTTGACGCCAACACTTCTTCGTCGATTGACAGTCATCTGTCGGAATCGATCGACACCAGTACCAAGATATCGATCGATGGTGATTCACGAGCAGAGATGGTTGCTATGCTGATCATGACTAAGAATGAGAGAGGGGATATGTATGACCTCGATGGTGATTTGCGTAATCCAACAGGTCAAAGAATTGATGATCAAGGGATTGTAATTCATGAACCAGAAGAAGCTCTTGTAGCTAAAGCTGGAGCTGAAGCCCAGACTGCTCAACCCATAACGTTGGCTGACTACAATCGTCGAGTTCAATTACAGGCCAACATATCTGCTATTCGTCCTCCATCTTTCTAGAGGAACGATTTTGAGCTGAAGCCAACCTATTTCACACTTGAGGCACAAACACAATTCCATGGTCATTCTCACGAGCATCCTATGGATCATTTGGATCGATTAGAGGATTTTGCGTCTGCCATCAAAGATAATGGAGTCCCTGAAGACTACCTTCTATGCAAACTCTTCAAGTATTCACTTGCTGGAGATGCTTCAAACTGGCTTAAGCAGCTACCACCCGGATCACTTACATCTAGGACAAACATCAAAAACGACTTCCCGCAAAATTTGGTGATACCAAAGCTGAGGAATTGAGGAGCAGAATTGCTACATTCACACATGAGCATGCAAAGTCTTTCAGAAACTCCTGGATAAGATTCAAATCCTACCAAAGAGATTGTCCACACCATGGATTCAATGTAGCGCAACTTCTCAACACAATTTTTAAAGGAATTGAGCTGTCATACCATATGGCGTTAGACACAACTAGTGAGGTAATCTTCTGCACTAGGAGTCCAAAAGAGGCTATCAGATTGATAAAGAATTTGGCAGCTAGCAACAACACCAAGAACAATGATCATGAGAGGAAGAAATCAGTCCCTACACTGACCAAGGATCAGATGAAAGAAGTAAAAGCCAAGTTGGACAGTGTTCAATGGTTTCTGAAGAAGCAAGTTAGTTTCACAAAAGGTGTAGAAGCTATAGGATCTGACAATGAGAAAGGTGAAGAAGAGGATGTGAAATTTGTTGGTGGAAATTGATTCCAGAGATATGGGAACCAAAGCAACAGAAACTCTTATGGCACTGGTCAGAGGAGTAGCTAAAACCAAGGATCACAGCAGCAGAGACCCTACAACAACAACAGAACCTATGGAGCCTCTTATTATCAGAACACCCTATCAGATACCCAGAAAAACAAGATTGAAGCCATGGTTGACAAGGTTATGGAGGGAAAACATAAGATGATAGTGAATTTCAATGGAAAGATTGATGTTGTCTATGCCAACCAAAACACTAAATTTGAAGCTCTCAACACCCATGTGAAGAAGCTAGAGAACCAAGTTGTTCAGACCAATGAAGCTGTGAGGAGACAAGAAGCCTTGATCAAGGGAAATATTGAGGCTGGACAGAAGCACCACGTCAGTGCCATCATAGATGATGATTTTTGGCAAGTAGTGGAGGAAGTTAGGCACCAGGAGGAAAAAACTCGTGAGAATCACATGCCCTGTTCGAACGACCATCGATCAACATCCGAAGTTGACCATTGAATTACTGTACCTGAAGAATTTGTGGAATCGTGTGAAGATATGGACATCGATCAACAATTGGACCATACCATCGATCAACGGCAGTTCGAAACAAAAGGATGTCGGTTACCAAGTATAGACGTGAGTCTTTTATATGTTAATAGGCACTCGAAACTCACCCCACCCAAACCCAGGGAGATAGATAAACCAGTCCCTACGGTAATTGAGGAAGCTATGGATGGACATTCTAGAAGAAAGAAGAAGGTCCCTAAGCATCTTAGAAGGGGATCTAATGAGAAAGAGATGGACAACATTGATAAGAGAGTCCTCAAAATCCCTTTAGAAACCCCATTCGAGGAAGCTTATTACACTCACAGATTGTGGATGTTCTTTAGAGAAACCAAAGAGACTGATAAGGATATTGATAGAATGTTAAATCATCTCACAGAAAAGATAAAACAAAGGGTCAAGTTAAAGATGAGAAGCGACCCTGGGAAGATTGTGGTTCCTTGCAACATCAAGGGACATGACTACCCTCATTCACTATGCGACACTGGTTCTTCAGTAAGCATCATGCCAAGAACCATGGCAGAGGTGCTAAGCTTAAAAGTGGAGCCTTTTAGTGATCCATTCACTTTTGTGGATTGCTCTAAGGTGAATTCAGGAGGCATAGTCAAATACTTTCGAGTGCAAATAGGTGATGCCTTAATTCCTGTAGACTTTCATGTCTTGGACGTCCAAGTGGAGCAGAATTCATCCCTGCTACTTGGAAGAGCTTTCATGACCACGGTAGGAGCAGTATGTGATATGAATACAAACATGTTGTATCTATCCCTTATTGATCAAAATCAGTACTATGAGCATGTTAAAACTAGAACCAAACTGCTTTCATTGATTTGGTTCATGAACCAGGATTTGTGGCCACATGTTTCTGCGACTTTGAGCTAAAAGAGGAGTTGGGTGATAGAATATTCATCGACACCCATGCCATACAATCAGTTGACAATGACAACAAACGATCGATACTCATCACCAATCATAGCTGAAGGCAGCTACCACAGCATAACACAATGCAGATTATGGCTATCTTAGACCAGATGAATTTGGAATTATAAGGGATCCAAAAGGATATGCACAAGCAATGGATGAAAGCATTCTCAGTGTATCTAAGGGCGATGTAGCATACATACTCTCAATGGTCAATAGATCAGGAAACCTCTTCATCCAACAGCAACATGACAACCGTACAGATAACAACATAGCATCGATTGACACCCGACTGCTGCCGTCGGTTGACACTCACCTTACAGAGGACTTCGCTGGTTACAGACCAGAATCTGAAGTGTTTGATCCAAAGAATTTTGATTATGGGGAAGAAGAGATGAGTATGGCATTTACATAGACAAATATGGCAATGCACGAACTATAGATGCCCGAATCACCAATGTGTCAAAGGAATTCACCAGAGATATTCTTTAGAGGTCAGCCATCACTGGAGACACTTGTTTTTGTTTGCCAGAGTATGCAAAGAACTTTGATGGGACCATGCCAGAGACAGTAACATACATCAAAGCAGAACTAGATGACATGGTACAAGGAATTTGCGGAGCCCATGAGATGTTGATGGAAAACTACTACAAGAGGATTGATGATATATATTACCCATTCAACAACAATATTATCTGGTTAACTATGTGCCTGGAGGAGATGAAGCAAAAGATGGACTCTACTCTTTAGATGGTTTAGAAATAACAACAGAAAAAGCAAACGAAGCAGCATTGATCGATGGACGAGCTTGACCATCGATTGATACTTCACATGGACCATTTAGACAAAGGCTGGTAACCGAGAAGCTGATAGAAGACAAGATTGATGAAGTTTATGAGTCTCAAGACATGATGATGGAAGATACCTCCAGGAGATTGGATGACATCTCCAAACCTACGGACAACAAAATTGGCTGGTTACACAAATGCATTGACAACCTTCAGGAGAGGATGACTCAAATTGAGATCACCAAGGAGAACATGAACAGCCAAAAAAACAGAGGTGAAGAAGCCACAAGAAGCTTCGTTAGTACCTAGTTCCAAATGAACAAAGATGATCTGGACACTAGTTTTCCAACAAGTGATGATCTACCCCATCTTAGTCCAAACAGTCCTAAACGTCAAGCTAAATACTATAACCAAGCGATAAGTGGAAGGCAACCCACTATTAGGTACGTTTTAAATTTATTTTATTTTCATGATTTTACTAATTTCGTATTTTTATTTATTTGTAGAAAAAGAAAAAAGAGGGAAAATCAAGAACCACCATCGGTCGACGATGGAGCACAACCATCGGGCGATACCGATCACCATCGGTCGACATCATACATTACCATTGATCAACACTCGTTACCGAGTCTGGTATTTTCGATTATCCTCAGTACTTTTACTTATGTTTTATTTTTTCCCACCTAACCGAGACGGGATAATATTTGGGACAATTTTATTTAAGTCTGGGGGAGGTTTATTGATTTTGCTTTTTATTCTGGATTTTTATTCTTATGTGTTTTATTGAGTCAAGAAGGAGATTATGATCAGATTTAAATTTTTTACTTGTTATCTAACAATTCTATAGCATCATTCTAGATTTGTTGATTGCAGAGAGTACTAGAGATACCAAAGTGGATCATCCTATCACTATATCACACTTGCTTACAAAGTTTGAAGGAACCGAAGCTAACCTCCAACATAATTTGACTTATTTTCTTGCTTTGGCCTTTGGGGTTTGGCATACATTGGATTTGATTCCTCTTGCAAGTCTGAAGGTAAAAGTATGTGTGCTTCTCTCTCTCTCTCTCTCTCTCTCTCTCTCTCTCTCTCTCTCCGGCATCAATAAAAATATAAGATTGAGATGTTTTCTTAAAAGATGCAGAGGGGTAGGTAATTACATGTGATCCCATTATTCTAACTCAGAAAGGAATGATCACACACTGTGGAAGTGTATGTTAATTACCTGTGACCCCATTATTCGCTTACATTTTGTCAAAAAAAAGAGAGAAAATAAAAAGAAAGATAAACAAGATTGAATGTATCAGCATCATTGATTCATTGAACTTATAAAAGTCATAATATAAGATTCAGAGAAGAGAGAAAGAGAGAAGAAAGGTATCAAAGAAGACTGCTTGTGTGTTCAGATACTAGCAGGGGTAAGAGTCCATGTAACCTTTTTTTTATGCAAGAAATGAGGTCAGTAGAGGGGTGAATTAAGCTAGTATATGTTAAGTTGTTGGTATAATGGATCTGGTTTCTATACTAGGATAATGTAGATAAAGTTTCTCTAAGATTGACACTTGTTTGATGTGGTTGTAACATAGTAAA
The DNA here is from genome assembly GCA_905132765.1 of Moricandia arvensis. Classification (NCBI taxonomy): domain Eukaryota; kingdom Viridiplantae; phylum Streptophyta; class Magnoliopsida; order Brassicales; family Brassicaceae; genus Moricandia; species Moricandia arvensis. Next base: position 140,557 of record CAJHQP010000433.1, on the reverse strand, counting down.
TGTGATAATGATAAGCTAGAGATTTTGTGAATTCCTGTTTTTCAAACCTCTTCCACAAGTTTATTCTTGTTTCACTTGAGGACAAGCAAAATGTTAAGGCTGGGAGTTTTGATAGGTCCGAGTATTTACCACTTCTAGACCATGTTATAGGCCCTATTTGGAGTCTATTATATGTGTCTAAGATGTGTTTTATAGTCTTTAGGTCCAGGTACATTTTGGAGCGTTGTAGAGATTATGAAGATTTCTAGAGCTAAGAGAAATAGAGAGGGACCTTGAAGCTGGTCAAATTCATAAAAGTACGAGTCGAAATAGAGTATTGCGTCGATCGAAGATGCACTCTTGCCGTCGATCGATGGTCGATGCACAGTAGCCCAACTCACAAAGTACCCTACTTGAAGTCCAAGTCACAAAAATCACAAAATTGCCCCCTTGACGTGTTTCACCTAGTTTATATAGTCTTTGCTAGTGTCATATGCAAAGAGAGACTCTTTGCAAACTTTGATAGTTTTCATAACAAACATAGTAGCTTAGGGTTCTTGGGGAGAAGATCAAGACTTCTCCAATCTTTGTATTGGAACTCCACTTTCTATCCCTATTCTTTATCTTATGCATTATTTCATGTTTATGATTATGTTCTGTTTAGCTATGTCTGAGTAGTCACCTTGTTATATTTAGGGTTTATTAAAAGTTTTGACAAATTAGCCAAATAAATTTCTAGGGTGGTTATTAGATCAATGAATAGAATTGTACTTATTGCTTGTGTTCTAGAGTAGCTAACTAGAACTCTGATCTTAGAATAATTGACATTGCGAGAGTAGGATCGTTACCTGAATAAATCTTGTTAAACTTGAGTTACTAGGGATATTCGAGAGAGTGGTCTAGTAATTCTTAGTGAACCACTTGAATCTGGTCGTTTAATACTTGACTAAGAAAGCCATTGATCGATTCTGTTTGCATACCATCGATCGACGATCATTCAAAAATTGCACCCAAAAGTTGTAGACACTGAGCTTAGCTATAGGATAGATAAAACTTAATATATTTTACTAATTGAATTCGTGTTCTATGATTGAAACCCCCTTGACTTCTATCCATTATAATTCACTACCTGAAAACCCTTGATCTAGTTATTTTCCTTACTTATTTACAAACCAACTATTTTCTTATTTACTTATCTTTAAGTCTTATTAATTTCCTAGCTTAAATAAGTTGATTATCAAATCTATTGTGCACTCTCACTCTCTGTGGATTTGATCCCTAAGTACTATAGTTGAACCTCTTATTTGAGAGAGTAATCATTAGCTCTTGGGTAATTTGAGCATGTATCAATCACCATCAGCTGATCTTGTTGCTCATCTGCCTTGTGTTCGTAATCAGCTAAATGCGTGTTAGTGACCTCAATGGAACCGGTAACACTGCTTTTCTGGCTGTTAATAGCTGCGATCCTCTCCGCGTTGATAGCGCTAGAATCCTGCTTATGAGCCATGGCAAGCTCTTATACCAAAGATAAGCAAGGCTTATCCATAATGAGAAAGAGAGAGATATTAGAAGAAGAGAGAGAAGATAAGATATTTGATTAATGATCAATTTTGATAAAGTTCCCATTACAAATTTCACGTTCTTAAGTAGCAACATATGAAATTACAAAACGATATAGTATTCTTATTAACTCATTATTAATACTCTCCTTCTCAATATGAGTCTTTACTTCACTTCTGCTTCCTTCTTCCTCTTCAGCCACTGTTCTTAACCTTATTTGATCTCCGCCTCTTTTGAATGAAAGCCATTAGAACTGCTAACTTATCAGAGCAGCCTCTTGTATTTCTTTTGATCATATACATTTGATCTATCCCGTTTCCAAGCTGACCTTTCCTCTGCTTTTGGCCCTTTCATTTGGGTTGCTTAATCTGGCTGAGAGGTTTTGATGAAAAATCGGGTCTATTCTGATTTTTTTCAAGCTTTTGTTGATTTGGAGTTTTGGATCTTACATGTCTGGATTTTTCAGATTTTCTTTCTCTTTTCTTCAGATCTGTTCGGAGCGTTAGTTCTTTTGGTTGCAACTATATTTCTCCTTCAAGTTCATCCGCTTCATCGTCGTTCTAGTTGTAGAGAGTGGCCGTTATTCAGATTGGTATTTGCTTTCTATATGTAAGATAAATAAGTTATATCCCTTATTGGATTTTTCCGGCTTCAAGTCCTTTGGCTCAGTAAGGCTCTTAGAGTCTGTTGTTGTAGCAATATTATATGATTCAGGTTTCCTTCCTTTCGCCAGTAGATTGGGCATGGATTATTTCTTCTTCAACCTTATTCATAGTTTCGATGTTATTCAAGCTTAGTCCAGTGGTTTGTGTTGCATGTGCTCTGATGGAAAGGTAAGTCTGTTTTGTGAGTAGTCGTTTTGGTATTTCTGTTTTATTTGTCTTCTCGTGTTTGTTTCTCTAGTTCTTGGAGTCTTTTCTCCGAAGGTTAGTAAACTACCGACTTTGTATCTCAACCACATATCTTACCTATTTATTCCACCCTTTTAAATAGATGCGTCCATGGACGAGTCAAACTTGTTTGATGTACCAGAAGAGTTGCTGGACGAACCGGAGAAACAAACCATTGCAAAAACCGTTTGATCCACCCACTCTCAACATCGTTGAACTACCATCTTGTGGACGATCAAATGGTAACCTAGGCGAACCAACGGATATGGAGGATGGTGGGAGCGATGCACCGGAAACAGAGGACGGGCTTGACAAGGATGAGAGGAGCGATGCAACTCCGACCAGGGAGAGACTAAGCTCAAAGGAGGATGATCAAGAAGATTTAATGAAACAATGAGAGTCTTTTTATCGTCAAAATATGACTAAGGAAGGAATTGGGCTTGAAAAATTCTATGTGGACCAAACCCAAAAGAGAGTTTGCCGAGATCAATTTAACTCAACCCAAAGGAAGCCCAATGACCCATCAGACGATCCACTTATTTTCTCAGCTAGGCCAACAACCATATCAAAGTCTAAAGCCCAACTTGAAGCTCTGAAGTCCATAATCCAACTCGTGCAAGCTAAGGAGAGGATAAGTACCAATTTGGACGAAGGAACAAAGATATGAATCAACCTTTTGGTAGCTGAAGAAGATCGCTTGTGATCTAAATCAAATGTATGTAGTCTAGGATTTTCAGTTTATTTGTTTCGATTTGGTTAACCAAAAACAACTAGGATTGGGATAAGGCATTCTAGATTTAGTAGCTTAGGGGTTTTCTATTTAAGGTTCATGTAATCGGCTGAAGCAGGACACAACACGTTTTCAATAAAAGCTTTAAGCCAAAAATTTTGTTGTGTTCCTATCTTAATTGTTCAGAGACTGAGCATTGAGCCTCACCTAAAGGAAAGAGATTTCCAACGTAAATCAATTCAAACACCAACAAGATCAACTCGGTTTGAAGGAAGCCATAGAAACTTTGAGCCGATCCACCGCTTGAATCCAAGACCATCGTCCAATACATAGTGCTAATAGCCTCGGACATCCATTCATCCATCCCTTCAAGTGATCCAGGAGAAGACGCCATCCAAGGTCATATCATAAACTCTCATGTTAATGAAATTTCAATGTGAAAAATAAAAACGTCAAAGAAGCGGCACAAAGAATTATTCTTGTTCCTATGAAGAGTTGAAAACGATGTAATAGGAATGAGGTGTGGATGTTGTTATATCAACATTAAGTAGGTAACATGTGTGGGAGTGATTTACACTCTAGGTCACTTTATGACTTTTTATTGCAACATAAATCACTTTTTGTTCTTAGTGTAGTTTTTAGTGTTTTTTCTCTCTCTTTTTCTCCAACTAATCGTAACTATAACATGTCATATTCCTTTTAGGTTACAAAGATTTATGCAATTTTCTATCTGAGCCGCCATTGATTTCTATTCACTTAATCATCATTTTGTTTGTGTTTTTAACACCAAAAGTTACAAATGTTGTAGAAATTAACCAACTATAACAAAAATGAGCAAAGAAACAAGCTTTTTCAAAATAAGCTGGTGATGATGAGGGGTTTAGTAGCTCACGAAGGAAGAGTTGATGAAATTCGACTGCGAGGAGAGTGGCGACTTGGTGTCGACAGGGACGATACAACCTGCCTACGACGAGAGCTTGTCGATTTCCTTTACATCAGACAGAATGACGACAGACCCGACTTAACACTATAATGGGCCCGTGGACAATTTTTTTTAATGTATTATAGTTTATTAGACATAAAATTTTGGACCCTTCCTATAAAGAAAAAAACAAAATTTTGGACCCTTTTTCTCTATAAATTTAAGGGATTTTAGGGTGAGCCCTAAGCATATGCCATGTTTGCCTCCCGTCTAAGCCGGCACTGAATGACGAGCCTGAAGAACTTAGTTGGAGATGGCAGGAAGATCGTGATTTACAGGAAGCTCAGCGGCGGTGCTCTAGCCATTCATGCTACACCGTCAAGAAGGAGCTCCGAGATTGACTGTTCCGGTGGTGTTCATCGGAGTAAAAGATGTACGGAGGAAAGGTGCTTTAAAGTAAAAGTAAAATAAAACCAAAAAGCTAAAAAAAAACTCGTGAAATTAAAAACAAAAGCAAATAAAAAGAGGCAACTAGAATATTTTTATAGTTACAATTACTTGGAGAAAAAGAGAGAAAAAACACTAAAAACTACCATATGAGCAATAAGTGATCTATGTTGTCATAAAAAGTCATACAGTGACCAAGAATGTAAATCACTCCAATTTTGTTCGTTTGTAAGTTCTATAAAAAAAAAAGATATGGGGTGTGATTGGTTGTAGCTGTAGCTTTATATTTTTTTCTGTCGAATTTGTGCTGTCAGATTTTTAGCTGTAGAATTTTATCTGTGAGTTTTTGTTGTAAATTTTTAATGTTGCTGTAGAATTTTAATTGTGAGTTTTAAAAATAAAGAATTGATAAATATTAATGGTAGGTATAAAATTAAAATTATTTTTTTCATTATTTTGAAATTGAAATTAAACTATTATATTAAAATTAAAATTTATAAACTGATTAATTATATAAATTACAAAATATATAGTGAAATTTGTATTTATATTTATATACCATATTTATCTATCTAGAGATTCACATATAATTCATAATATTTTAATGGAGGATATAAATAAAGAAATGTATTATTATATTAAACTAGTTAAACATATATATATATATATATATATATCAAAAATGTATTATTATCGAAAGAAAGAAAACATTTTTATAGGTATATATATATATATATATATATATATATATATATATATAATTGTAATATTTTATGGAGTATATACGTAAATAATATATTATTATAGTAAACTAGTTATATATATATATATTATAGTACATATCAATAATGTGTTATTATAGAGAAAAGGAAATGTGTTTATAAAGAAAGATGAATAATATTTTTAAAAGCACTTAAGTTAGTGTTGTAGAGAATTTTCTTTCCAAAGCTATAAACGAAAGTAAAATATAGATTTGGCTGTAGGTATTAGAATGATAACCAAAATATGATTGCTTTAATTTTGTGGCTGTAGAAAGATTTGAGGCTTTGTAGAGCACTCACAGTCTTAACCAATCACCCCCATGATATCAAAATAAATGCAAGTAGTATGTCTAAACTGGTTGAGTGGTCAAACAAAGCGAATATTCTTGGAATTTAATATTTTCTTGTATTCTCCTTGTACGCAATCTTCTATAAATAATAATGAATCCCGAACAATATTATCTTCTCTATAAAAAAGAGAAGTACACAATAAAACTGACATTTAGCTCATGCATAATTTACACAAAATGCCACTGATTTTATATCTATAATTAAAACATTCATTAATGATGTTTTGGTCTTTATTCTACTAATCTAACCATCAAATTTATGAGATTAAATTGGTTGATAAATTGAGTATTTCACCAATAAACAGAGAATTATTTCCAAACTAAATATATCCAATTAAATCGGGGTTCAAGCAAAGATATTCATATACGTAACCACGTGCTTTTATTAGCATGGCACCTAGTTTATATTCGGTTTTTTTTTTCTCATCAAACGATCGTTCTATTACTCAAACTTGAGGTGGTCTGGGAGGCCAGACCGGAATAGATCAACCAACAAAAAGAATAATTCTATGAAAAGAACGAGCATTCCTAGCTAATGCATCCGCTGTTCCATTGTGCTTCCTCGGAATATGGCATAACTCAAAGCTTGGGAAGCAAATTAGCAGCGTCTGTATCGCCTCCAGTTCTATTGCAAAGCTCAGCCATTTTTGCGGTTCTGCTACCATTGCGATGATGTCTTTACAATCAGTGCCAAAAAGCTGACAGGACGAATGTTGGAGCATACATTCCATTGTCCATCTAAGAGCCTCCAACTCCAAATTTAGGGCCGTCTCTCTCTTTCCTAAATTTCGTATCCCCATAAGTTTAGTTTCCCATTGTATGTCTTCCACACCCAACCGCATCCGCTGTACTGATCAGTGGCAGTCCAGGAACCATCCACCATACATATATTTTCAAGACATAAGGTCTGAACTGTCTCGCCCCTATTCGGTTGTGGATTCTGATTGATCCCCTCGTTGGCATTGAACCACGCGAGACATTCACTTTCTGCATATCGAACTAGCTCCATCGGATCTCTATCAATTCCCCTGAACAGTTTATCATTCCGAGCCTTCCAGATATACCATATTATCTATGGAAAATAATCCCTATTTGAATCATGTCCAGCTAGCTCGTTCTTTCTCCAGAAAAGGTAATCCATATTAGCAAATATACTCGACATGGGAAATATGTTTTGCCCAGACGGCGTCGAAGATAGAGCCCATACTTGTAGTGCAGGAGGGCACTCAAATATAGCATGTGTAACTGATTCCTGCGGCTCCCCACATTGCGGACAGTAGTTATCACATCTCAAATTTCTATAGTTTAGATTCTTTGTGACCGCCACATGTCATGTTATCAGCTGCCATATAAGATGACGCATCTTTGGGGGTGCATTGACTTTCCAGGCAAAGGCCTGAAGTGCAGTAATACTAGGCTCTAGGTTCCCACTCTCCACATCTTCCCTCAAAAGATTCCGAGCTACCTAGTAACCTAATTTAACCGTATATTGGCCATTCTTCGTATAACTCCAGCAAAAAGAGTCTTTGTGATTCATCGTACTTATGGCTAGGCTCTTGATAAGGAAAATATCTTCCGAGTTAACATAATTTGTCAACAATTCAATATCCCACTCCTTTGATTCCTTGTTTATTAGATCACTAACTCTCATGTTTGGATGTAGGGCTGGAGCTGACGGGAGTGCCGCTCTAGCTGGTATCGTCGGGATCCAAGGATCCTCCCATACCTTGGTTTCGTGTCCAGAATGAATCTTCTGTCTAATGCCCAATAGTAGTAGCTTTCTCACAGCTGAAATACTATTCCAGACATAAGATGGACAATTAGCTGACACTACACGCAACGGCGAACTCATCTGGTAATATCTCCCCCTTAGTACCCTGGCCACTAGAGAATCTGGGAATTGGACTAGTCTCCATAATTGTTTTGCTAATAGGGCCAGATTGAATTCGTGTATCATACGAAAACCCATACCACCTTCACTATGGGGTTTGCAAAGTTTTTCCCATTTCGCCCAATGAATCCCTCTTTTGGGTGGATTCGAACTCCACCAAAACTGTGCAATGGCACTAGCAAGTTTTTCACACGTTTCCAGAGGGAGTAGAAAGGTAGACATCACATATGTCAGAAGTGCTAATAATATAGATTTAATTAGCACCTCCTTCCCGCCTTTTGATAACCATCTGCCCGTCCAGCCATATACTCTATGCATCAATTTCTCTTTAAGGAAAGCAAAAAGTTTACATTTGAAGCCACTTATATCTTCAGGTATTCCCAAGTAAGATCCCATTCCCCCCTCGTTTTGAATTCCAAGTTTGTCTTTAATATGTTACCTAGTATGAGCATTTATCTTCTTACCAAAGAGCAAAGAGGATTTCTCAAAGTTGATACACTGCCCAGATGCCCTCCCATATTTCCTGATCTCTTTCATTACTTCCTCACATTCACGGGGCTCCGCCTTGTAAAAGAAAAGGCTATCATCAGCAAAGAAAAGGCTATCATCAGCAAAGAAAAGGTGGGATACGGAGGGACATGCGGGTGTTATTCGCATCCCCGTTATCTTCCCTTGGTTCTCAGCATGATTAAGAAGGCTAACGAGCGCTTCCGTGCATAAGATAAAGATGAAAGGAGACAAACGATCTCCTTGCCGTAGGCCTCTACCCGGACCAATGTTTCCTCTTGGTTGTCCATTTAAAAGTACTTTGTACCTGACCGAAGTTATGCAACGCATGATCCAACCAATCCAGACTTCCGAAAATCCCATCTTCTGCATAATTGTCTGGATAAAAGGCCATTCCATACGATCATATGCCTTACTCATGTCTGTCTTAATGGCCATCCTCTTATTCCGTCCATTCTGCTTGGTTCGCAGTGCATGAAACATTTCTTTTGCAATCATGACATTATCAGAGATTTGTCTTCCAGCCACAAAAGACGATTGTGTTTCAGAGACTAGACTCGGTAGAACTTTCTTTAATCTTTGGCATAAGACCTTAGATATTATCTTATAGCTAACATTGCAAACACTAATAGGCCTAAACTTGGCCATTTAATTTGGCTTATCTACCTTAGGGATAAGGCATATATTTGTGTCATTCAGCCCAGTTGCCATTGTTCCTTCAAAAAGGAAAAGATTAACCATACGAGTTAGGTCCTCCTTGACAATGTCCCAGAATTTTTGATAAAACAGTGCCGTCATTCCATCCGGCCCTGGGGCTTTCTCAGGATGCATAGCGAATAGAGCTAATTTGACCTCCCATTCCGTGACTGGAGCTGTAAGTTGGTCATTTACTGTCCCATTAATCTTCGTGGAAACCTCTGACAGAGCCTCCTCAATATTTTCGGGGTTGGATGTCTCAAACAACTCTCGAAAATAACTAGTAGCAATGACTACTAGACCATCCTCATTCTCCACGACCTGTCCATTAGCATCAAGAAGTTGAGTAATTTTATTCCGTGCTCTCCGCTGCTTTGTCACCGAATGGAAAAACTGTGTATTCCGATCACCCTCTTTAAGCTAGAAAGTTATGCTCTTTTGTTTCCAGAATATCTCTTCCGTCTTAAGAGCGTCAGATAATTCCTTTAATGTCGTTGCTATTTCCTCAGTTGTTGCATCATCGTTCAAATACAGCCCCTCCACCTTCTCCTTTAGATCCTCCAGTTGCTTCCCAGAGTTTAAGTCACTCTGTCTCCTCCATGACCCTAAAGCCTTGCGAAAACTTGAGATGTGCTCTATGATATTTGCATTAGGGGGCAGATCTGGTGAGTTCCACCCTTCCAAAATTACTTGTCGAACATCCTCTCTATCAATCCATCTCTTGTCAAACTTAAAAGCTTTTGATTTCCTTACTGGTTTTGAAAGGATGTTTGCAAGAACCGGACGATGATCCGATCCCCATAACCGCATATAATGTACCACAAAATGTGGGAATTTTTCATGTCAGTCTTCATTGCCCATAGCCCTATCCAAGCGGCATCGAACTGTGGTTCTTCCTGCTCTTTTTCCAACCCATGATAGCCTACCTAAGCATGGAAATTCCAGCATTCCACAATCGTTAAGCATTTTCTTGAACGGCAAAAAGGAACTATCCGATCAAGGTCTTCCACCCACTTTTTCCTCATGGTTAGTTATTTCATTAAAATCACCTATCATAAACCAAGGTCCTGTTCTTGTTGTTGAGAAATGCGTAAGACGTTCCCATACTTGTTCCCTTTGTTCTACCACAGGATCACCATACACAAATGTCATATAGACTTTTATTCCATCAATGATTGTTTCAACGTCAATCATTCCGTTATTCGAAAACAAAATATTAATTTGAAATTCTTCTAAAGAAAATAAAGCTAAACCACCGCTAAGGCCAAGGGGCTCAACGGTAAACAAACGATCAAATCCTAAGTCGGTCTGAATGTTTTGCAACATAGACCTATTATTCTTCGTCTCCGAAAGGAACAGAAGTCATGGGCGATGCTTCAGACACATCTCCTTAAGGCGTCGAACTGTGAGGTTGTTCCCAATCCCTCTACAGTTCCAATTGATTGTCTTCATGGATCCATACTGGATGAGTTTTTAGGCCTCATCACTTCCTCATTTTTCGTCTCTCTATCCCTTATCATCTTTGAGCTGTGTCTCCCAGATTTTCCAGTGGTTGAGATTGATTTCAGAGACTTAGATCGTCTGCTTGGAGATCCCCGACGAAGGAGCTCTAGTTTCTTGCTTGGAAGACTCAAAGGAGCACTCCTCTTTGCGCCCGCTTTTGCTGCTCTTGCTGCCTTCTTCCCTGATTTCGATCTCCCTTCCACAACATGCAATGGTTCTGGCCATCTGGTTACAGATTCCAATAGCTCCTCTCCTAACATATCATCATGACTTGGCACAAAACCCTCCAATCCATCATCTTGATCAACCATCTCCACGTCATCCAAAGCTCCAATAATCTGATCATCCTTAGTCCCAGCCTCAAGAGAGGGCGAGAAAGAGAGAGATCTAGCTACCCCCTTGGTACGAGTGGTGACATTACTCACCATAGAATTATCCCCTGTGGATGGGGTCACAATCTTACTTGCTAACATCCTTTTTTGTCTAGCCTCACCACTCCTCTGCAAATCTTTGTCTAGAACTCTAGGAATAACTGATAGTTGTTCATAAGGAACAATATCTAATGAGACCCCAGGATCCTCACGAAGGCCTAGCGAGCTCCCCATTCGATCTATCCCATGTGTTTCTAAACGCTGCCTATCCTCCTCGTTCACCATGTTACTCATTGGCTTAGCTCTCCATCTTTGCTCTGGTTTATGCTCATAAGGAGCAAACCGATTCCCTCCATATCTACTGCCTCTAGGGTAATCATTCCGAACCCTGGAAACTCTGGCTATACGCTCCTCTCCTCGACAGTCATATCTCTCCATGGTTCTAGATCGACTGTAATTGCTCTCATACCGTCGATTGTCTGAATCTTTTTGGATCTCCTGATCAATTCTTTGACGCAAGGAGAGATGAGACTCATGCATATAGCCATGATCCTCGTGGTGTGTGTAGTGTTTGTATACGTTATCTTTGATATTCATGCAAGTTCTTTTATATCAATATTAAACCAGATGATTACCTGCACCCTGCGTTGGGTGAGACTTTATTCTTAACTTTATTCTTAACAAAAATAAACATGTAAATAACTAAAGATATATATGTCATACATATTATGGTGATATTTATATAAATACAAAAACTCATGATTGATTTGCATTGGGAAATATGTACATTTTTTAATTGAGGCTCAAGTAATGATGTTTTAATGCATTTTCTTTATATCTATATGCAGAGCCGGCCCTAGAGTTTTCAAGGCCACAAGCTCAAAACAAAAAAAATGGCTGAAAAAAAAAATTATGTACAAAGGTGGCTTCCAACTCAGCTTCCCATGGTGTCATGGATTACGTTTGACCACTATACCGCAGAGAGATTTTAGGAAAATGTGGCCGATTAAATACGTATTCAGTTGGCGGCCGGAAGCACATGCATCCGCTTATGTCCAGGGCCGCCTCTGTCTATATGTTAAAAGAAAGTAGCATATTTGTTCAAATCATCATATAAATATTTATTTTAACCATATTAAAAAAGACCTTCTTAGCAAGAAGTTATATTTAATGTATTTCCAAATATTAGTACTGATATAATTTATTTCCTTGATTACTTTAACACGAAAATACCATAACAAAAGCTAATCAATTAGATTGAACTTACTTACTATATATTTAGATATTGAATATATGAAACAAAAACATTTGCACCAAGATAGTAAGTATTACATTGGAGCCTTTAACTTGGATATTTATATCCATGTATATGTTTAATATACAAACTAGATTTTAGCGCGGGATTTATTCTTTTATAAATCTAACTAAAATTAATATAAAGTTATTTGTTTTATTTTATTTGATACAAAGTTTGTGTTCTAACTAAATGTGATAGCTATCTTGTTTACACTATAAAGATTGTGATTTTTTAAAATAAATATAGAGATTGTTTTGTTAATTTTGGATTAAAGTAAATAATTGAAGTTTGAGTTGTTTTTCATTTTAGTTTAACAAATTATTAGGTAGAAAAAAATAATTAAATGTTTTAAACAGTATTTTGAAAATCAAATTGGACCAGTTAGTTAATCTCGTCTAACCATGAGTCGTTTAGTCAACAGAGATACAGTTGAACACATGAACTTAAAGGCAAATTTGATTTAAACTACCTAACTAATTAAAAATGGAGAAAACCAATGACGGCGATCAACCTTAAATGACAATTAAATTTGTTCACCGATTTGAATATAATTTCATTTGGTTCGAGATTCTTGGCTTTGTGTTTATAAAATAATTATTATTTTTTATTTTGTTTCATTTTTAATATGCACATTTGCTATATGTTATTATTAGAAGCAAATAAATTTACATAATCAAATGTGTGGTGATTTATTAGGATTGTTGTTAAAACTGATGAAAAAATCTTATAATATTTAATTACTAAATGATTTATTTTTTTGGATATATTAAGAATATATTCTAAAACAATAATTTTTGAACAAATATGATAATCATAAATAAAGCTATAAAGAAATTATGTGGGCATAATCTAAACAGTCTACAGTTTTACACACATATATATGAGGGATATTTTGTGGGTTTTGGTATATATATATATTTTTTAGTGCTTATCGAAAATATATAGAAAACTGCGTTGTTTTGATTTTATTATTAAGATTCGATCTTCAGACTGATATCTCACTTTTGTGGTTCAATAATATTGAAATTGTATTCATAATGAATGTTTTATGATATGCAAACTAACTTTAATAAAATGTTATGATAAAATTATGCAAACTAAGTATTGCTATCCTGTAGGTCATGCACTAACATAGACATGTCGTTTACTGTATTATGCAAAACTTTAATTAATGAAATAAATATAACATGTGTTAATTAAATAGAGAAAAAGTACAGAGTATTATTAATTAAATAAAATTGTGCCCCTTCGTATTTACTTTTAGTCTTTAAGCTACGTCAACGTTGTTCAATTGATGTATTTATTTCAATCAAACCAGCATTGGTTAGTGATTATACGCTTAAAATCAAATAAAACAAAAACGTACAATAACCCTAGTTAACCGGACTCGTTGGCTGTCTCCTAACCAGGAGCAGTCGTGATCTTCGAGCCACCTCACTCCAGCTAGCGTCGCGAATCATTCTCAGCTCTCCACATTCTCAACCGGTCACTCCGGCGGCGACAACTTATGGAAGTTGGGGATGTGGAATACACGTCTTGAATCGCAAGGAACCCACCGATCCGAGACCACAAGTCCACAACCACGACAGAGCAAGAAACAACCCAATTCCACAAAACTTCGATCTAGCCCTCTCCTTGACTTCCCTGCCGTCTTCAAACAGAATCCTCACCTGAGAATAAGAAAAATAAAAGTCCAAACTTCACCTCAACCAACTCGAATATACCTCACCTCGTCACGTTTGTAAAGGAAGAGCAAAGGGAGAGTGAGTGACCAGAAACACCGCATGAAGCTCGATTTAGGAATTAGGACGGCTAAGAATCGGAATTCAGTGACATCTTCGACAACACCAGGAAACTCAAACGAAAAAAACTATGATAGTTAAAGAAGTGTAAACATATCAATTGTATGTATCATTATGTGGAATGAAAAGTGAAAAACGCAATTGCCTCTTTTTCATATCAATCGTATGTATAATCTAAAAAGTAAAATATACGTGAAAATGAGAAGAGGTAATTGTATTTATTTTCTTATGCCAAATATTGGTTATTATTTATTCATTTTATTTAAATTTTATTAAAGTAAAAGAAAAGTTAGTGACATATCATTGTAATTCTTTAAAAAATCAAGGGCAGAATCCTAATCCCTATAGGATTCTGCTTTAATAGTATAGATGGTCTGAGAAAATGTGAAACATAATCCCTTATTAGCATGTTTTGATATGCAAATATTACACATAGATTGTTATACAGTAGCTTACATTGTATGTTTGTTCATATCAGTACTATTAAAACAGAAGCATAACTTTTGATCATACTTAAGCCTAGGTTAAAAAAAAAAACTATATGTTATCAAATCTCGCCAACAACTAATCAAACCATAGTATATTTAGCGTAACAATTAATTCTATTAAATAAATGATAGGATATACCTAGTAAATTACATCATTGACCTTAGAAAGAGAGAACAAAACTCAAACTGTCTCAGAAACTAACAAATGCGTGCATTCAAAGGTAGCATAATTTATCAACATAAAAATTGTGACGAAAGCAACAAAATGTATATCAGCAACAATATAATATGTCCTCTTTATGTTATTCATCCTTCTTAACGTGTGTATATATCTAATGATAAAACTTTATTTTCAAGCACCTGCAAATAACTAAATGTTTAAGTATAACAAATTTTCAATAGCTAAGAATTCTATATAACCTATCTACGAAAGTATCAACCAGTTCAATCAAAGAATCTTCTTCTTATTCGATATGTTAAGATGTCAGTTGGTTATACTCAATCTTATCTTATTCACCATTCATGTTCGACAAATGTCATTTACGGTTTTATCCTCCTTACTATTAAATGAGAAGTACATTTGACAGGTGGCGCTCACAGAGCCCTTCTCAGCCGAAATAACGCGATTCTATTGGTTGATTTTTCGGAAATTCATTTTTGATTTATTTTTCTCATCGACATAACAAAAAAGGGAAGCCCTATAAATACTAACCTTATTTTGTTTAATGCATTGAATACTTGCTAAAAAAATAAGACAGATTGAAGGAGTAGGAAAATAATTAATATTACTTGCTCAAGAATATTTATATGTTTAATGCATTGAATACTTACTAAAAAATAAGATCGATTGAAAGAGTAGGAAAATAATTAATATTACTTGCGCAAGAATATTTATATGTTTAATGCATTGAATACTTACTAAAAAAATAAGACCGATTGAAGGAGTAGGAAAGTAATTAATATTACTTGCGCAAGAATATTAATTAATACATGTATTTACTACTATCATTTACTAAAAATACGGTAAATCATATTGATTACTTGCGCAAGAATATTAATTAATACATAATTTACTACTATCCCTTACTAAAAATACGGTAAATCATATTGATTACTTGCGCAAGTTAAAATCGTATCATATGCATTTAATTTTCTTCTAAAAAAATTAACTATCTTTACTTAAACGATTCCATAATTTATTTTATGAATATTTGTTTGGCGTCGTTACAAACCTATATGATTCACTTTATATATATAGAGGTCAATGTCGAAGGATTAAACCATAACAAAGGTGGGTCTTTTTTTTTTCTTTGCGTGGCTTGTTTAGTTCTGTTTACTTGTTTCTGAAGTTTTAGACATGTGTGTTATAGGGGAATGACAGAGGAGAATGGCTTAAGAACTTGAAGTATGGAGTGTTTGGATTAGGAAACAGACAATATGAACATTTTAATAAGGTTTTTAAAATGGAATTTTTTTTTCACGCTTACTCCAGTTTCCTTGGCTAATATTCGAATTGTTTTGTAAATATGTGTTGCAGGTTGCCAAAGTTGTAGATGACGTCCTTGTAGAACAAGGTTTGTTTGTTTCTTTATTTCATTATTCATCTTGATGTGTTTGTATTATAGTTTTCTGACTTGATGAGTTGTTTGTACAGGTGCGCAGCGTCTTGTACATTAAGTAAATTTTATATTATTTACGTTAAGTAAATTTTATATCATTTACGTTAAGTAAATTTTATCTTATTTACGTTAAGTAAATTTTATATATATTTAAAATTTATAATAATTTTGATCATTGTTTTGATCAAAATTCAAAGAGAACTCAAGATTGATTTATAAAGAAAGAATAACATGCACTCATAATTATAAAGAAAATAGAAAACAAAAAGAGAAAGTACAATATATGAATTGTGAGATATATAGTATCTATGTCAAATACGTAAATAATAAGTTTGATTTTTTTATCATATTAAAGATTAGATCAACTAAAATATTTAGAATTCTATCATAATCTTTATTTTTACTTATTTAACTAAATTGAAATAATATTATTAATTCGAATTGATGATTCTTTGTTTAAATTGAAATAATATTATTAATTCTATCAAACTGTATTTCGAATATTTATATTTTTAATGCATTGAATACTTAATAAAAAATAATACCGATTGAAGGAGTAGGAAAGTAATTAATATTACTTGCGAAAGAATATTTATATGTTCAATGCATTGAATATTTATATGTTCAATGCATTGAATACTTACTAAATAAATAAGACATATTGAAGGAGTAGAAAAGTAATTAATATTACTTGCGCAAGAATATTAATTAATACACGTATTTACTACTATTCCTTACTAAAAATACAGTAAATCATATTGATTACTTTCGCAAGAATATTAATTAATACGGTAAATCATATTGATTACTTGCGCAAATTAGAATCATATCATATGCATTTAATTTTTTTCCAAAAAAATTAACTATCTTTAATTAAACGGTTTCATAATTTATTTTATGAATATTTCCTTGTCGTCGTTACAAACCTATATGATTCACTTCATATATACAGAGGTCAATGTCGAAGGAATAAATCATATCATGATTTTTAGGGTTTCTCGCTGTAGTTAGTCTTTTTGTTGTAAGTATGTCCGCATTTAACTTGCTTAGATTTTAATAATTGTGATTCTTTTTTGTTGTAAGTATGTCCGCATAGGGTGGCGATGGAGGAGATTATTGGGACGACGGTAACTCTTTCAACCGTATTGAAAAGATATACATTGGACTAACCGAAAATGCTATAGGGTTTGTCAAGTTTATGTATGCCCAAAACGGTCGTGTAGTCTTCGGTGATGACCATGGGAGCAAGACCATATCTGATGTCCAAGAGGTCACTGATTCACTTCTTAATAATTTACAGCTATAGATAAGATATAGTTAACTAATTATTATCTTTCTCTTTTTTCAGTTCACGCTAAGTGATCCGCAGAATATCTCATATCAGTGGAGGGTGACTACGATGATAAATCCGGAGTTATAACCATGCTTAGGTTCATTACCAACAAAAACTACTCTAATGTTTTTGGATTCGGTACAGTACCAAGCTTCATACTCCACAAAGATGGACATAAGATTGTTGGGTTTCATGGAAAATCCAACAACATGCTTCATCAAATTGGGGTCCATGTTCTTCCCATTCCATGACAAGAGTGCTCATTGATTTGTCATAAACGTTTGGTTTTGAAAACAATAATTAGTCTAAAATTAAAATAAGAGGAAACTTCCAATCACAGATGTCTTCATTGTTTCGGTCGATCTAAAAACATTTTATTGGTAATATTTTATGAAAAATATGTCAATGATTTAGTATTAATACTTTAATATGATTAATTTATATAACTAATATTTTTGTAAAAGGTTTGAATTATTTATAAAGAGACAAACAACTTCAAAATTTCTAATAATTTTTAAAATGAGAACACCTTTTCATACTCTTCCTATTTAATTTATTTTTTTTAATAATGATATCCCTCTATATATTAAAGAAGAATCCCTCCTAAGATTTTGCCTTCACTTTTTGAAGTTATTTACATTGTATGCCACTGCCTTTTCAGATTTTTTTTAATATTTTTGCCAACTATATTTTCGGCCAATAAGAATTCAAAGCAATTCTGATTTTATGATTATTAATTTTCCATTTAACCATATGAATTTAAAGAAATTGTAAGGAAAAAAACATAGTTAATACGATTATCTAAAATATGGTAACTGAATTTGCCTAATTTAAGGAATAGTAACTATATGATATTTTAGAAATTATCGTGAGATACGATTCTAAGGAGTATGCCGCAAGTTTACGAAAACCCTATGTCTCAACGTGTTTCCTTATTCTTATTATAATAAGCTCCATTTCTTCCTAAACAAACCACTATCATAAAACAATATATGACTTCTAATACACAAATCACAAAATCTGTGGCTTCTATTATAAATTAGTACGATGATTAAGGATTTGAAACCTTTGAAACAACACACTTCGTTATCCGGCGAACCCATGGAAATCAGCTGATGAAAATGAGAACTATATGAATATTTTTCACAAAATAAAATTTAGCTCAAATAAAAAATTAATACAGTAGAATTATATAAACAAATTTTAATTTTAAATTATATCATGATTGATTTATAACTTTTTAAAAATGTACAATAATATTTTTAAAGATAAAAAACCAATAAAACTATATACGTATTACATAATAAAATATTTAAACATATATTCTTATAACTAAAATTTATTTATCATTTTAAAATGACATTTTTAAAATAGAAAAATCTTGCACTTTTAAACATGTTTTCTGTTTAAACTTATGTTCCAGTATCTTACACGTTTTTGTCACTAAAGAAAAGGATTTACATATGTTTCCAGGTGAAGAGAAGGTTTACCTTAGCTCTGACAGTATTATTCCATCCGATGTTGACGTAGAAGAAAATGTAGTATATCCTGCAGAGTTTTTGAACAGTGTTAAAGTGGCTGGACTGCCTAGACATAATTTGAAGCTCAAGGTTGTTGCTCCTATTATGTGTCTCCGTAACGTGGATCTTGCAGATGGTTTATGCAATGGTACTAGGCTAATTGTTACTCAGTTACTGCCCCATGTGCTAGAAGCTAGAATTAAAACCGGAAACAATATTACTAAAGACAAGGTCTGGATTCCTAGAATGTTTGTCACACCACCTGACACAAAGTTTCCTTTCAGAATGCGTCGAAGACAGTTTTCCATTACATTGGCTTTCACGATGACCATCAACAAAAGTCAAGGTCAAGCACTAGAAAGCGTTGGTTTGTTTCTGCCTAGGCCAGAATTCTCTCATTGTCAGCTCTACGTCGCACTTTCAAGAGTTAAATCGAGATCGAGATTAAAAATCCTAATAACTGGTAAAGAAAGGAAGCCGGAGACGAAAACTTTGAATGTTGTCTACAAACAAGTTTTTCCGAATATTTCGTAGCCAAGGGTACTTAATTGTACCTTTAATTTTTTCCAATAAATTAAGAAAAATATAGAAACTGTTACAATTATTTATCTTTTCGATTTCTCAGATGGGTAGTGATGAGTAATAAAATTACATCTTAAACACACATATTAGGATTTTTAATGATGTTGCAATTATACATACACACAATATGTTGCACTCTGATACTGAAGATACTTTGTTTCATCACGTCCATGTAAAATATAGAGTACCAACATTTGCATGTGTCGTTGCTTTACCCCAAACATAATGGTTTATGATATAAAATCCGTGTCTGCCAAAACCCAACCACTATTAAGCCCATAACTGAATCTGTTCATGTCTGCACAGGGTGCAGACCGGCCACCTAGTCTATTATATTAAAACAAAGTCCTATTTGAATTTTATCGTGGCATGATTTTAATTTGGACCTATTGAATATGTTGTGACTTATCTATTAATTAATCATTCTATTATTTTTATATCTTATTGACCATTACATTTATTTATTCTCCTATTTATTCTCCTACAACTAAGTTAGTAATTATTAAATATATACTATATCTAACCAATTATCTATTATATTAAAACAGAGTCCTATTTGAATTTTACCGTGGCATATTTTTAATTTGGACCTATTGAACATGTTGTGACTTATCTATTAATTAGTCATTCTATTATTTTTATATCTTATTGACCATTACATTTATTTATTCTCCTATTTAATTTTGAATAAAAATCCATCTCGCGCTTTAAAGTGCGGGTTAAAATCTAATAATAAATATTATTATTAGATATATAAGATAAATTAAATTAAAAATAAACCAAAAACAAAAAATTGAAAAATTTCAATTACATGTGAACAATAAAAGTAAACTAAATATGTTCAACCAGTAATCGAATCCCAAGTTTTAAAGTATTTTGCGGATTTTATAAAAAAATAAATAACGAGTTAAAAAGAAAAACTGGATTCCATATAAAGTCATCTGGTAGTCAATTTAACCGCTGCGGGTCTGGGTCGTGACCCGAA
Organism: Moricandia arvensis; assembly: GCA_905132765.1. Classification (NCBI taxonomy): domain Eukaryota; kingdom Viridiplantae; phylum Streptophyta; class Magnoliopsida; order Brassicales; family Brassicaceae; genus Moricandia; species Moricandia arvensis. The sequence goes on along the minus strand of CAJHQP010000433.1, from coordinate 120,324 downwards.
ACACTGGATATAACGCTTCATGTGTAACATTTAAATATAGATACATAATCAAAAATATAAATTTATTTCATATAATTTGGTTTGTGTCGAAAATAATCTCGCGCTTTCAAAGCGCGGGTCAAAATCTAGTTATACCATTAAGAACACGTTTCCACTATCCTCAAATTGTAATCAAGTTAAATTCTTTGAATTAAAAACCAATTAGCAGGCGAGATTTTCTGTAAAATCTTTAAATAACTGAATTCGGATTTTTTGGTAAGTCGATACTAAGTGGTAATTAATAATAGTAAAGATTTAAGAATATTTTAGCCTTGATACTCAAATAATATTCTTGAATATTCTCATCCCTAAGAAATCAACTCTATATTCAATGCTCACGTTATGTTTTACCACTACAAAATTCAATATCATAAAATATCTAAATGATTCATTTCTAACTACCTTTTGAATTAATTTGTCTCTTATCTATTTAATTCGTAGTTGTCTATAGTAACAATAAAGATTGTGATATATTCGTTACTTAATACACTTAAATTTCCTTGCTCAATAGTTAACTTATTCTGTTTTTCTTTTATTATAAATACATACACAATTATACACAGCTATTGACAGCAAACACACACATACCCTTTGTTTCTTTTCTATTCAACAAGGGGTTCAATTGAGGTGATTTCATCCTTTAGTAAGATGAGACCATTGAAGAACACATGGTCAGTCCAAGTCAAAGTTCTTCATGCTTGGAAGCAATACACTCCCAGACTGGTGAAACTTTTGATATGGTGTTAAGTGATGAAGAAGTTAAGGACTGACGATTCTATTACTTTTTTGTATATTAAGTGTGCCTTCATCCGCACGTTAACTTATTTTTCTTTTTTTTTGTAAAGAATTTCAGGGTGTAAAGATTCACGCCAATTGCAAGAAAACATATTGTGCTCTTTTGGAGAAGCACTGTCGTGTAGGATCGTGGATCGTTGTCACTAAATTTCACATTGGGTACACCCTTTAGAGGTTTTAGACTGATGAAACATGTCTATAAGATGTCTTTTACGACAGGAACTAAAATCACACCGTCTCCTCTCCAAAATGATGACATTTACCTAGACCTCGCAGATTTTGACAAACTATTGTGTGGAACACACAACAATGACATTCTTATAGGTAATATTGATATTTTTCTACTATCTCATAAACTATGTTTGTGAAATATGGCTGTTTATATTAAATTTACAGTTGTCGATTTCATGTAAGATGTAATTGGGAAAGTCTTAGACTTGGCTGAGGTTAAAACTTTGCTCTGTCTAGGAAAAGAGAGGAAGAAGGTGGAGTTTACATTGAGAGATATCAAGTAAATTCTAATCGTGAGACTATAAAATATAGATTAAATTTTGTATATATTGCTTACTATGTTTTTAATTAGTGAACACATATAATATTTTCAGAGTGATCAGCGCCTTAGATGCTACGTTTGGGGTAAATTTGAGGAAATGTTTGGTTCTGAAGATATCCAATCAAGCAATGAGGTTGTATGTTTGATAAGGTTTGCCAAACTTGAAAAACATAGAGGTAATTTCATTTTTATAATTTTGTTTAATAGTATCGATTTTTCAGAATCAGTCTAAACGTGTTCATACTAACCTAGTGATTTGTTTAAAATTATCAGGTGAGTTGCAAGTCTCTAATGCTTATGATGCTTCGTTGGTCTTGATAAACCCAGAATTTGAAAAAGCTTACTCTTTGAAACAAATGTTAGTACATTTTACAACTCTTTTTTCCAACTCGTGATGGTTATATCATTAATTTTTTAATAAAAATTTCAATTACAGATTTCACAGTGAAGGAAAAGTTATTGTAGTAGCTGACCATGAAGATGTTATGTCTATTGTGAAGCATAAAAAATTGACATGATCAAAATTTCCATTCCAAACCATTGAAGAAATAAAGTCCAGAAGTGGTTTGTATTCTAAGATATCAATTTCTATTCCAAATTCAACAACATGAATAACCCAATATGTATTTTGCAGGCTGAAAATTACAGACTAATTTCTACTGTTTATGCTATTGATACCGATTGAGCATGGTATTATTTTGCTTGTGTTCCATGCAATAAGAGGACTTTCAAGATGACCAATGGTACGGTGCCAACCTGATGGTGTGAAGGTTGCACACGTACCATTACCAGAGTTTCACCATGGTATTTCCATTTAGACTTTCCTCTTCATATCCGAATTTTTTAAATAACCTGAACATTTTTTAAATTTCCAAACACAAACAAATTTGCAATTCAAATTTTATTACCAGGTTTAAATTGCATTTAAACGTGAAGGATCATACCGGATAGTCTAAATTGTTGCTACTTCACTCAGTTGTCCAAGAAATCATAAATGTTGAATCAACCAAAATCCTCGAGGGTTCTCTAGATGAGGTAACTATTTACAATCATTGTAGACTAATCATTGTTATTATGATATAAGTATTAGAGGATCCAAAGGAAAGCCCATTTTATATTTTGTGAGAAGTCCATTAGCCCATGTAACTAGGGTTTACCACATGAATTCTCATATAAATAGTCATGCTATGTAATGAAACCTTTAACTTTGGAAAATCAATATCATTTCTTAAATCTCTTTGTTCTTGGTGACAAACTCAAACTCACCCGTTTCTTTACTTTCATTTTCATAATAAAGCTTTAATAAGCTATTATCATTTCTATTTTAATAAAGCTTAAACCTGTTTTGAGATTCTCTACATGGTATCAGAGCTTCAGTCGATTCATGGGTTTTGTTCTCTAAAGTCATATCCTTTTTCTAGGGTTTTTATCTCACACGTTTTTTTTTAAGACCCACTGACCAAACAAGGCAGTCCCGAGTCAGAGAAACTCACGTTGTGTCTAAACCTCCATAACCAGGCACATCTACAGAGCTGTGAAAGCATCATCAACAGAAGAAAGGAGAAGACTTTTTACCATGTCAGTGATTTAAGCTCGATTTGGAAGGTGAGAAGCAGAGTGATGCAAGAAATGGATTTCATGTGCCTTTCCCAGCCACTGAAAACAACAGCGATGTTTACGGTAACACGTCTCTTCTTCTACATTCATACGGAAGAAAATGAATAACACATATCCTTAGATAGATTTGAGGAACATACTGGTTGTGCTTGATTGGTGCCTACATGATTGGAATCGTGAAGTTAGGACTTGGTTTGGGATTTGCTTGATTGTTGAAAGCCAAGTTTATGGTTTAGTTATTGGTCGTGGAATGAGAAGAATCTAAAATGGGTTTATGGCAGAAGATTCTGGTTTTTTAGTGAGTGCCACAAGGTGTTCGATATATTGCCAAAGAGAAAGGCACAGTGGTAGAAAGCAGTTTGTAGTTGGTTTAGTGATGGGAAGCAAAGAGTAAAAAGGATCTTTAGTTGTGGAAGAAGACTCACATTCATTATGAGACAGCTTAGGGGAGTTAAACGAGGTAAAGAAACCCGGACTCTTCGTGAGATAAATAGGCTACAAAGATAGACCTGAATAGATCTCACACTATTGACTGATCTTATGGTGAAGTGAAGATATTGACTACTTCAAACGAACACTTCGAGCTCTCGTCCCTCTATCAGGCCGCTGCACTTGAGCTTCCAAACTTAGTTCCGCACCCTACACTAAGTTTGCGGGGGAGTATTAGAGGATCCAAAGGAAAGCCCATTTTATATTTTGTGAGAAGTCCATTAGCCCATGTAACTAGGGTTTACCACATGAATTCTCATATAAATAGTCATGCTATGTAATGAAACCTTTAACTTTGGAAAATCAATATCATTTCTTAAATCTCTTTGTTCTTGGTGACAAACTCAAACTCACCCATTTCTTTACTTTCATTTTCATAATAAAGCTTTAATAAGCTATTATCATTTCTATTTTAATAAAGCTTAAACCTGTTTTGAGATTCTCTACAATAAGTATCTTGATTTTTGTGTATACATAGTATTTATTAATGTCGGTTTTCAATACATCGAAGATCCATAATTATTACTAGATGAGATTCAGAGTTTGATTGGCAAGAGTTATGGTTTTGGGATATTAGTTGAATACTCTAGTGTAAAATATGGGGTCGATGTTTACAAAGCTTTGATAGTATGGAGTTTGGAAGACACTAGCAACACTGATTCAATAGTCGGTTCCGTCAATATTTAAGAGAAAGAAACAACTTTTATGATTGGGGAAGAGGTATTTTTTTAAATTTATAATCTTATTGTATACAAATTCATAAAGTATGACTTAGTCTAATTTAAATGTACATGTTTCTATACGTTTTACTGACACATCTGGCAGTTCTGAGACATTATCAACACCTTCTTCTAAACGTCTTATGGGTGAAAACCTAAATCCAGAAGATGTCAGATTTATCACTATTTGTGCACAAAGGTTATTAAGTTGGAGAAAATTTCAAAAGAGGAAGCAAAATAAAAAAATAGTGGCTGAAGAGGTGTCCAAGAAGATTGTTACGTGGGATCGATCCATGGTTATATTGAGCCTTGTGGAGGCCGCATTATTTACAAAGGCTGCATTATGTGGAGTTCTTGGCGACGAGGCCAGCAAGTCATTGATCTGAGCTTGCTTCTTCGCTTGGGCCAGAGCGACCTGCTCCAGGTGTCGTAGAGCTTGTTCCCCTACAATATTCTGCTGACTTTCACGTTGAAGCAAAGCAGAGAAAAAGTTACATATATTATCAGGTACATCTGTTAACAAGGCATCCATATCAATGGGTTGTGTGGGTTATATGTCTGTCTATGGTGGTGGTGGAATGATGTGACGTATGTCAGGGCCAAACATCTGAGCACCGGCCTTCTGAATGATTGGGTTTTCTTGGTCTTCTAGCTGCAGATTGTTTTTCACGCCATCTGGTTGACCTGGTCCGATCCGTTTGGGAAATTGAATTGGTTGGAGTTTCTCCCGTTAGTTGTAGACATTGTGATATGTGTTACACGTCAGATTCCAAGAGGAATATTTTTGCTGAATCTCCCCCTTCTTCCATTGCCAAATGTTGAATCCTAAAATTCACTCAGAAATAAGGTTTATGTTTTTTGTAACTTGTAAAAAGGGTTATCTAAAATAGGAAAGCTTGAGCTATGATTAACTATGAAAAATATATTTTTTATGATAATGAGATCAAGGACAAAGGATGAATACAAAGGGTAAGGACAAGCGATTATGAATGTACTGAGATCATAGTTTAACTTTCAAGAAGTTGGATCCCCTTTTTCTTAGCTTGTCTTCTTTCTTTTATAGAAATTGGAGGTGTATCATAACAGCAACGTGATCTCCGGCGTGGATCTAGCTAGTATATTTATGGTGGTATTGAATGCTTTTAGTTCTTTTGCATTTTTCTTTGACTTCCACGAGTTCGGCGTGTGAGAATCCTTTAGCTCGGTAGGGCCTTGACCTTTGTGGGCATATCGTTCCTTTATGGACTTCGAATATGCTTGATTTGGGCTTTGTTATGTTTGGGTCGAGATCTTGGACTGGGTGGAGTGGGATGAAAACAAGCTCCAACAACGTGGAAATATGATATGCATCTATCATCTCCCATTACTTTTATAACCTAAATGCTCTTGATCATTATATGTTGCAATACTCAGGTACACATTCCCTTTGTGTTCATGCGCCTTAGCACAACTTTTGGTTCTTTTCGTTTACGTCGATTGATTCAAAATCAATCTAGATTTTAGGAAGAATGAGTTTGTAGCTTAAGGCTACGTGGGTTGTTTCTTAGCTATTAGGAGTTTATTATTTAATTTTTAATTATGGGATAATGGGAGTTATTTTTTGTTTTATATATTCAGTATTTTTGTAATTGTTTCTTTAAGATTTTCTAAAATCAATTAACGTAATATTCAGAAGTTCTTCCTTTCTTTAAAACCTCCCAATAATTGTGGTATTAGAGCAAAGTAAAATTCCAGTTTTCAATCATGTTAAGAAGAAGAAGAAGAAACGATGGCGAGTAACGGTTCAATACATGCCCTTGTTCCGATTTTCAAAGGTGAGAAGTATCATCTATGGAGTCTCAAGATGAAGACTATGTTTCGATTACAGGAAATATGGGATCTAGTGGAAAGTGGATTTGAAGATGAGAATCCAGAAGAACCTGATCAACCTCTACGGGAGAGAAGAAAGAAAGATGCATAGGCATTGTTTTTCGTCCAATCGGCAGTGGATGATGATATAATCTCAAGGATCTCTACAACAAACACAGCTCATGAAGCGTGGAAGATTCTGAAGCATGAGTATATGGGAGAACAAAAGGTGATCCTGGTGAAGTTATAGATTCTACGGAAAAAGTTTCAAAAGTTTTAAACTATGTGTATTGAGGAGAAGGAAACTGCTCAAGAATACTTGGGTAAAGTCTCTTCGATTGTGAAGAAAATGAAGGCTTATGGTGAGTTTTCCACCGATAAGAGCATCGTAAGAAGGTGTTGAGGAGTCTATCATCTCGCTTTGAGTATGTTGTTCCAGCAATCATTGATTCGAATGATATGAGCATATACACATTTGATGAATTGATGAGTTTTTTGATGGCTCATGAAGATCGGCTTAACAAAGCTAATGAGAAAGCTGAAGGAAAAGCTTTTCGGGTGAATGGTGATTCTTCAAAAAATGGAAGATCTGGGTATTTTGGTAGTCAAGGCAGAGGTGGATATCATGGTCGTGGCCATGGTTATGGAAGAGGAAGATGTAGATTCAATGAGCAGAATCAACACCAAGATTCATACGAAGATCAAAGTTATCACACCAGTGGATACAAGGATCAAAGTTAATTCAAGAGAAGTATTCAATGTAGGTACTGCAAGAAGTTTGTGTACAAGGAGGCTAAGTGCTGGTCCAAAAAAAGGAATGACCAAAAATCAAATTTTGCTCAAGATGTTGAAGAAGAGAGTAAGTTGTTCATTATGCATTTTACTTGCACAAGTGCGTCTGATGTGGTATGTTTTGGATAGTGGTTGTTTCAATCACATGGCAGGAACAAAGTCTTTGTTCAAGGAAATTGATGAGTAAAAAAAGAGTGAAGTTATTCTTGGAGATGACAAGACACTGAGATTTGAAGAAAAAGGAACCATTGCATCAAAACAGTAGAAGGTGGTTATAAAGTTGTGTTTTACGAGGCTGCTTGTCCAATAAGTGATAAAACGACTTCAAAATTTTTAGCACCTATTCACGTGACGAGTAACATAATGTTTCCTCTTGACGTATTAACTGTTCAAAGGAAAGATTTGGTTGCACATGTTAAAGGTGATCTAGAGACAAATTTGTGGCATTTGCGTCAAAGTAACATGAATGGGCTGAAGATGATGAAAAGGGAAGACAAGGTTTACAGGCTGAAAAAAGCACTGTATGGGCTGGAGAAAGCTCAAAGTGTGTGGTACACCAAGATCGATATGTTCTTTCTTGAAAATGGATTCAAGAGAAGTGAGAGTTCGGCAACTCTCTATGTGAGGAAGCAAGGTAAAAATGATTTCTTGCGGGTCTATTTTTATGTTAGTGAAATGGTTTATATGGGATCATCTGAGCTGGTGGTTGATGAGTTTAAGGCAAGCATGGTGAAGACATTTGAGTTGTCAGATTTGGGTTTGTTACAATATTTTCTTGGAATTGAGGTCATCCAAGGAGAAGATGGAGTATGTGTGTGTCAGAAGAAGTATGCTGCTGATTGGTGAAGAAATTCAACATATCTGATTGTGAGAAGTCACTCACAACAATCGATTACAGTATGTGGTACTCGAACTTGTGAAATTTCAAGTTCGTTGGTTGGACAAACATCGACTGGACATGAAGTTTGGATGATAGGAAAGGCACTTTGGAGAATTGCTTTAGTTTTGGATCAGGTGATGTTAATTAGAGTTCAAAGAAGCAAAAAATGGCACTATCATCATCTAAAGCAGAGTATATTGCAGCTAGTGTGGTAACAAGGTAAGTTTTATGGTTAAGAAAGCTATTAGCTAATTTATGTGTTGAACAAGTTGAAGCTATAAAAATAGCAATTGATGGCAGAACCAAGAAGTTTGACGTGTGCAACTTTGAATCAAGAAGGAATGTTGATTGATTTAAAGTCAACCAAGATTTTAGGAAGAATGGGTTTGTGGCTTAAGGATACGTGGGTTGTTTCCTAGCTATTACGAGTTTGTTATTTAGTTTTGAGTTTGGGATAATGGGGTAGTTATTTTTTGTTTTATACATTCAGTATTTTTGTAATCTGTTTTTTAAGCTTTCTGAAATCAATTAAAGTAACTTTCAGAATCTTTTCATTTCTTCGAAATCTCCCAACAGTTTCGTCTATTAGCTTAAATCTAGCGAAGGGTTCACTAACATTATATTGACTGTTAGTTTTCTAATTCAGTAGTAGTGTAAGCTTTAAATAAGGTCACTAACATTTGGCTTATAATTGTAATGGAAGCTGACGAATGTTTATACTAACTTGCAGTCACAATCACAGGTTTATCTTACGCATATTTATTAGCAATCCTCAAGAGACGAGCACATAGTTCTTGCGGCTTGGAGAACATTGCCATATGATCTGCATCTTTGATCTCCATTACTTCTGTTACAGGAAAATTGCTGATCATCCAACGCTGGTAATCTTCCCGTATCAGGTTATCCTCTCCGCATATGATGTAGATACGTGTAACAGATCCGTACCTTTCCTCAATAAAGCTTTTTGTCCCTGCCAGATTGTTTGTAACTACCGGGTTCACTCTCACCAACATGCTCGCCAATACAAGGTCCTATCACGCCACAAGAAACAATCAACGACTAGCATTCGATCCCGATCGAGCTTGAAAGCATCGAGTCATACCTCAGGCGGAGATAATTGATAGGCATATTTGGCCATGGACTTTGGTCCCGCAAGAAAAAAATTGTAGAGGACGATCAGGTCTCCCATAGAATCCAGTCACAGTGTCCAACGGTTCCATTTTTGAAGTACTGCTTCTGGACAGCTGCAGATTTCAGTAAGATATTAGAAGGGCAAATCTTTTAAATAACATTTTTTGTGTTAAGGATTATCTAGATGGTTGACGATAATAGTTATCTCATTCCTTGTAGTTATCTCTGTCTTCGAGATAGTGTTTATCTAGATCTATATGACGGTCTACTCCATGTATAAATAGAGAGATATGAATGAGAATAATACACATCCTTCCACAACACGTTATCAGCACGATAGTCCCTACCTTAAAAGCTAAAAAACCAAAAAAGCCCTAATCTGCCGCCGAACTTCAAAAAGGTCGTTCTCTCAAACCGTATGGACCCAGAAAACATGTAATATATCAAATCGAAGCTCTCGACAAGGTCCAGACTGCTCGTCAATCAGATCTCATACGCGCCCTCACGACCTGTTTTAGTTCGCGCCGTCAGATCCACATAAACCCTAATTCTGGCTCAACTTCAAACCGTCGTATCTCCCAAACCCAGTGGAGCCAGATGACGATCCATATATCAAATTGAAGCCCAAGACGAGAGGAATCTATTTCCGCAGACGGCTCGACGATCCGATATCTGACGCGTTCTCAATCTCAATTACAAAACACGTCGCCGACTTACCTAAAACCCTAATCTCTCTCGCTCTTCCTCCTCAACGGCGAACTTCAAACGGCTCGTTCTCTCAAACCGTGTGGACTCAGAAAACGTGTAATATATCAAATTGAAGCCCCGGACGAGAAGAAGAATTCTGTGAAAACGGTTTGCCGATCCGATCAGTGACGCGCCCTGACGCATGATTACAGTGAACGCCGTCAAGCTTTGAAAACTGCATACGATTTCAAAAGTGATATCAGCTTAAACAAAATAACTCACGGATCAAGGAGGTTCATGGAAGCTTGTAGCTCGTGAGGAACAAATTTCGGATCTCTCTCTCTAAGGTGGTCCAGTCAGATACAAAGGTGTTCTAAGGTAAATAAGATCAAAACCTAAGAGATCTAAATCGGATTGCTTACATATAAAGTATAAGAACCCTAAATCAAAACTTTATGCAATCGATTTATATCTAAAACCCTAGAACTTAATCAATCAAATACTTAAGAACAAACCTATAATATAATGATTTGCTTGATTCGTTTGATAACAAACTATACTTGAATCCGAATCATCTAAGGGCCTTGAAACCCTAATTATCACTTTGTTAAAATCGATTTGTTCTTCAAGGGATTGATTGATTGTTTAAGCATTGAAAACCCTAATTCCATTGTTGATTAAAGAGCCTTGAAAACCCTAATTGAATTCGACATATCATGGATAAGTTGCTAGAAATTGTTTCATACTTTGGAAACCCTAGCATCAATCATGCATGAACCTAATTTCCTTTTTAGATTAACTTGATATATTTTCGAGTTTGATTGTTTTTGGAATATTTCCATATTTGTTTGATTGAGAGTTTAGGTTGATAGAATTAAAAGTAAAACTTAAATCTCGAATTTAGAAAATTCTCTAAAGACATAAAACATAAAATTTGGATGATATGAAAATTTAGGAAAATTTCTATTTTTCAAACTTTCCATTTTTTGAAAGTTTCCATTTTAGAAATTTTCCATTTTTCAAAATTTCCATTTTTGAAAATTTCCATTTTAAAAGTTTTCACTTTTGACTTTCATGAATGTTAGGGTGATAGATTAATTTTTATACACACCCATGAACTTGAAATTGGAAAATTTAAAGGCTAAACCATAAAATATGGATTGCTTGAAATTTTAGGAAAATTTCCATTTTAATGATCTTATGAAAGTTAAGATGCTATATTGCTTGTGATGAAACTCACATGAACTTGAAAACTCTAAAATATAAGACCTAAAATTTTGATTGCATGAGTTCAAGAATATTTCCATTTTGAAACTTTAGGAATATTTCCATTTTTGAACATTTCCTTTTTTTGATCATATGCAAGCTAAGTTGATAGATTGTGTGTTACACAAAATCTATCTCGAATATGAACCACCTAAAGGCCTTGAAACCTTAACTCTGAAAATGTTAAGATGATCATTGAAACATTTCTTGCCCGTGTGCATAGCTTATTTGATCAATGAAACATGTTTGATTGCTTGGATTGCATTATCACTCGACCGTGTGACTTTTGTATCATGCTCATGTTGTTCCCACACCATGGATTGTTGAAATCCTAGTTTCTAAATTAAACTTATAAGGGCCTTGAAACCCTAAGTACTATGATTAATAAAATCGGGTGAAGAAATTATTGATTGATTTTGATTAATCCATGAGAATTAAGATACTAGAATTGTTTGATGCATCCATGATACACTAAGTAATAATATCCTTACCCGGTCTTGAATCCAACCAAGGTCTAAACCTTGTCGACCTTGGTCGCATATAGGATCACATGGTCGATTGGTTAATTGCTTGGTCGAGGATCAATAACTAAAACTCGACCTAGGATGATTTGCATCTCATCGTAGCAATCATACATGGCCGTATGACCTTAACATATCGACCATACATATCCCATGTCCACACTGTTCTGATTTGGTCGAAATAGAAATTCTTTTGGTCAAGTAACCAAATGTGAAAACCATGTGTGTTGACTGGTTGATTTTTTGAATTCTAAAATTCTTGAATTGGTCGATAATATGATCTTAAAAGTCGAAACCCTAAAGCTACATATAATCATTAGACACAAAGATTATCCTAAGATCGAACCTGATCTATCTTATCTATACTCGACCTAAAACCCGTCTAGGACCTAACCATGTCCATAAAATAGTCCACACGACCATAAGAACCATTATGGTCGCAGCCGTGGTTCATGAAAAAGACATGGTCGAGGCCACTATAATGTGAGTCATGGTCGACCAAACCACTATAGCAAAGGCCGTGGATTTCAAACCCATTCAGGCCGTGGTCGAGACCAGAAACATGGTATTTCCATCAAATTTTTACCTCGCATAAATGCATATGGTCGTGGCTATTAACAAATCATATGGTCGAGGTTAACAAACTCGGACCGTGGCCGTATAAACCACAATAACTATGCTCGTGGACCCAAAATTTTGGCCATGGTCGAGGGCAAGTAAGCTGTGGTATTTCTAAACCACAACACCCGACCAACAAATCATTGAGCCATAGATGTGGAAAATAAAATCATTTGGATAAAACATATAGAACTTCCAAACATCATTGTGACCTCTATCAAGAGATTCCAAAAGGGAAGAATCTAAAACCCCATTTGGTCCAAGATGGCAATTGTGATAATCAAAATAAACTTATGAATAATGAAACATATAGTTGTCTAAATGAATAAGCTAGATTTCGACAATAAGAGTTTATAAATGAGTGTATAGTCGGTCTAATAAGACCTACGGCCAAGACAGTGCCTAAAGGGCTAAAAAGATCCTAATGATCTACATTCACCCATAAGACCCATTGAGTTATAAGAACTTAAGTATGAATGGTTTCCCAGAATGAAAAACAATGGGTAAGAAAAGAAACAAAAGAGTTCCTTCAAAAGATTTGAAATAAAACCGCCCAAGACCGCATAATAATGTAGTCTAGACTATACTTATGTACTCTACTGATCTAAACTATGCTAAGGATCAGTATGTTAAGAGGCAAAAAGAGCCATGGATACCCAAATTGGTATACCCACGAAATTACACTTAATGGCATGACTGGATTAGCCATCTATGTCTAAAAACTTGATTGTTATTGCAAAGGCACCAGAGTTATCCCATAAGATCTCACGTTGTGTAACATGTACACAAGGGAAACTCATTAGGCTTTATTGTCCTAAGCATCACAAAAAATAAGTATGTTCATGAGGGGGAGTGAGGATTAAACCCAGTGATACATGACCATACAAGAAAATTCGCGTAACATGGGTTGTAACCATGTCATAAAAGGCTTAGAGATTCAGGTTGTCTTGGTGATAAATCACCCAAGTCCAGCCTAATGCTTAGGGACATTATGAATTTACATGTACAATGCAATGTATGCATCAGGCCATATAAGTAAGCATAGATATTCCCATCTCAGATTGAATACGGGTCATAAAGCCAGACATATACCATCTTGAGATTTTTATTAAACAAACCACCACAGACATATGTGCCGTCTAAGATGGAACCTCTGAAGAGGATTGAGAATATATGTTGGATAAGTATGTCTTTCTCCACGAATTTTAAATAAACCTTGAGCCAAATATGGGTGATCAGATTGTGGCCAGGTACACGGATTGCATGATTATGAATCCTCCTATCCAACATCAGAAGGAGAAAGATATAAGCTGGATATGATAAGAAAAAGAGAATGGTATTGACCATCATTGTCTTGGCAAGATCCTCGTACCAGAGAATGAGATTTAAGACGTCTAAGGAAAGAAAAGATTATGTAAAGCTAGCTAAATTAGATGCCAGACACATAGACCCGAGAAATGAAAAGAAAAAGGTCATACCAGCTTAGCACCAAACGAATTTGATGTCCTAGAAGAGACACAACCAAGTTGCTACAGAGTCTATAAGAGATAGACCAATATGTTCCATAATAAAAGGAACCTCGGAAAAGAGAAAAGGTGCATAAAATATGAAATCCGAAGTTAATAGGGAAACCAGACCAGACATAGAAATAAGGTTGGCCGACTGAAACATCTAAGGTACCAGACCATGTAGCTTGGGACGCTAAGCTGCTAGGTATTAAAGGTCCTAGATAAAAAGATCTCGAACCAATTGGATCATGTCTGGAATACAATGGAACGCAGAAAGGGTATCGATACCAATGATATAAAAATGCGCAAGATAAGTAGCACTTGACCATAGAGATATATGCGAGGATCATGAACCCACGTAAGAGTACTCATAAAGATAAAAAGAAACCGTGGGGGTAGAATATAAATAAAGAGTGATGGGCGTATTGGCCACATAGAAACGCCATCAGACAAACCAGTGATGAATAAAAGTTCTTGTGAGAAAATCGTGAGATAATAGAACATTCAAGCATGGCTTGATAACACAAGGATACTCACAGAGATTAAGAAAAGTTTATAAAGAGATATACTCAAATGTGATGGAGGCTACTAATTTGACAAAGTCTGGTCATAGATTAAAGTATGTAAAAGTAGCATATGGTTCACTGGATAAACAAAGATTAAAGGTACCACAAAAGAGATAAGAAAGATGAGAAAGAAATTCTCTAAAATGAAACAATGCAGCTGCATAGACTAAGTAAAGCTTAGCAGAAAAGTTCTATAAAGAACAATTCAGATCAGTCCATGTAAGCATATAAAAGATGTATGGATTCCTTGTGATCAAAGATTGGCTACAATGGATAAAGCCATTGGTACATACGAAGTGATAAATGTCTGAATGAACAAAAGACATGAAACAAAGTGGTTCATATGTGTTTGGGTCAATGACTCAATATATATTGAAATGTCCACGTAATGGCTAAGCCATGAGACTAGAAGATCCGTGGGACATGAAAGAACCTGCGAGTAAGATTTAATCGCAGATTAAAAGTCCAACTGAGTACCGGTCGAGTGCCATCCGTCCAACCAAGACACATAGTGATCAGGAGCAAAGATGTATGTAATGACCACATCTTAATGGAGTTCCAGAAGACATAAAGACGTCCAAGGGTTACCAATTCATTCAAGGAAAAATCCAACTGATCATCTTCAAGTCATAAGCAACCTCGACGTTCCGGAAGCTCAGACACCAGATAGGAATGCGTCATCTACAGTGGTGCATTCATCAGGGGGAGTTACATGTGTTGTACTCTTTTTCCTGTCCTGGCTTCCCTTTTTACCACATTGGGTTTTGGGTTTATCAAGAGAGGTTTTAATGAGGCAACATCCAAAGCATGTAACAATCCCTGAACCAGATGCGTCAACCAAGGGGGAGTGTTAAGGATTATCTAGATGGTTGACGATAATAGTTATCTCATTCCTTGTAGTTATCTCTGTCTTCGAGATAGTGTTTATCTAGATCTATATGACGGTCTACTCCATGTATAAATAGAGAGATATGAATGAGAATAATACACATCCTTCCACAACATTTTGAAGTTTTTGTCACTAAATAATCTTCAAGAATAAAAATGACCAAACTAACTTTTTTTTATTTTCAAAAATTTAATTTTTATTTTATTTTTTTCAATTTTAAATCTCATTCCCAAAACTCACCCCATAACTCTAAACCATAAATCTAGATTACTTAACCCAATGGTATAAATGTATATTGGTCATTTTTTTAACTCTTTAATAAAAGTTATTTTGGTCAATTTTTTTCTTAAAAATTATTTTTGTGACAAAAAAAATTTTTTAACACTATATTAGGGTATTTCTCATATTTTAGAATCACTTGGAAAAGATCTAAACCGTGCTACACAAGTAATCTATAGCACTTACATTTTCTAGAACATAAGCAGGTGGGTTTCTTGTGTCGGGCATGAAAGATGTCACGAAGACAATAGCAGTAATCTTACTTGGGAAGATGTCTGCAGCAAGGGCAACGGGTATGCCTCCCATGCTATGAGCAACAAGAATCACTTTGTCTTCATCCAAGCCAAGCGAGCTCAGAATGTCAAGCAAGGGTTTGGAGTAATCCATCAATGTCTGAATCTCGTCCAATCTGGTCATGTTTATACCCGAAGCAGCCAGATCCACTGCTGTCACACAGTGACCTGCAACCTCCAACTGCATTTTCAGTTTGTACCATGTCCACGCGCCGTGGCAAATCCCCTGGACGAGCACAAACCGCTTCTGGTTTTCCTTCTCTACTTTCAACATCTTGGTTCAGGAACACTTACTTAGATTGTTAGTTTCTCCATACTCTTTTTATACTAAAAACCCTTCTTCTGTATTCAGCTTTTAAATTAGCTCTTCTTCTGTATAAACTGACAAAGCTTTAGGTACCTATATATCTTTCTGCCAATAGTATGAGAGAAAAAGATAAAGCAGAGATCCACACGGCTCAAAGACATTAAATGTCTAAAATAGATTTATTAGGGTACGACAGACGGGAGGTTCTGAATAGTTGTGGTTACTTCACTAGATTTGTTAAAGTGTCGTTGTTGTGACTGTGTAATGAAACTTTCTGGTTTCTCCTTCTTTTCGTAGTAGAGATGCTTCATGATTCTTCTCTAACCACTGTTCTGCTATGTAGCATATAGAACTCTACGTATAACCTTTTTGGATAGGAATTTTGTATCTTTATTGGTTGTTTTATGGGTTTTGGATAGAAATTTAGGGATGATGCAGCAATATAAAGGTTGTGTATCATACATGGTACAGCTTCAAAAGCAATTTAGCTAGTTCAAAGACATATTTCAGTTGACGAAAACGTGATTGAAGATGAAGAAATGCTTGAGAGAGGAAAAACAGAAAATTATCAGATTTTTTTTGAATTGTCGAAGATGTTGTCAGCGTGTCCTCGAGTTGAGCCGCATTACAGGCCCACAATAGAGAAACGCTCGAGCACAACGGGCCAGCTGGAAGTCTTCATGATTACGCCCAAATTCGAGCTAGGGCATTCACGTGAAGCATGCATATAAAAGAGGGCAGGTAATCAACTTGGAACACACGAAAACAAAACATAGATTGGCAACGTTCAGGTTCTCACAACAACATCATGGTTAAGAGTTTGCTGTAGAGTTACCTAATTCTTTGTTTGCTCAACAAGAACTAGCTTTATAGTTCATCATTTGTGTTTTCTTAGATTTGAAGTGGTGTGCACTCGAATCTATTGTATTGCTCACGTTTGTGCTTGGATATAGTGGATTGGAAGCATTGATCTTCCCCCAAACATACCGATAAGTGAGCTGGGTAACCTTTGTGCGTAGTTCCTAAACATTCAAACAAACAAGCCTAGTATTGAGGTTAATCAATCAAGAACAACTAGCCATATAACAATAAGATTGGGAATAACATATTCTAAACTCGTTGTTAAGTTACTAAGACCTAACAAGTGGTATCAGAGCACCAGGTCAAGCAAAAGGAACGGTCTTTCAGTTTTTTGTCTGCTATTGGTGGGTAAAGAATCTCATCTCAGGTTGCTGGTATTCTTACAGTTAATCTGGAAACCATGCAGAACACTCAAGTCAAAATTGAAGTTGAGAAGTTCGATGGGAAAGGAGATTTTGGCATGTGGAAATTCAAGATGCTTATGCAACTTGAGAATTCTGGTTTAGACTGCGTGTTGGATGAGGAAGAAACAAGTTCCATATCAGAAAAAGGCAAGGAGGTCGAGACAGAGGTTAAACCTGGTACTGCACCTGGAGGCCTAACTCTAAAAGAGATGGACAAACGCACGAAGAATATGATCTGCGTGAGTTTAAGCAATTTAGTCATGCGAAATGTTATTAAACAAACTACTGCCCTAGGGGAGTGGAAAACACTAGAAAAGATTATCAAACTAAGAACCTACCAAACAGAAATCTACTGAAAGCAAAGGTTTGCAAGTTTCAGGATGGATGAGCATCGAAGTATAGAAGAAAATCAGGATGTATTCTTGAGATTAGTAGATGACTTGGAAAGTTTGAGTATCACAATTAGTGATGAAGATCAAGCTATACAAGTTCTTTCAAGCCTGCCCAAACAGTTTGATTCTCTAGTACACCCTCTGAAGTACGGTAATGGCAAGGAGACTTTAGCCCTACAGGAGGTTACCAAATCTGCATACGCTAAGGAAGTTGAGCTGAAATAAGCTGGACTGATCGGTAGGGCAAGATCAAATGCAGAAGGACTGATGGTTGGTAGAGGGAGGTCTGAGATTAAGACTCAGAATCAATGGAAAGGTAGATCCAAGAGCAAGAACAACCGATCAAAATCAAGACCAAGAGGACCTGGAAAACTGCGGGAATGTTGGACTTGTGGTAAAGAAGGTCACTAACAAGCGAGATTGTCTAGATAAGAAAAACTGGAAAAATGAATTTGGTAATGTTGCTCAGGATAAGGAGCAACCTATGATTTTAACAGCAAGCATTCAAGACCCTATGAGGGAATGGGTGATGGATTCTTGTTGCACCTTTCATATAACACCCAAAAGAGATGTTCTATTTGACTTCAAGGAAATTGATGGAGGAAAAGTTCTAATGGGTAATAACACCCAATGTGAATCAAAGGTATTGGAAAAATTAAGATTATAAATTCTGAAGGAGTTCCAGTTATCCTAAGTGATGTTAGATATATGCCCTCAATGGGCGGAAATCTAATTTCATATGGTCAATTGGAAAAGAATGGCTGAAAATATGAAGGTGAAGACTTTACTATTACATTCTGTCGAGAAGGAAAGAAGGTTCTATCTGGAAGGTATCAAGATGGTCTCTATTATCTACATGGATCTATTATTAAAGGTGAAGTTGCAGTGGCTAGAACTGAAATTAATCGTACAAAAAAATGGCATTCCAGATGAGTTTAAAGAATATGAATCTCTTGGTAAAAAGGGGTTACTTAAATTCTAAAGAATTACATAGTTTGGACTTCTGCGAAAAATGTGTATTTGGGAAAGCTCATAAAAAAAGCTTTCCAGAAGGAAGACACACGTCTAAGGAGATACTGGAATACATACACAGCGATCTTTGGGGATCTGTCTCAAATGAGCCAAGCTTATCATGATGCAGGTATTTTCTAACATTCATTGATGACTACTCTAGAAAGGTATGGATCAGATTTCTGAGAAGCAAAGATGAAGTTTTCGAAAAAAATCGAAATGGAAGTCTTTAGTGGAAAATATCACTAAGAAAAGGCTGAAATATATAAGAACAGACAATGGTCTAGAGTTCTGTAATGTGAAGATGGATAACCTGTGCAGTGATTTAGGAATCAAAAGACATAAGACGTGTACCTATACTCCACAGCAGAACGGAGTGGCTGTAAGAATGAATCAAACTATAGCTGAAAAGATTAGATGTATGTTAGCAGAATCAGGACTCGAAAAATCATTGTGGGCTGAAGCTGTCTGTACCGCGGTATATCTAATAAACCGATCACCTAATGCATCCCTTAAGTTCAAGATTCCGGAAGAATTAGTCCAGGGTTGATTACAGTCACTTAAGACAGTTTGGGTGTGTGGCATATGTTCACGTAACACATGATAAAATGACTCTTAGAGAGGTAAAAGGAAATTTTTAGGCTACCCTCAAGGTGTCAAAGGGTATAGAGTGTGGATACCTGAAGATGGAAAGTGCTCTAACAGCAGGAATGTTGTTTTTGACGAGGAAAAACTCTATAATATCTCTGGAAAGGAAAAGAAATCGCCTAAGAAAACGAAGAAAGTGACTTTTAGAACCGAACTGATACATGGACCAACTAATCAAGGAGTTTTTGGTCAAGGTGGAGCTGATGCTGACAATGTAGATATTTCCGGTCAAGGTGGAATGACTACAGAATCAGAAAGCTCAAAATCTTCAAATGAGTCTGAAAAGGATGAAGAGTCAGAGGAAGGTAGTACTCAAGATCTAGAAGACTATGTATTGGCCAATGACAGAGAACGAAATGTGATCAGACCTCCTTCAAGATATGAAGATGGAGACTTAGTCATTGCATATGCGCTAACGTGCGCAGCAAGCATTGAACTGGATGAACCAAGAACGGTAGCAGAAGCAAAACAAAGTAAAAACAGGAAGAAGTGGAAGGAAGCCATGTTAGAAGAAAAGAACTCACTTGATAAGAATGAGACATTTGAGCTTGTTCCAAGACCAGACAAGAAACGAATAATAGGCTGCAAATGGATCTATAAATATAAGGATGGAATTCCATGAATAGAAAATCCAAGACTCAAGGCATGCTTAGTAGCTAAAGGCTATACACAATTGGAAGGAATATACTACAATGAGATTTTTGCACATGTGGTTAAACATGTGCCAATAAGACTCATGTTGTCTATTGTTTTGAATTATGATTTGGAATTGGAACAACTAGATGTGAAAACGGCTTTCCTACACGGTGTTCTTGATGAAGTCTTTACATGGAGCAACCGGAGGAATTTATAGAAAGGGGGAAATAAGGACTGGTGTGCCTTCTTAAGAAATCTCTATACAAACTTAAACAATCCCCAAGACAATGGAATCAAAAGTTCAATGAATTCATGAAACTACAAGGGTTTAAACGCTGTACTAAGGATATGTGTGTACACAAAGGAACAGTTGTGGAAGATATGATTTATTTATTACTCTATGTTAATGACAAGCTTGTTGCATCTAAAGATATCGGAAAATTTTAAATTCTGAAAAGAGTCTGAACAGGACATTTGAAATGAAAGATCTTGGGCCAGCATCAAGAATTCTAGGAATGGATATCAAGAGAGATAGAAATAATATAATTCTAAAACTATCTCAGGAGAGATATATCAAACAAGTTGTAACGCCCCGACCGCCCACGGCTAATGGGCCACCCACGCCCGCTCTCTCGGCCCATGGACCCCATCCCGTCTGACGGTAGTGCGTTAATTTTTCCAAGGCTCGAAATCATTGTTTACTGACCCTGCAATCACCACTCGACCTTTTCCCGTGTTTTGGCCTCACTCGCACGGTATCGCGAATCACTTCCCGATAACTCACTCATCCTTTCACAACTCCAGCCCAAGCATGTTTAACTCTAGAGTTCTAAACGGATGTGTGACAGAAAAGGTAAGTCAATTTTGGTGACATAGGTAGCCAAATCAATTCTCTTAAGCCTTTTCACATATCACAACTCGGGATGTTACAATTCATCCCCTCTCAAAGAACGCAATGCCCTCGTTGCGCCCCATGACAGGTCTCAAGACGCATCTCGGGTCAGAACCGAGATGGTTAACCAGCTCTGATACCACTTGTAATGCCCCGACCGCCCACGTCTAATGGGCCACCCACGCCCGCACTCTCGGCCCATGGGCTCGAAATCATTGTTTACTGATCCTGCAATCACCACCCGACCTTTTCCCGTGTTTTGGCCTCACTCGCACGGTATCGCGAATCACTTCCCGATAGGTCACCCATCCTTTCACTACTCCAGCCCAAGCACGCTTCTCTGGAGTTCTAAACGTATGTGTGACGGAAAAGGTAAGTCAACTTTGGTGACATAGATAGCCAAATCAATTTTCTTAAGCCTTTTCACATATCCCAACTTGGGATGTTACACAAGTTCTAAGAACTTTCAACATGGAAGAGAGCAAAGTAGTTGTTAAACCGAGCAACTCCTTGTTCAAACTAAGGAGCTTAACTCCAGAAGAAACTGAAACAGAGAGGAAGAAAATGGATACAGTTCCCTATGCCAGTGCAGTAGGGAGCATAATGTATGCCATGGTAGGATCTCAACCAGATTTGGGCTATGTCGTGGGATTGGTGAGTAGATACATGGCAACCCCAGGAAGAAACCATTGGGAGTCTGTAAATGGATCTTAAGATACCTAAAAGGAGCTTCTAATATTTGTCTAACGTTTACAAAGTTAGAAAATTTTGAAATTGAAGGTTTTTCAGATTCAGATTACTCTACAGACTTAGACAAAAGAAGATCAGTTTCAGCATATGTATTCAGGGTTGGGGGGCAATACGGTTAGTTGGAGATCATGTTTACAACAAGTAGTTGCTCTATCAACCACGGAAGCTGAATATATAGCATTATCAGAAGCTACAAAAGAAGGTAGTTGGCTAAAAGCAATATGCGAAGAGTTGGGATTCAAACAAGACTCATTCAAGCTAAACTCTGACTCACAAAGTGCAATCTGCCTAGCAAAGAACAGTATGCATCACGACAAAACAAAACATATTGCTAATAAGTATCATTTTATTAGGGATATTGTGGAAGAGGGTTCAGTCAAGATTCAAAAGGTTCATACAACAGAGAATGCGGCAGATATGTTAACCAAAAGTTTACATGGTAGGAGTTTTGAGAAGTGCCTTGGACTTCTCAAAGTAATCTAGTAGTTAGCTTGAAAGGTTCAAAATTTCTTTTTTTTGGTTATTTGGAGGACCTCGCAAATGGACATACATAAATACTGAAGAAGTCAGCATTGGTAACAAATAATCAACAAAGGTTTCTTTAAAATGGTAAAGTTTGAAAGAAGATTAACCTACAGTATCAGCAGGTTAATGGATATCTCAATGTTAATCTACGGTTCTCATAGATTAATTGGTTTTCTTAATGCATGCGTGTATTGGTTTAGCAAAGTTAATCTTTAAGGGTTTTCACTAGGGTTCACTCATAAACTATTACAAGAAGATTTAGATATTACCTTCTCATATGGGATATTTTTTGAAGTTGAATCTTGGAGCTTTCGTCGAGCTGCAAATAAGACTAAGACATTAAGCCTCTTTATAAGGGAGCTACAAAGAATATCGGCAAGCTTCAAATCGGTCAACAGACAAAATGAAGGTTTAAAGACTCTTAAGTTTCCAGAGAAAGCCTGAAACGGGGGATTAGTCGACGAGTCTCCTTAGAAAAGGTTCTCTGGATCTGAGAGAGAAAAGATCGGTTCTTTAATCCGACAAGGAAGCTGGTACAGTTCTCAATAGAAAACAGACTGAGGATAAACGCCGGTTTTCTGGGTGAAGGTGGAGCTCTTCAGATCTGTAGAAACGAGAATGTATAGATCTTAGTGGAAGTCTCTGGATTGCTACATGTGTGGTAGGAGGCAGAAGACAAGGATGGAAAGAGCTCAGGAGGTTGGTGGAGATCAATCAGAGGTGATTCATCGGTGAAAGATGCTTCGATCTAGAGAGATGGCGAGTCGGTGTAGAGAGAGAGACTGTTGAGTTCTTTCTCAACGACTCGGACAATGTCAAAGGTGGATTTTGTTGAAGACGTTGTCAGCGTGTCCTCGAGTTGGGCCGCATTACAAGCCCACAATAGAGAAATGCCCGAGCACATCGGGCCAGCTAGAAGTCTTCATGATCATGGCCCAAATTCGAGCTAGGGAATTCACGTGGAGCATGCAAATAAAAGAGGTCAGGTAATCAACTTGGAACACACGAAAACAAAACATAAATTGGCAAGGTTTAGGTTCTCACAACAACATCACGGTCAAGAGTTTGCTGTAGAGTTACCTGATTCTCTTTTTGCTCAACAAAAACTAGCTTTATAGTTCATCGTTTGTGTTTTCTTAGATTGGAAGTGGTGTGCACTCGAACCTCTTGTATTGCTCACGTTTATACTTGGAGATAGTGGATTGGAAGCATTGATCTTCCCCCAGACGTACCGATAAGGGAACTGGGTAACCAAAGTCTTGTGCGTAGTTCCTAAATATTCAAATAAACAAACCTAGTATTGAGGTTAATGAATCAAGAACAACTAGCCATATAACAATCAGTTCGCGAATAACAGATTCTAAACTAGTTGTTAAGTTACTAAGACCTAACATGAACATTATCAGCTTTTTTCTTCGCTATAATTACCTTGTTTGGATTATGATTGTTTCTTGAACACTAACATTAACTTGTTTGGATCGTGATTGACATTTGACTTGCATGCGCTCGTGTGAGGTTTGGTCAAGTCCATTAGACATGTTCAACTTGAACCGACTTACACAATATACGAGTGAACAACTTATAGGCCTAATCGATGAAGTTCATTAGGTAAAGTGATAACATACAAAGAAGGAGAGGTCATGAAAGGAACCTCTAAACCAAGCTTCTGGGAGGCAGAAGCCTCAAGCCTCTTTAGAGGGCTTCCATGGCGTTGCTTAGAGATATAGAGTAAGCTAGAGAAAGATATGTTACTCTAGGGTTATCTCTTAGCCATGTACTTCTCTTGTATTCTTCTATGTACTCTCTAGGTTTGTTCAACCAGGACAGTGAGAGTTATAATCTTAAAAACACATTGGAGGTGTTTTCCGATACTTCATAGTGGATGTTGTAGATCATGGATCCACCCTAGATGTAGTGGTGCGGCCGTGAATTGGGTGAAAATTCTTGAGTCATGAACAAGAATGAATCGTATGAGTAGGTCGAGGAATAAAGAAATAGGAGTGATCGATACCCTACAAAGTGGTATTAGGAGCCTTAATCTCATAAAAAGTGGTATTAAAGCACATGCTCATCGATTCACAGATTCCATGTCTCGTAAGGAGGAGAGACATATGAAGAATTAGCGATGTGTGTTGAAGCTGGTCATCACGTGTATAGCACACGTGGAAATATGATTAGAGTAAAAATCAGAGGATAAACCGAGATCAAGATCAGGTGATGAAAGAGGTTTTCGGTTTACAAGAGAAGAAGAAAATTGTGCACGTTCTTCGATGCAGTTGTACAAGTTAATGGAGGAAGGATTCACAAGTCAGTTGAGTATGTTCAGATGATTTCTAGGTTATGAAATCAGGGTTTCTCCAAAGTTCTCCAAGGGTACAAGGCATCCAGCTAGCACAAGAAGAGAGGTTTTAGAGCTGTCCTCGATCTGCAGTCACAAGGCATGTGTAACTATATGCATTAGAGTCTCAAATTTTTTCATGTTCTGCAAGTTATTGGAACTGAAAGCATAGTGGAACACAAGGTTTTTTTTGCACTGGTTTTGTATGGGATTTTCTGAAGATTCAGTGAGGGATTTCACGGTGCTCTTGGGTTCAATCTACTTGGTATATCAGTCGCAGGTGGTGTTCTAATCTATGTGGTTATTTCAGCTTGGTATCTCATAAAATTCTTGGAACTAGGGGACGCCTTAGAACCTTGAATCATATGAGTGTTTTTTAGTCAGCGTGAAGGGTGTTGCAGAATGGTTGAAGTAACTAATGCGGGGTTCATCTAGGTGTGATTATGGGAGTCTACAGTTGGGTAGATGTTCAGAGAACAATATACTACAAGGTTGTTATTTTCATTGGGAATGAAGTGTGGTTTTCTAAGCAGATCTTTGCTTGGCATAACACATAGTATTTATGCTGGTATGAATTTGCGAGAGTGAAGAGTTACTTTCTCAAAGACAGAGTTCGGCTGAAAAGGTGGCGGTTCAAATCGAGACTGATTCATGATGGAAACATATATGTGTTATGTTTTCTGCATGGGCTTCAGCAGGATTTTTTTAGTATCTCAGGGCATGTGAGGGGAAACAAATGGGTCTACAAGGTATCACGGTTAATGATTTGTTTGAGCAGAGGTTGAGCAGAGATTCTTTGCGTCGAAATTCTTCGTAGCAAGTTGAGCAAAGCGGTGTGTTCTGTTGGCAACAACAGCGGTTCAAAGTGATGTTCAAGATAAGGTGTTCATTGAGGTTGTTACAAAGGAAATTCTCAGGATGAGAAGTATGGTGTCTACGAGATGTTAAGGTTGGTTAAGGATTGAGTCAAAGAGCTTCTGGTTTGAGGCAGTGGTAATTCAGGTTCCGCAAGAGCTTCAAGTTAGCATCGACATTAGTTGAAAATCCTAGAGAAGAAGAATCAGTATATTTTGTAGTCACGGTCACATCACTAGTTTCACTTGTGACGAACCAAGGATGATGCTGAAAGATATGCAGCGTCAGAGAAAGAAGCAGATGGTGTTCGTTTATGGTAGACAAAGACGACATCATGGACAGAGGAAGAACGTTCAAGGAGGAGGTTCCAAATGCATCTGATGATTTTTGGTTGGTGAAATCATGATGAGAAACTAGCAAGGGATTCAGCGGTGTTTGCAAGAATGGGAAGACCCATATAGGCCGAAGCAAGAATAGCTTCCTAGATGGGCGTGTTCGTGATCTGCAGTATGGGATATTGATTTGAGTCGTTTGGGATGGAGGATATCTCAAGTTGAAGAGAGAATCATATTAAGTCAAGCTAGGCTTAAGGAGATGGAATCAAAGGTCATCAATCTCTTAAGGACTTAAGTTTTTCAGAGATCATAAGGAATGCAGGTTATCTTTGCAAAAAATGATCAATGGATTTTGCAGCTGCACTAGTTGGTTATCGTGTGGCAGCAATGCGACGAAACAAATGTGATTATGTTTTGGGTCAGCTCAAGTCAGTCTCATTGGGGGAATGGGAGGCAAGGTTTCTGGCTAAATAGAAGAATGCCAAAAGAGACACTAAGTTAGTGTGGCTAAAATAGGTTGTACCTCCATGAAGAAGAAACTACAGCAAGGGGAAATTATGTAAAAGCCTACACAAGTATATGTTGGAGCAAGTGGCTCTTTGTGGTAACAAAATGTAGCAGCTTAGTGAGGTCGTGTGAGTGACATGATAACCTAAGGAAAAAACGATTCAGGGTTTGAATTAGCTTGTAGATTCTTGTCAAAGAAAGACGAAAATGCGCAGACAGAATCGGGTTAAACAGTTTGTTACGACTGATTGTAATCTTGAGATTAAAGGGTATGAGACAACAATCATCAACACTTGTTCAAGAAGCAGAAATTCGCTACCACAGCTAGCGGAAGCATGTGTGAGTTTACCTTAGAGGAATCAACATGAAATTCTGAGTCAGAAGTTCCAGATGAAAGGAAATTAGATGAAGTAAGGGACGCCGGTCTGGAGTAACCACAACATGTGTCAAGGTGGAGCTCTCAGACAATAATCGAAGCTCATAAGCAAAAGGAGAATTTTGCAGACTTAACCAGGCCGGAAGTTCATGCTTGAACATGTCATGGTGCATGTATAGTTACAGCTTGAGAAACTCTCCATGAGCTCAAGTTTGACATGGATGAAGCTGTAAGGGATTATCTCAGGAGCATCACATGCGCGGATGATGCTAGATATGGTTAAAAGGCCAACAAGAACCACGAATAGTTGCAGAAACTTGGTGGAGTGAGTCACTGGTTTTTCTATAAGATGTCTGGATTGGTTAAGCTGAAGGGTGAAAGTTTCAGTTAGCAACTTTGTTAGCTCAAGATAGTAATATTTGGAAGGGAAATTAGTTCGTGGATATGTTCAGAGTGTCAAGGCCAGAAGTGTCAAGATCAGTTAACAACTACAAGGCGCATCATAAGGAGTTTGTAAGAGGAGTCTTACATAAAGTAACTTGTAGGCGAGACAAGTAAATCGACATATGTATCATGAGTACACTGCAATAAAGTTTATATAAAGGAGCCGAGTATGATGCAAGATAAAAACCTGGTGAAGTACTTAGTTAAACTGAAGTATTGAGTTGTGAAGATGAAGAGTGGTGAGATACAAGATAATTTTAGAGATATCGAGCATGAGTGCCTTTGAGGTTTGTGGTTGATTCTAAAGGGTTCAGTGTGACATCAAGGTTCTAATAAAGCATGATGATTTCACCAGGTTTGTGTTGAAATTCTGTTCAGCAAACTGTATAGCTGGATGGAGTGTTATGTTAGAAATAATTGCAGTACAAAAGGTGTTCAAGGCTGGAGTGTTTTAAACAAGTAGAGAATTAGAGATTGTTTCGGGGCTGAATCATATATGGTTCGAAGGTTGTTGCACAAAATTTAAGGACTTTGATTCAAGGCTCAATGTACATGAGTGGAATCAAAAGACCAAGGAAGAAATCCACTTGCAGAATAATTTTCTGGTTTTTGTTCAAGCACTTGAATAGGTTCGTGATTTTGACAATAAGGTTGTGTTGTTGATAAATTCACGGGTAGTAAACCACGGAAAAAAGATATGAAGAAGCACAACATCAATGAAGAGTTTAGCTTGACACTTGGAGTGTAGCAGTTGGGTTTGCAACTCAAGACAATAGGTGGAGGTGATGGAAAATCAGGATGGCAATAGGATTGTCACATATGGAGTTCATCAGGTGTGACATATATTTTTCATTGATGGGGCTAAGTGGATTTAAGTGGTTAATCTACTTAAGTGGTTGGGTGTATAAATGTTAGCTTATGCAGGTTTAAAGAAGATCATGAAGAGACTTCAAGCTTGGATTAAAGGGGAGCTGAGAGAAGTGAGACGAGATAAAAGAAGATAAGAAGATGGAGAAGATGAGCAGGTTTGCTCGAGCATTAGGAGGTGTAGGTACAAAGGAAGGGTTATGGACCTGGACCAAACAGGTGGAGTTTTGTGATGTTTGGTCATGCCCATCAGATGTTTTCAACTTGGGTTGGCTTCCACAAGTTACGCACGGAAAACTTATGAGCCTAATTGATGAAACTCATTAGGTCAAGTGCTGACATACAAAGAAGGAGAGGTAGGAAAGGAACCTCTAAGCCAAGATTCTGGGAGGCATAAGCCTCAAGCCTCTTTGGAGGGTTTCCATGGCTTCCCTTAGAGAGATAAAGTAAGCTAGAGAAGATATGTTACTCTAGGCTTAGCTCTTAGCCATGTACTTATCTTGTATTCCTCGTTGTACTCTCTAGGTTTGTTTAATCATGACCTTGAATATTCATAGAGATCATAACTGATCTTAACCTAAACTTTCCTCTCCTTTTGTATTTCTTTATATATATAATATATTATTCATCTCTTCACATAATAAACATCATAAATTCTAAACCTATATGGTATCAAGCATCTCGACTCCTAAAAATATATATTTTCTATTCCACAGCAGCCAATATAGTCCTCTTACACTACCTTTCCCACCTCTGTTACCGATAGAATTACAACAAATACACAAACTCTGCTTGTTGTTGGTTATTTGGGTTCATAACCCAAATGAATGAGAACTATAAATTTGAACAATAATTGAATAGTGCACAGAGTCACTTTCTTCAAAAAGTATTTTGACTATAATTTAAGCTTTAGGTTACACGAAATCTTTTGTATAGTAAGACAATCAGAATCTCATTCTTGTTGTACGCTAAAATATAAGAATAACAAATAGAATTTTGGACTTTATGTTTGTTTCTTCAAATATCTTTGAACAATGAATCATGGTTCAAGTTATATTTGTCAAAACCTACAACTCCTTATATAGAGTACTAGCAGTTGCAATAGTAAACATTAATATTTGCAATGGTTACCACCAATAATTGCAATGATTAGCCAAGAGTTATAGCTATTAATACCATAGTTAGCAAAATTTCAAAATGGTTAAAGTTTTAATAATCAATGGTTGTAATGGTTTATCACCAAAAGTTGCAACAATTTATCACTAATAGTTACAATCATAAACAGCTGCAATTGTTCATCTAAACAATTGCAGTGTTTCACTTGAACTGTTGCAAAGATTCACTTAAATGTTCAACAAACCTCTCCCATTTAACCGTAACCACAAATTCACTAAATAACTAAGAGACATATCAAATTCACTAAATAAGACACACGCTTCACACTCGCATCCGTGAGAGTTCTTATTGGAGAATAATCTCACAACTAATCTTCCTAAAAAAATTCTCATTGTAATGAAATTTGGTCAATGTTCCTTACTTTCATGTTTGATTCAAATTTTAAGAATCATCTACCTCTTCCATGTCTTTTATTGCGAAATTGGATGACAATAATGTTTTTATAAATTCTACTCTTATAAGACCAGTACTAATGATCAACATGTCATCAACATACAAACAAATGATTATTTCATTACCGGTCTCGTTAATTTTCTATGTAAACACTTATCCTTATGTTAACATAAACCACTTGATAAGAAGATATCTTCAAATATTTGATTACACTCTCTAGGTGTTTTTTTAACTAATGTAAATAAATATATCCACTTTATACGCTTTACAAGGCAAAATAAGACCTTTATGTTGTTTCATATACTCTTCTGACCCAAATGATCAACATGTCATCAACATACAAACAAATGATTATTTCATTATCGGTCTCGTTAATTTGCTATGTAAACAGTTATCCTTATTTTAACATAAACCACTTGATAAGAATATATCTTCAAATATTTTATGTCACTCTCTAGGTGCTTTTTTAACCAATGTAAATAAATATATCCACTTTATACGCTTTACAAGGCACAATAAAACCTTTATGTTGTTTCATATACTCTTCTGACCCAAATAATCCATAACCCATGGATCGTGGTCCAGAATACCAACCATGAAAATATGTTTTCCACTTATGATGACACTGCCTCAGCCACTTGCATCCATACGGATGAACATCTATATGGTACAAGTTGCATCATTATGGTGACACTACATTTGTACCTTTTTGGTAACATTAACGTTCACATCATTTCGGTAACATTATGTTTGAATCCTTTCAGTGATGTTACATTCACACTTTTCGGTGATGATTATGCTCACACCCTTTTGGTGATGGTATATTTGCACCCTTTCAATGATGACATGTTCGCAATCCTTTTGTGATGACACGTTCGCACTTCTTCGGTCAGGATCCATTAACACCTCCTCGGTCATGATCTGTTCACAACCTCTTTGGTCACAACACATTTTCACCTCTTCAGATACAACATGTTTATACCCTTTGGTTAAGATACTTCACACCTCTTTGGATACGACATATTTGCACCCTTTTAGACACGAAACAATCGCAACACTTTGGTCACGACACGTTTGCACCCCTTGGGTGACGACCCTTTCGCACCCATTGGGTAATGACCAATTCATACTCCGTGGGCGACGATCCGTTCTCACCCATTCAGTGATGCCATGTTCGATCATCATTAACAACATTTCTAAAATGAAACTAACATACATTTGATTATACAGCCACGATGTATGTGATCGTCATTCTCTCATTTAAGTTTGTCTTCTTTCTTCATCTTTAAAATTCTACGCTCTCAGAATTTTCTAATAATTTGATGTAATCTCTCTCACTAATACATCAATCATAGTTCACAAGTAACTACTCTTTAATATTGTTGGTCATCTCGGTTGGTAACCCCAATGGGTGTGAACTATAAACTTGGATAATGATTGAATCGCATACGAGGTCACTTTCTTTAAAGAGTATTTCGACCATATTCAAGCATTGGGTTACACAAATCCCTTTTAAGGATAAGACAATCAAAATCTCATTCTTGTTATAGGCTAAGATACAAGAATAACAAACAGAGTTTTAGTGATTATATGTGTTTCTTCAAAGATCTCTCATGATATTTGAACAATGAATCACTCTCTCTTTCTAAAAATTAGTTCATGATATATCCCTCTTGTTCAAGTTATATTTGCCTATGCCCACAACTCCTTTTATAAATACTAATGGCTACAATGGTTAGCACCAATAATTGCAATGGTTAGCATCAATAGTTGCAATGGTTAGCATCAATAGTTGCAATGGTTAGCATCAATAGTTGCAATGATTAGCCAAGAGTTATATCTATTAATATCAATAGCTGCAATAGTTAGAAAACGGTAACACTAGTTCATTACCAAAGACTTTAATCATCAACAATAGCAATGTTTATCACCACAGATTACAACGGTTAATCACTAATAGCTACAATCACAAACAATTGCAATTGTTCATCTAAACAATTGCAATGTTTCACTTAAATAACTGCAAGGATTCACTTAAATTTCCAACATTTGCTATTAATATGTCCAATGGGACATGTCACAAAGTTAACTGCAACCAACTACCTCATGTGGAACATTCAAATATATGCTCTCCTTGATGATTGTGCACTAGCTAACCACCTCGACAGATTTGTTGCAGTCCACCCAGATAGATCCATGTTAACGATATCCTGACTATCAATCCTCAACACACTCTACAGATGCGCAAGATTGCCTTATCTACATCGCGCTCATTGGAACCATCACCACCGAATTTCAACCTCTGGTGTCTACACCGACTATTGCTTCTCAGTTCTGGGAGACACTCGCAGCCGCCTATTCTAAGCCAAGTCACGGACACATAAAGCAATTCAGATTACCATATGCATGAGTACTAACAATGTATCATGAATAGTGATGATATATTATATTACCTCAATGAGAAAAAGTTGGTAAAGAGTGTTCTTTATGAACTCATTTGATAGAGTAGAAACTGATATCGCTAAATGAAAGACAACCGCCTGGACCAATACATTCAAAGGAATTGATTGAACCTACCAGCTAAACCAAAAGATTTTAAAAAAAAAATCTTGGGACCTACTTCTTGACCGTTGAATTTAACTAAATCAATATATTGGAATATTTTTTTTGAAAACGAAAGTTCTTTATTTAATCTTCAATCATGTTTTCAAAATCAAATAGATCATAAGAAAACCATCTTAGAATTCATACTTCTTTCATGGAGCCTCGATCAGTACTAAATCCTTCAATGTTTGAATCGTTTTCTCCGGTGCCTTCTTTAGTCCTTCTATTTTAGCATTTTTGTTCTAAACAGACACTTTAAATGGTAGTATAATTTATGGTAGAATGGTTTTGGAAGAAAAAGTACTTCAATAAACAGGTTGTACATACCTGCAACCACTAACAAGTTTCTTCATGTATGGCTTACTTTGAAAAGGTTTGTACAGTCCTGCCAAATGCACGTTAATATCTTTTCGTCGTCTCCAAAACGTTTCTGACAGATTCATGAATCTAAATGGAGTAGCTTGAGTTCGTCTTCACAATTTTCTCTACATGCATTAAATAGAATAAAGAAAGAACAGAGCTATTATATATATTCGTAATCATTACTAATTTACAGCGATGATCTCAAGAGACAGGAACAGAGTTCTTATAGATATTCGTCACTAGTTGCATAAAACACGACCTTCCTTTTTACAGTATTAATATACCATGGAATGAGGCTCTGAGGCTTGTTTTTTTTGTTTATATAATGAATATTAGAGATCACATTTCAAGTTTGATGCACATATATTACTTGAGTTGAAGCCAAAGTTTGTTAATAATTTAGTAATAGAATTATCTCAAGATCTTATTTATATAACCACTTGTAATAAAATTATCTTCTGCTTAGTTATCATACATATAGATATATTTTTCATATGGCTTATTAATTATTATAATTATTGTTACTGTAGTCGATGCAGTAGAGACTTCAGGAGTTCTACTTATGCATATTTACAAGCCATTTTCAAGAGAAGAGCAGAGGCATTTGATCTCCATTACTTCTTTTGGCGGAAAATTCCTGATCATCCAACGCTGGTAATCCTCAAGTACTATATATTGAATCGTAAAACGCTTAGAACCAAGATCAATAATCTCAAGAACTCACTTTTATTAATCTCTTTAAGGAAATACTCAAAAACCTTAAACTTCTAAATCACAAACTCTCAAAAACTCATTGAGTTATACCACATCACGGTATCTCATTATATAGTAAAACATAAACTCCTAAACTCAATAGGAAATATCTTTTTTATTATTCCTAATCCTTATCTCATTAGGATTACTTATATCCTAAGTTATCTACAAGCTTAGGTCAACAATCTCCCCCTTAAGTTTGAGATCATCTTTGGACATATCTTTAACACCAACAAGCTCCCTCATCTCTTTAAATTTGATCTTCCCAAGTGCTTTAGTAAGCATATCAGCCTTTTGCTTGTTTCCAGCCACATGCTCAATGGTTACAAGCCCATCCTCAACACACTCTCTTATGAAATGGAACCTCGTGTGTATGTGTTTACTTCGCCCATGAAACACAGGGTTTTTTGTGAGAGCTATTGCAGATTTGTTATCAATCCGAATGACTGCTTTTCCAACTCCATCTTCTATGATTTCGCCAAGTAATTCCTGCAACCATAATGCTTGTTTTGCTGTCTCAGTGGCAGCCATAAACTCAGCCTCGCAAGAGGACAATGCAATGATCTCCTGCTTCTGTGAGCACCAAGTGACTGGACAGTCAT
This sequence comes from Moricandia arvensis, assembly GCA_905132765.1. Lineage (NCBI taxonomy): Eukaryota > Viridiplantae > Streptophyta > Magnoliopsida > Brassicales > Brassicaceae > Moricandia > Moricandia arvensis. The sequence goes on along the minus strand of CAJHQP010000433.1, from coordinate 86,795 downwards.
TAAGATAAAAAACATGCCTTGTAGTACTCTTTCCATCATCTGGATCCACGTTGTAACTGCTGTCGCTATAGCCCACAAGTTCTTTCTTACCATTATTACCGTAGAATAAACCAAAGGAACATGTCCCTTTGAGATATCGTAGAACTTGTTTCAAAGCAACGCCATGTGATTCCCTCGGATCATGCATATAACGAGATAGCACACCAACACATTGAGCTAGGTCTGGCCTGGTATGAATAAGATATCGAAGGCATCCAATGTTACGCCGAAACTCCTTCTCGTTTATTGTCTTTTCTTCTGGTGCCTTTGATAACTTTAAACCAGGATCCATTGGTATATGAACAGAGTTACACTCACTCATTCCTGCTTCTTCTACTATTTTAGCCGCATATCTCTCTTGCTTCAGCACCACTCCACCTTTAACTTGTATTACTTCAATCCCAAGATAGTAGTTTAGCTTTCCAAGATCACTCATCTCGAATTTGCTTGCCATCTCCAGTTTGAAGTCTTTTATGTCATCTAAGCTTGTTCCTGTAATAAGTAAATCATCCACATAAACAGCTACAAGAAGGATCGAGTCTTTATTCTTCCGTCGAAACAGAGAAGCTTCTTTAGAACACTTTGTGAAACCGAGCTCTTTAAGGATCTGGTTAAGCTTGATGCTCCAAGCTCTTGGAGCTTGTTTTAACCCGTAGAGAGCTTTATGTAATTTATAAACCTTGTGTTCACTTCCCTTAACTTTAAAACCCTCAGGTTGCGAGACAAACACTTCCTCTTTTAATTCTCCGTGGAGAAAAGCTGTTTTTACATCAAGATGATGTATCTCCCAGTTGTGTGATCACTCGTACAGTTTCTATCCTTGCCACAGGAGCAAATACTTCCTTGAAATCGATACCATGTCTCTGCACGTAACCTTTTGCAACAAGTCTAGCTTTGAATTTGTTAACACTCCCGTCTGCATTATGCTTCACCTTGAATACCCATTTCAACCCAATTGCTTTGCATCCTGCTGGTAACTCCACAAGCGTCCAAGTTTTATTCTTCTTGATGGAGGTAATCTCATCTTCACACGCGTCTCTCCATTCTTTTATTGACTTTGCCTCATTCCAGTCCCATGGTTCATCATTGATAAGAAGAAGTATACGTTCTGTCTCCTCTAACTCGGACACTAGGACGTAGTCATCCAAGTATCTTGGTTTACTAGTCTGTCTTGTAGATCTTCTCAAGATCGGTTGTTCTTCGGCTTCACAATCTTCAGTCTCACTGATATCTTCTTCTTCTTCTTTCTCACTACCATCTTTTCCTTCTTCGCTTGTCTCCTCATCTTCTTTATCACTTAAAGATGGAAACGTGATTCTATTCGGATCATGAGAATCTTTCTCTGTTGTGTTCCACTTCCATCTACTGTTTTCATTGAAAACAACATCTCTACTCACCACTATTCTTCTCTGTTTTGGATCGTATAAGCGATATGCTTTTGTACCAGGCTCAATTCCTAGATGTACCAGCTCCCTTGATCTATCATCTAACTTTCGGAGATGTGTTGCATCAATTTTAGCATAACAAACACAGCCAAATATGCGTAAGTGTTCGACGTTAGGTCTCTTTTTCTTCATGCTTTCATACGGAGTTTGCAACTTCAGGGTTCTCGTTGCAACTCTATTAATGAGATATGTCGAGTGTCTCACTGCTTCTCCCCACAGGTAGTTTGGCACATTCATATGTTTCATGATACTTCGTGTCATCTCCATTAGTGTACGGTTGCGTCTCTCAACGACCCCATTTTGTTGAGGTGAATATGGTGCAGTTAGATGACGTTTTATACCATGCTGGTCACAGAAGTCTTGAAAAACTTGTGATGTGAACTCACCACCCCTATCAGTTCGGAAGGTTTTGATCGTGTTTCCAGTTTCTTGTTCAACAAGTTTCTTGAAACTTTTGAATTTTTCAAATGCCTCGCTTTTATCCTTCAATAGAATCGACCACATATAACGCGTATGGTCATCGATCAAAACAAATATGTACCTGTTTCGTGCAGCTGTTTCTGGTGAGATTGGTCCACAAAGATCGCCGTGAACAAGCTCAAGAGTATCTGATGCACAAAACATGGCTGACTTTGGGAAGCTCTTCCGTGTCTGTTTTCCTAATAGGCAGGACGTACAAGTCTCCTTTTCTACCACTAGTTTGGGTATTCCCACAACTATCTCCTTCTTTATCATGGTTTGCATAGCTTCTCGGCCTATGTGTCCAAGTCTCGCATGCCATGTAGTTGATTCATCCAACTTCTCAAGCTGTAGACATTTAGTAGCATCAACTTCCATAGTGACTTTGTACAGGCGGTTCTTAGACCTGGTTGCTTTTACTAGTAGCTTGCCATTACGATCATAAAGCGTTAAGAACTCATCCTTCATTCGTATATCACACCCAGCCTCTGTAGCTTGTCCAAGACTGATGATATTGCTCTTTAAATCTGGTATAAAATAGACACCAAAAAGTATTTTCTTTTTTCCATCCTTTGTTATGAAACAAATCGATCCCTTTCCTTCGATGTTTATACGAGAGTCATCCCCAAATCTCACCTTCCCTGTGATCTTCTTATCAAGTGTTGTAAAGTAATCTTGATTACCTGACATGTGATTACTAGCTCCATTGTCTAGATACCAGACATTATCCTTGTCGGTGTGTGCTTCAAATTTGCTTGGTGTCACATTCTCTTCATTTAGATATATAACTTCGTTCACCATCAACTCATCGGCTTCATGTGTACTCTGTTCTTCAGTCTCATGTGTTTCTTGTAGCTTAAGCAATCGGTCTGGACACATATATGCATAGTCACCAGTCTTATCACGACGAAAACATACTACACGTGTGGTATCTCTTCCTTGCTTCCAATCTTGTTGATTGTTGTATCTTCCACGTCCCCTTCCTCTGTTACCAAACCGTCCACCTCGTCCTCTGTTTCTGTTATTCTCTTGGTATGATTGTGAATCAGTATTGGCGTACATGAGTTTTCCTTGATCCTCATCCTGATCATCGACTTGAATCCTCTCTTCATAAGCTTTCAATCTCCCAACGATGTCTTCAAAACTTGTCGTTTTTAGGTCTAGAACCTGTTCAAGTGCAGCTATAATGGTGATGTATTTTTTCTTCGGAAGGCTGCTCAAGAATTTTTTTACAAGTTTTGGTTCATCGATGACTTCTCCAAGTGCTACTGATTTTGAAGAAATCTCTGTTAACCTTCCTGAGAATTCATCAATTGTCTCTGTTTCTTTCATCTTCAGCTTTCCAAAATCATCCATAACGGTTTGTAGTCTCGCCTCACGGACTCTATCAGCTCCCACATGCCTGGTTTTTATTGCTTCCCAAATTTCTTTTGCAGTCTCAAAATTTCCTACGTTCAATAGTAGGCTTTCCGGAATAGATTGGAAAAGTAGTGCTCGAGCCATAGTATTTTGCTCGACATCTTCTGATCCAGATTCTATTACTTCCCAAGCCTTATGAACCTGCAGTGCCACCTTCATTCTCATACTCCATACCGTGTAGTTTGTTGTAGTAAGCATTGGAAATTGTATGGAGTGAAGGTGTTTCTCCTTCGGTTTCGTTGTAGTTAGGTCTCCCATGGTCTTTCTATTTCTTTACGAAGATTTTGATTCTTATGTGTTCTCTCCTGATTTCAATATTGCTCTGATACCAATTATTGAATCGTAGAACGCTTAGAACCAAGATCAATAATCTCAAGAACTCACTTTTATTAATCTCTTTAAGGAAATACTCAAAAACCTTAAACTTCTAAATCACAAACTCTCAAAAACTCATTGAGTTATACCACATCACGGTATCTCATTATATAGTAAAACATAAACTCCTAAACTCAATAGGAAATATCTTTTTTATTATTCCTAATCCTTATCTCATTAGGATTACTTATATCCTAAGTTATCTACAAGGTTAGGTCAACACTATATCACTCTTTCCAGATATTATATATACGCGTGTAATGGATCCGTATCCTTCTTCGCTGAAACTTCTTGTCCCTGCCAGATTGTTTGTAACGAGGGGGTTTGGCCTCACCAACGTTTTCGCCAATTCAAGATCCTAGTTGGCACCAAATGTTAAGCAAAAGAAAATACAAGATCCTAGTTCGCCACAACAACAATCAACAAAAAGGTTGAATAAAAAGAAAGTTTTATTTATTAAGCTTGGAGTCTTACTTTACGTGGAGAGAGTTGATACACTTTTTTGGCCAGGAACTTTGGTCCCATAAGCGCAAAATCTAGAGGACAATCAGGTTTCCCGTACTTCCCCAACATGGTGTCCAACCATTCCTGTCGTGGAATGCTTCTTAAGAACTGAAATTTCAGTCAAATATCAGAATCATTCGCCAGATATCATACCAAATCATCATATGTGTTTTACCTTTTCGTACACATAAGCAGGTGGGTTTCTTGTGTCAGGCATGAAACCTGTCAAGAAGACAATAGCAGCAATCTTACAAGGGAAGATGTCAGCAGTAAGCGCAGTGCATATTCCTCCCATGCTATGAGCAACAAGAATCACCTTTTCTACATCTGAGCAAAGCGAGCTCAGAAACTCAAGCAATGGTTTGCAGTAATCTTCTAACGTCTGAATCTCTTCCAATCTGGTCATGTTTATACCGGACGAAGCTAGATCAACTGCTGTTACACAGTGCCCTGCCGCCTCCAGCAGTGGTATCACTTTGTACCAAGTCCATGCGCCATGGCAGAGCCCATGAATGAGTACAAACCGCTTCTGCTTGTCCATTGCCTTTATTATTTTCTACATCTTGGTTCAAAACTTTATATAATAGACGGTTGTTTCACATAATACTTTTGTGCACACTGACTGTTAGGTTTTGGTCATTTTCTAAGATCTAGAGAATGCCAACCCAACACTGCATTGACTGCTAGTTTATTTTATTTTATTTCAAGCATATAAGCAACATAGAAATCAATAAAAGTCTGAAACTTTAGGAAGATCAACCATGCATATCGCCCAAATTAGTAGAGCAACCTTCTCTCTCAAATAAGATATTCAGTTGTAATACTTAAGAACCGAATCCACATGGAGTGTGGACACACAATAAACTATAAAAATCCGAATTAAGCTAGGCAATTAATAATAAAGCAGTAAATAAATAAGTAGTTGGTTCTGAGAAAATAGTTTGACTTAAGGTTTCAGACAATCAAAATTATGATGTATAGATGCTAAGGATGTGTGATAAATTGTCCTAGAATTCAAATGCAATAGTAAGATATCGAGCTCTTTCTATGAGTCTGATCAGATGACTAAGTCTTTGTTCCAACTCTCGCATGTGAACAATGAATAAATGTATTCGATACTACAGAGTATCGATCGATACCTCCGTAGATAAGCATTAACGTTCTAATCGATATGTTCACTAGATGTCCAGACCAGCTCTCGCATGTATCAAACAACCTAGCTCAGCAGAATTATTATTAGGTAATGAACCTACACTCACAATTATCAATATCCTAATTTTGGTTTCTAATTAGCTACTCTAGAACATAAGCAGTAAGTCCAATTCTGATGAAGGATCCTAAAGATTCACCCTAGTAGTTATATGTTTCAGTAATTCATCTTAAACCCTAAATCTAACAGAAGAAACTATTCCGCATGAACATGCAAAGCATATTAACAATCTAAATAAATATAATAAGTTAGAAAAACTAGAGTTCTAATACAAAATCTCTAAAGAAGTTCTTGATCTTTTCTCCAAAAGTACTAAGTAAAAGCCCTAAAAATTATGGTGGTAAGTTGTGTAAATGTGGTATGTTGCCTAAACAATGGCAAAACATATAAATATTAGGTATAAAGTTGGTCAGGGGGAATATTTTAATATGTGGATCTTCTGGGCTTGAGTCGGTCTTTAAACAAATCGGGCTCATCTACTCGCATTGGTGTTGATCGACACTAAGGGTGCAGTGTCGATCGATGGTTCCTCTAATTCTCGGCTATTACTGTGATGTCTTGAACAAGTACGATTTTCCTCATCCATAAGCTCCAAGATGCTCTATAATCTCCACATTGCTCCAAAACCTACCTGGCTTGAAAAGACTCTAAAAGGACTCCAGACACAATAAATAGACTCTAAAAAGGACTTATACTATAGTTGAAAACTGGTAAATTTCATAGCATATCACTGGTCAATGGCCGACCTGAAAGGAATCGACCCCTCCATCAAAGTCCATAAATTGGACGTTGATCCTATGTATAAGTTAGTCAAGCAAAGGGAAAACGCTGATGAAGTTGATTGTTTGTGGATCGGATCTGCAGAGAACGGTATCGAAGAAACAACCATAACTCTTAGAGATAAATTCCAATGACGATCCGCTTTCTTCTATTTCTTGATCTATGAGTGAAGAACATAACCTGAAAGTTTGGCGTACAAATTTTATGTTTTGATCATTCGTTTATTCTCCCAAAACGTGTATGTTACGTCTTATTCTCTCTTTCCGGTGGTGTGTAATTGCTCCTATTTCGTGGTGACTATTGGTGGATTTTCCGGTGAGATTTCAGCAAAGCTTCACCTCTTCAAAGGTATAAGTTAGTCTCCACCACGAAATCACTCTTTAAATAGAGAAAAATTAGGGTTCTCTAAAGATATAGTGAGCTTTTACATGAGTCATTACAATTCTCCCTCACTAATCATGAATTCGCCCTCGAATTCAAGTACTGGACCGACTATATAAAACCATCCTAATAAAAGAACTTTAAATAATTAATCCTCAGCTAAGTCTGGTCTCTTATATTTCCTGCTGGATTCGTCTCTCTCCCAACAAACTTTGACCAACATGATCATCATACCTTGAACATCTTCTCCTGAATTTTTGTAGGTGTTACGAATCGTCTCTCCCCATGGTATAGTACTGGTTCTGTTAAATCCCTTCTATTATAGATCCACCAATTAATTTTTCCTCTTGGCCATCTCTGTTGGCGTTAACTGGATCTGTGTTAACTGCCTTTCCCCAACAGTATTTTGCAACATGGCCTAATCGTCCACATGAGCGGCATCGGAAGCACTCCCCAAAATGGTGGCGATGACAACAAGCAGAACTCGGTGCCTCTGATTGGTCCCTTGTCCGCTTCTAAGATTTTGAAGTCTTTCCAGACTTTGGTTGTGCTGCTTTTTAGAAGTTTTTGCTCCTCCTCCAGACCTACCTCATGTTTAGCAGCTTTCTCCACCAAAACCCCCCCCAACATGTGGTAAGTGACGACACAGAATCTGTTCTTAATATCTACTCGCATTCCATCCAAAAACTTTCTTGTTAGGTCTTCCTCTGAAATTCCACTCCAACAAATGTGCGAAGTCGGCTGAACTCGACCTCATACTCCTTGATGGTCATGGTACCCTGGCTTACATGATCGAAAGCACTTTTCTTTCTTTCCATAGCTTCTTTTGGAAAGTACTTTCTATCGAATTCTCAGATAAAATCTGCAAATATAAGCTTGTCATGCCCACGGTGGCTCAGTCGAACTCCCTCCCACCACACTAGTGCATCTCCACACAGGTACTGCGTAGCCAATGTAAGCGAAAATTTTGGTGGACAGTCGATAATCTCCAACTTTTGTTCCAGACTTATCTTCCAATCATGTGCAGCTGTAGTATCCACTGTTCCTCCAAAATGCTCAATATCCATGTTCTTCATCTTTCTCGTTAGTCTGAAAAACCTCTCATCATAAACTGGGTAGACTTGTGGTGGTGGAGCCTGGAAACCCTGAGGAAACTACTGAGCTGGAATGTGCTACAATAGAACCTGAGGAAGCGGAACCAGCTGAGTTGGGGCCTCAGAACATGGGCATGATGAATGGGGTTCTGATGAATGGGGGCCTGCTGAGGATCAGCCAACAGACGAGCAACCTCATGTGCAGCTACCCAAGCAACTTCATGCGTAGCTAACCGAGCAGCCTCATGTGCAACTTGTTGAATGGCAGTCTGAGCAGTTTGTGTAACTGCCTCCTGAACCATATGCATGAGCGCATCCTGGTTAACTGATTGAGCCTCAAGCTGTACATGCTCATCCACAACCTCTTGATTCAGCTCTGACTGTAGCTCTGGCTATGCGAGTACGCTTAACTTCTCTTTTTGGCGGCATCTGAAAAAAAAAAGAGTCTGATAGCTTATGTTGAACCAGAGCACCAATTATTAACGGAATATTATCGGATAGAAAAGTGTTTTTAAGTTTTGAAAACTTTAAAACCATTAAAAATCAGGTCCCCTTTCCAGGGTCTTGGGCCAGGGCCGAGACACAACCCGTTCTGATACCAAAATGTAACACACGTCTCATCCTCACTCGCGACCTACGTATTACCAACAACAATTTATATCTCAAAAATCATAAAAGATCTGAAAGTCGACTTTCATATTAATAAATAATAAATTCATAAAATATCCTTGGGATCTTGCATCCACAGTGTAACCCACTTTGTTGTCTCATTCCAGGTCACTTTAGAATAGTAGTTAGAAACATATTTGGAGTGCTGCAAATCCTGAAATGTTGTTGCAGCAATTGCATGGCGGCATGGTATTCTCAAGACAGTAGAAAGTTCTTTTTTTAGATTAACAATACATATGTATCTAGTTGTTTTCAAATTTACCATAAATTCCCAAGCACACATAGGCATCACAACAAAACCTCTGGACTCTATTAGATTTTCAGTCAATCGAACGTCAACTCAGGGGGGATTTCACCAGTCAGTTTAGATATCTTATGATGTCTACTCACAAACCAACAACTTATCATTTTTATGATAAATTCAAACAGCGCTATTATTGGGAGTCACGTGAAGGCAGGAGTGCTTAGTTTAATGATTGCTATATTTGAAGACATCAAATTTTATCTCTCATTCTCTAAATGTGAACTTGTCCAATGTCTAACATTAATCCCCTCCAAAAAAAAAACAACAACGACTATCAGTCAATTTGATTTCCTCATAAGTTTCTTAAAGTTCGATACCTTGAATACCTCAGCTGCCTTACCTACCAGCTCCATTTGATTCCTTCTTTTGTACTTGGATTCCACATTTCTATGTAGTTGTACAAGGCAATAACTATGGTGTGCACGCGAATACCATAAATCCTTAGCTATATATATATATATATATATATATATATATATATATATGGCTAACTCTATCAAACACAACTGTTAGCTGTATCTTCTATGATATTTGAGAGCTTCTCCATAAACCAGGTCCACGACTCGTTAATTTCATTGTCTATTACTCCAAACGCAATCGACAATATCTGGAAATTCGCATACTGAGGGGCCAGAACAACACCTCAAGCAGACGGAGTAACCGGATCAAAAAAATCATCGTCGTTATCTCTCCCCAGGAGTCTATGTGAAGCTTTCAAAGTGTCTGGACAACAATATGTATTCTGAGGGACCGAATCAACAAAATCATCATCAACATCAACTTCCCGGTGATGCTTGTTGGATCCAATTGGGTGAGTTACAAGAACCAAGCGTTGGGAACTGCTCTGGATATTTGAATTTTCTTGAGAAATTGGCTCTGAAGCCTTCGAAGTGTCTGGAAAACAGAACTTGATTGAATTCTGCTTTCATAAATTTCTTCGTCTATAGATCCCAAAAAAAAATTGTAGGTTGCTAAGTAATCTCTTGCATCATCTACATAATCTGCATATGGGGAACTTGATTTTTCACTCCCACTAAAAACACGTTTTCACTACGATGCTTGTTTAAGGCTGGTGGACAGCCTTTGTTTGAAGAAGGTTCATCACACCCTCCACCTGAAGTTTCATAACCAACCTGACCACATACACCTCAACTTGTATTGGTCGTCTATCCACCACTTTGTCTCATAGATGGACCTTCATCTTCATCCATGTCATCGTCCCATTCACAGTCCCTTAACACAAATTGTTTCAGTGATCGTAATCGTATTCTTCCTTATCATCTTCATCTACTTTCTCTAACTCTGAAACTTCTTTGTTGTCCACTATATTGTCAACTTCATTGACGGTCCCATCCACTTCACACAGTTCCAAAGATTTCCTAGCATAAACAGCTTATATTTGTTCAACATGCCTCATAATAATATCATCCTCAAGAAGTTCGGGGTGAGCATCATCCACTTCATTACCAGTAACCACGTCCATAGCACTGATGCCACCTACGGTTGTAATGTGTCGCTTCAGTCTGAGGAATATCATCTTCCCATCTACAACCGCCCAGAATGTGACAAACACGTTGATTGACTTTTCTATCTTAACTGACCTACAGAATTTGTAGTCTTCATTGTTGAAAATTTGGACTGGCGCAGCTCCTTCACCCATCACAACAAATACACAGTCATTAAGCCAGTATGACATTTCCACGGAAACGGAGCTCCCAACCACACCATAATCCTCGATAATTATTTCTTTAAGCATATCAACAACGGGTATCAGCTTCACATTGAGTGCACTCCCCATTCTACCTTGTCAATCTTCAAACACAATTTCAATACCTTATCTACATTCCTGCCATTATGACGATGTACGAATCATCAAAGCGTACAACATAAATAAAGTTGTTATTATACAAAAAAGGGAAATACGTAATAAATGAACATTCTTTAAAGAAACATAAGTGAGATAAATCACAATCTGTAATAAATGCACATTGCCATAAATGCAATATAATAAATGATGTGGTTTAGAGTTTGAATATCCCTTAAGCCACTGAAAACTACAGACATTGTAATGAATAATATGGTGTACATATTAAACTAGAGTCATTGTCCGCTTGATAAAAAAAGAGTTATTGTCTGCCTTCCCCTTGTCTTTCTCATTCCGATGTAAGCAATGCACGCTTCTACAACTGTTGACTTGAAGCCAAAATTCGCCAATTTGTGAACCCAAATCTAAATTGATCCTCCGACGAAAAGTAAGGTTCTTCCTTTTAATCCCAAATTTAATTAGAACTGAAAATAAACTCATCCTTTCCAAATAGACCAATCATTTACGACCATTCCGCCACCTTGGAACTGTGTTTTCCTGGGTAAAAAAACTAAAAGTTTCTAGGACAACAAAGGCCCACAATAATCCCCTAATTTTGGAAATCTGGAAGACAACTTACCCACTTTTTCGAAGCCCGACAAACAAATTGCCCACATTTTTGTTTACGAGTTAGACACCCTCTTAATATGTGCTTGGATCACATATGGCGAGACAAGTTGTGCTGGGTTGAGACCCACAAATTTTACCTTCAACACTCCAAAATTAGTAGACAGAAAAAACTAAAATGGGGACACAAATATTGTCTCTTCTACTGTCATATTTTCCAGTTAAAACTTAAAGTATCCCATTTTGCCAATTATAACCTAAAAATACCCAGTTTGCTAAATCATGGGTCTGAAGATGGTTACCTATTTAAAATCTGACAAACTAAATAGATCTAAATGGGCATTTAATTATTTTAAAAATCCACTAACGTAACCCATTATAACATCTCTAACCAATTCCCACGTACTTCTTCTCATAATGTCTCCTACAATTGAAGAAGTCGCATAAACCCCATCTTTCATATGAGGTGCATATGTGGTTCTTCTTAAATGAGTATTTATCTCATACCTTGTGAAACCCCCTCTTTCGTTGCATACACACACCACCCGCAAGTAAGTCCACTGCATTGGAGTACCATCTTCCTCGGTTCAGACTTCTTCACAATGTTTATAAACTTGTTAGTTAATGCGTAAAGTGACATATGAACCTTGAATGCCTCCCTGTCGACAAAGAATTGTCCCACGTACAGATGTTTATTCTTATTAATGTCCTCTTCGTCTACAAAGCATACATAATTATTATGATTAGTAACCTAATTTTTTATTATCAGCTAATATTTTATTTCGCAGACACAAAAATTTATATTGATTAATGGTACCTATAATCTCGGAGGCGTCATCATCCAGAAAAACATATGGTAGTGTCCATGCTTGGGTTCCAGAACATGCACCTACTTCCAAGTTAGGAAATGCTTAAGTCTCTTGAATTTTCCCTTTCTCTTTATTAGTTAATGTCTTCCTTTACCGCAACTGCTTCAGCTGGTGCCACTAACATTTTATTTAGTTGATCAGTTCTCAATCGCGAACAACTAAATCTTATAATTTTCCTTGTTACCTATGGCAAGTGTAAGATTTGTCTGTTGGAGTTACTCAGGCACCTCCTCAAGTTGTATTAATGCACTCTCCTCACCAGCTTGAGTCACTTCCATCATTTCATGGTGAGTCGGTTGCAGAATCATTACTATCGCTGTAGAGTTAGTGGGGGGGGGTTAATCTGGCTTCTAGTAAGACATAGTGATGTCCTACAGATCTCTTCCATTTTGTCAACAGTGCAAATATTCATCAATACATCCTTGTTTGCTTCAATCCATCCCCTACCTCGGATACCTTAGTAAACAACAAATATGTTAGTCACGAAAACTTTCGTTAGACACCAACAATACATAGTCTCATAATTTTTTACCTCACCAAGGTTTTGGGGCCACCACCTATGCACCATCCTCTCCCTCACTGTACTCCTCTTTATTGATTGTATTGTAACAGCCGACATCTTCTTCTCCAAACGTCATGAAGATTTGATCCGCACACAATCCAACCTTACTGCCATAAAGAGCTCCACATCGCCATCCTCACGTATATCTACGAGAGCTGATGTGTAATCTCCTGAGGATTTCATCATGTCTCAAAAGTCGTATATAAGAACCATAGGTTCTGTTGAGATGAGTCTATACTTCTCCCTTACAAGGTTCATTAGCTCCTCATATGTCTCATTCTTCTTCAACGCAACATCGTATTTCACATGTGTGTGCTCAACAACGAACCTCAAAGCACCAGGTGCTAGCCTTTACCAATTACCCACCACAAGTTTCACAAGATGACGCATTACTAAAACTTGAAGCAAATTGTATGTCCTTGTTAAACTGCAAATAATGATAGATTATACATCAGATTGTATAACTACTATCAAAATATCAAACAAATAAAATACAGAACTAACTATTTCACAAATCTCCTCTAGAATCTTGTGTTGTATAATTCAGAGATTTTTTTTTCTTATGAACCACATTTCTACAGATGCCCTTCACTTACCTTCTCTGTAAGAGATAACGAAAACTATAAACTGAGTTCTAACCTCCAAATTCTCTATCTCTTCTCCCTTAAATATATTATCCACTGGTAAGCATATATATTCAACTCTGTATAGAGTAGTATCAATTAATTTTCCCAATAAGCCTCCATCGAAACATTTATCGAAACAATCTTCATCAATTCCAGGACAGCGAAGTCTCCCTAACAGAGGATATTTCGTTGCCCTGCTCTATGAACAAACCTACTTCTGTCAAAAGCAGAAGCCTACAATATCCTCTGCAAATCTTTCGTTTACTTCGGTTGAATCCCTTACAGAACATTTGCTTCGCTGCCCCCCATATCTCAAAGGGACATCTCTTATGCTCCTCTCAAATCACCTATGTCTCATGTCTTTAGTGGAATATCCGATTTTACCATTATCTATTTTTCAAAATTACTTTCTTTTCAAAATTAATTTTAGAATCTTAAATTTTACATATAACAATTTCAAAATTTCAGATTTTGAAATTTTTAAATTTCAAACGTTATACTGATATAATTTTATTTACTTGTAGTGAATTATACTTCATTATACCAAATACTACTAAGGTAGTTATAGTGAGTTTTAGTAGGTATATTGTATTATTATACTTCGTTATTCTTCACTATACCAAGTACTAGTAAGGTAGTTATACTGATTTTTACTAGTTATATTGACTTATCATACTGAGTACTATTGAGTTAGTTATAATGAGTTATACTGAGTTTGACTGGGTTAGTTATACTGAATTTGACTAAGTTAGTTATACCGAATTATATTGAATCCAAATTTATTAAATGAAATAAAAATACACAAAAAAATCTTTGGAAAATAGAACAAGAACAACCCTAATTCACAGAAACCCAAAAAAAATCATCTTAAACCAAAAACCATAAATTGAAGAGAAACCAAGAATTACTCGTCAAATTAGGTTGACTCGTCACAGATCTGAACAAATCTGAAGCACCAGCAAGAGAAGAAATTACCATTGATGCCGCTACCATCACCTTGGTCGTAGTTTCATCATAGATCCAAGCAAAGTTGATGTTTATGTTATCTTCTCCGCCAAACAATTTAACTGTCTAGATATAGAATCATAGATATATTGATATTGTATTTGTTTTTGTGGTGAAGAAAGAAGGAGAAAAACTTTTATTATCTGATTTGATGTGGAATAAAATAGAAGAATAACAAAAAAAAAGAGTTTTCGCAAAGAATTAGAGAAAAAGAGGAACCGCTAGTCGCAAAGAAGAAAAAAATAGTAGAGAAAAAAGAGAAAAAAAGAAGGACAAGAAGAGAAGAAGAAGAAAATGAAATTAAAAATAAAATTGACAATTCTATTTTATTAGATTAGGTTAGAGAAACAAAAGGTAAATTTGTAAATGTATTAATTTTCGAATTAAAAATAAAATTTGACAAGATCCTTCAAAGATTGCTATATGAGATGTGAGACAAAGAAGATAATATTTTATCCCTTCCTCTAAACCGAGGGGAATAATCCACTTACCTTTTACGCACGTTGGGACACTTTGCCAATTTGAGTCGATATTGAGTGTATATTACTAAATCTCTCTTACACTAATCCATTAAGAATTTAACCACATTTTATATTTTATAATTCTTTTTAAAAAAATCCGCTATATATAATTTGAGAATCATTTAAAAAGATGTAAGCTTCTATTTTGTATTGATTACATTTTTAATTCCGATGAGTTGTCAACACTTTAAATTTCTACATTGCTTATGTGACATCCTTACAATCATTTTGGACAAACTTTAGACTAACATTTTATTCTCTAGGGAAAGTTATTAACCCCACAGATATTAAGTCTACATTTATCTTTATAACTAGCGGTTTATTAACCTTAGACTAATAAAATTTCTCGACAACACTAAAACAATATTCTTACACAATTCGTAAAATTTATACGTACAACCCACTACCATATCCCTTATACTGAACCATAATAATAATTTCTGTTGATATAAGTCATGACGAATCTCATAATAATATTGTTCTGTTATGAATTTCATACTACCCACCACCATATCTCTTATACTAAACTATGATAATAGTTGTTTGCATTGTTTTGTTAAGATAGTTATACGTTGTAATACTCAAATCATATTTGTTTCAATTGTTTTATTATTCTCTATAAGCTGCAATGTCATGTACAAAATAATATTTCGTTGGTTTTAAATTGTACTAGATTCTGATCCGTCCTTTCAAAAGGGCGGGTGTATTTTTTGTTTTATTTTTTGAAATATTTAATTTTTCTGTTTCTATTTTTTTTATAATCATATTTGTGTTTAATATTAATTTAAATAAATATAATTTTTGGTAACTGTATTAAATATTTTAATTTGCATAACTATACACTTGTGTCATATGCATTTCAGAATTTATTTTAAAATTGTATTTCTAAAGTTTGCAATATATTATATTTTATTAGTGGTTACTTAATTATAACAGTTATAATTATTGACAGAAAAAATTACGTAGATTTTGTTATAAAAATGTATAACAAATTTTAAAAATATTTTTTACCTATATAATTTGTTACCTATATAATTTAACAAATTTGGAGGTTGTAATTAGAAATCGATTTAATTGATTAGATGCTTTTATATTGTAAAGTAAACAAATTTGAATCATACATGTAGTATATGACGGATTTGAATAGAGTAATATTAGATAAAAATCAATTTTAAATATTTTAATATAAATTATATAAAATACATGTTAGTCTCGTGTAAAAACTGTTGATATCTCTTGATTTTGTTGAGTTTTAGATTTATATTTTAACTTATTATTATTATTTTATGTTGCATTTAGGTTTTTATATTGCATTTGCATACATTATTGCATTTGACAGGGTTTAAACTGCACACTTGAGAAGTTTGGGGCAAAATCGAGGTTATCCTGTGAATTTAGAAGTATTGGGGCAAGCGTAAAAATAACAAAAACTTCAGGGACCAAGGATGAAAATATGGAAAATTTGCGTGGGCTAAATTGTACAATTGGAACTTTGGGGCTGATACGGGGGCATTTTACATATATGAAAGTTTTGGGGTCAAAATGCAATTATCTGAAAGATGAAGGGCCAGATTTGCAAAACAAGCAAACTCCACCATTGGAGATGACGAGACTTTCTCCTGCGACGAAGACGATGGACGCGACGGCGAGACTTTGCGAGCACGGCCACAGTGGAGATGAGCAACGGCGAGGAAACGACTTGGAACAGAGATCCCGTGGTTGATGGCTTCGACTCAATCTAAAATTTGAAGCCCGAGAATGGCGTGGTGAGGATGGTGAAGAGAAGCCCGAGTAGAACAAAGACGAAGAACCATGGTCTCCAAGCTCGGGTGTGCAGCGGCCAAGTAGAGCGGGGCATGTCACCCGCTCGGGACGCGGTGAGAGTTGCAGGGGCTTGACGGCGCGGGGCAGTGAACCCGCGGTAGAGAAGAAGAAGACCAAACGCGATTTGACAATCGCAGCCAAACACTAGTCACAGCGTTTGCAATCAGCGACTGGTGTTTATGATTGTCGATTGAACCAGATTTTAACCTCCTATATATATGTTTTTGGATCAAAAAATTTGAGGATATCTCATTTTCTCTTAAGATTTTATTTAATATTATAAAAGCTTAAATCTTTTGATCATTCTAAGGAACTACTTTATTTATATTTGTGTTTCTCTTTCTCATTAACATGATTAGCTTTGAGTCTCACATAGATTTAAGATTTCTTATGGAGTTTATTGAATAGACGTTTTGTAATCTATGATTTAAGTAGATTAGGGTGATTAGGTGGATATTTAGGATTATTCTTGCTTGATTAACTTTGTTCTATGACTTATTAGGTGATCTTAATGCTAGATTAAAGTTGGGAAATCTAATCTAGATTATAAGTTGTTTCACACCCGGAAGGTGTTCGATGAAATGCTTGAACAACCTAGTATTGTTCTTTACATATTTGGCCAACGGGAGTTGATGTCCAAGATGTTTAATGGTTAGTAGACTTGTGTTTTATGCATTTTGATTGTGTTAGGCCAACGGGAGTTGATGTCTAATTCATGATTAGCATAGGGATTATTATCACGGGAGTGGATTAATCTATTTGAATGAGATCTAGACCTATAGACTTGATGATTGTTTTGTTTGAGCATCTTAAATTAAATCTTGATCACCCGATATTGATTATCTTGCTCATAGATCTATCCTTAGCTATTGATTGAAAGTTTGATTCTTGCACTTGTTTCTTGTTTGAATTTGAGATCACTTTGTTTATAATTCTAAGAGTTTAGCTTGTTACAAATCATTCATCCTCTTATTTGCTTAGATTAAGAAAGTTTGTGTATTCTTAGTGTGTAGATCATTAGTTCCTTGTGGATTCGATCCTAAAGTGCTACATCGATATACCATTCGATTGTGGTAGCGTGCACTTAGGTTAATTGGCCTGTGATAAAACGCAGTAATCAATTTGACGCCATTGCCGGAGAACTTGTAGATTTATCATTAGAATTTCAGTTTTTCTTGAGACTAAGCTTTATTTTCTTGCTTTGTTTTGCTTTTGTACATATATTAACCTTCTATTCTAGCTTTTGTTATTTGTAGAGATGGCTTCAAGCTACTTTGAGAAGCCACAAGAAGAGGAAGACATATTTAAAGATCACATTGAAGATCAGCCATATGTGGAGCCACCACCCTTTGATATACGAATACTCACACCAAACCAAAGAGTGGAGTTACATCGGCTTAAGAGAATGAAAGAGTATTGGGGCAAGCCAATGAGACACCTAGCACAAATGGTCTGGATACACCTCATTAGAAATAGAGCAGAGTTTGAAGGAAGGTAAGTTACTCAAGATGAGTTTGATGCTGCTTGTGCCCTTAATGAGGTAATGTATTGGGTTTCATCACTCCAGCTGGAAGGTACAAGCATTTCTACTTTAAAACTTCAACTTGAGGAAATTTGCTTGCCTTGTGGTGAGAACATTTCCCCTAATCTTGATTCTCTGGTGCTTTTAAATGAATGTCTTGATCTGATATGTGAAACTAGACGACTTGAGAGTAGAGAAACTTGCTAGAGATCACAATGAAGTTTATTTTGACAAGAATTATTTTTGTGCTTCAATTGATCTCGAATCTGAGTTTTTGATGCTTGATAAATCTACACCTCTTCTTGAACTAGCTGATTTAGGGGATGAACTTAATGTGGATAAGCTCTTGCTTGAGATAGAAATTCTCCATGTTGAAAACTTTCATGAGAATGAGAACATTGTGCTTTATTTGATTGATGGAGATAATGTTGACTACTTTGTTAAAACTTCATTTGAACCAGTAGTTGACTTTGTGTCTCCACCAAATGCATTTGATTCTCATGACCATTTGAACTTCAAAGAGTATTTCATAATGCATGTCACATCTTTAGTAAAGCTCTTTAATAAAAAATTTGTCTATTTTCTATGGACAGTAGTGTGCTCCTCTGCGTAGTTGGTTTCTTGTTCTTGTAGGAGAAGGACCAAAGGTGCATTGGCTCAGCCTTTTGATACTTATGATTAGCATGCACACAAAGTCAAGCTAGATCTTTAGGGACAAGTCTGGGGGAGTTCTAAATCTTTCAAAGAGGTCAAGACAAAATGGCCAAGTTCGCAACAAGCTTTCCCTCCTCGTCCCCTTCCCCCATCAAGTCCAACTTCAATTAAGTGCATTTAACCTTTGTCAATACTTAGTTCATCATGTTTTACTTTTCATTTGATCTCTCTTTCAAATTTACTCTCACACAAGGGACTTTTGTGAAGTAAATTTGGGGGAGAATCTACTATCTCACATTGCGTTTTGTTTTGTTTACTTGTCATGAGTCTCATGCATTGCATTGTACATACTTATTTGCATAGAAAAACTTGAAAATTTTCGGAAAAAACACCAAAACAAGCATTTAGATTCATATTTTGTTTTATTTGCATCTTTAGGATTGAGTCTAGAATCATTTAGGTTGCATCCATATGCATAGGGAGCTGTGTTTTAATTTCCTTGCAAAGAGCACATGTCTAGAACTCAACATGATACCCTAGCTAAACATATCATGTAGCTTAAACATCTATTGAAAATCTTGTATGCTTCGAGCCTTGAAAATTCTATTTGAAACTTGTTGTGAACTTGATATTGACATGTTCTTGAAACCAACTCCAATCTTATTTGAGTTAATGAACCTAATCTTTCTTGCTTATGGGCTTTTGTTGTGCTTGATCATGGTTACCTCACACACACTTGAGTTGGTCTTAATCCTTTCTACCAATCTTTGGCAACTCAAGTGGCCATCTTCACTTTGGATGGTTCTCCTCACCCTTACCCTTATCTTCCCTTCAAGCCCTACTAAATTAGATGAGTGAGGTCTTTTCTGAAAATTTGATATGTGCATAATGTTGAGAGTATTGGGAACGACAATGGTTGATCTTCGTTACTTTCTAGCTTTGAGATCTCACAATTGTCTAGCTAATAGGATGGGAAGGGAGTATTAAGTGTTTGATCTTGAAGGGTTGAGAGAAAAGTGAGTGAAAAAAGTAAACTCAAAAGTCTAAAGAAAAGATAAGATATTAGGGATCAAAGAAAAAAAAATATTAGCTCAAAGAGTATCAAAAAGAAAAACCCCTAAGAGAAGGAAAGAAAGATTCAAAAGGGTGGGACAAAAGAAAAAAAAAAGCTAAGGCTAAGAAAATAGTGAATCCCTAATAGACAAAAGGAACAAAGAGTTCTAAAAGTGAGAGTGTTCTTGAGTGTTCTTGGGGTCTTTGAGTGAGTGAAAGAGAGTTTGACATTGGGAATCAAGGGTAGTAATTGCTTTGTGTCTAGGAAATGGGTAGAACAATGAGGATCAAACATTGTATGCATGAGTTGTTCTCTTTCTTACATATATTATGCATAATGTCAAACTACTTGTTCTTGAGAGTAAACCACCATGAAAGAACTTGTAAACCCTCTTACTTCACCATAGCTTCAAGCCTTTCTCTCACCAAGCCAAGTGATTAGGGCCAATTGCCCATTTGCAAGAGTGCACTTATAATTATTGTTTAATGAATGTGAGAGTTGGTTAAGAGACTTGTTGATTGATGAGTGAGTGACTTGTGTAGAGATATTAGAGTTGAAATAGGCCTTGAGAAGCTAAAGTGCAATAGAAAAGATTGTTCATGCTATTTGCTATGTTTCTTTTAGGGTATCATGTTGAGGGCTAAAAAGTGTCTCTTTTATTTACAAGCTCTTATTTTTAGATATTTTCTCATCTTGTTTTTGAAAGTTCACTTGTGGACAAGTAAAGAGCAAATTTGGGGGAGTTGATATCTCTTGATTTTGTTGAGTTTTAGATTTATATTTTAGCTTATTATTATCATTCTAGGTTGCATTATGGTCTTTATATTGCATTTGCATACATTATTTCATTTGACAGGGTTTAAAGTGCACACTTGAGAAGTTTTGGGCAAAATTGATGGTTATTCCTGTGAATTTAGAAGTATTGGGGCAAGCGTGAAAATAACAGAAACTTCAGGGACCAAGGCTGAAAATATGGAAAATTTGTGTGGGCTAAATTGTACAATTGGAACTTTAGGGCTGATACGGGGGGCATTTCTGCATCTATGAAAGTTTTGGGGTCAAACTGCAATTAGCTAAAAGATGAAGGGCCAGATTTGCAAAACAAGCAAACTCCACCATTGGAGATGACAAGACTTTCTCCTGCGACGAAGATGATGGACGCGACGGCGAGACTTTGCGAGCACGGCCACGGTGGAGATGAGCAACGGCGAGGAAACGACTTGGACCAGAGATCCCGTGGTTGATGGCTTCGACTCAATCTAAAATTTGAACCCCAATATTGGCGTAGTGAGGATGGTGAAGAGAAGCCCGAGTAGAGCAAAGACGAAGAACCATGGTCTCCAAACTCGGGTGTGCAGCGGCCAAGTAGAGCGGGGCATGTCACCCGCTCGGGACGCGGTGAGAGTTGCAGCGGCTTGACGGCGCGGGGCAGTGAACCCGCGGTAGAGAAGAAGAAGACCAAACGCGATTTGACAATCGCAGCCAAACACTGGTCACAACGTTTGCGATCAGCGACTGGTGTTTACGATTGGCGATTGAACCAGATTTTAACCTCCTATATATATGTTTTAGGATCAAAAAACCCGAGGATATCTCATTTTCTCTTAAGAATTTGAATCTTTTGATCATTGAATCTCACATAGATTTAAGGTTTTTCATGTAGTTTATTGAGTAGACACTTTGTGATCTATGGGTTAAGTAGATTAGGGTGATTAAGTAGATATTTAGGATGATTCTTGCTTGATTAACTTTGTTCTATGACTTATTAAGTGATTTTAATGCTAAATTAAGGTCGGGAAATCTAATCTAGATTATAAGTTGTTTCACACCCGGAAGGTGTTCGATGAAATGCTTGAACAACCTAGTATTGTTCTTTACATATTTGGCCAACGGAAGTTGATGTCCAAGATGTTTAGTGGTTAGTAGAGTTGTGTTTTACTCATGTTTGATTGTGTTAGGCCAACGAGAGTTAGATGTCTAATTCATGATTAGCATAGAGATTATTATCACGGGAGTGGATTAATCTATTTGAATGAGATCTAGACCTATAGACTTGATGATTGTTTTGTTTGAGCATCCTAAATTGAATCTTGATCACCCGATATCGATTATCTTGCTCATAGATCTATCTTTAGCTATTGATTGAAAGTTTGATTCTTGCACTTGTTTCTTGTTTGAATTTGAGATCACTTTGTTTATAATTCTAAGAGTTTAGCTTGTTACAAATTATCCATCCTCTTATTTGTGATTAAGAAAGTTTGTGTATTCTTAGTGTGTAGATCATTAGTTCCTTGTGGATTCAATCCTAAAATGCTACATCGATATACCATTCGATTGTGGTAGTGTGCACTTAGGTTAATTGGCATGTGATAAAACGCAATAATCAACTTCGAAACCCAGTTTAATATATTCAGATATGTTCAGGATATTAAATGCGATTATGTTAATTAAAAACTGTCAAAACTCAGTTTGATTGTCTATCATATATTCAATCAAAATTTTAATATCAAAATTTCCTTTTAATATATTCAGATAAATATATTTATGTAAATATGTTAATACAGTCTTCCATAACTTAAGTAAAATCACGTTTAATAAATATTGTTAGCAGGATAACCCATTCAAACAGTTAAAATAAATGAGTTTAAACGAATATTTATTTCTATTAAAATTTCACTTAAAACACGATAAGACCTATTTTAACATAATTTGTTTAGTAAATCGATAAGCTTAAAGTTTTTGTAAAATATTTATAATTTTAATAAATTAATGTATCGATGAATAAATCATAACTTCTTTGGCTGAGATGTAAATTATGTTATTGTAGTGTGAAAATAATTTTTAAGATATATCAAAGTTAATTTTAATTTAAGATTATATAGATTAACAATTTACATTTGATATAAATAAATAAAAAGGATATTTGTTAATATATATATATATATAACTGTCAGTAATATACAATTCAAGTTTGATATAAATCCAAATAGAAGAACTATTTGTTAATGTATATATAATCGTCAGTAATATTCTTTTTCAAAAACAATTGTCCGTAATATTAGCTAAAAATAGGAGAAACAAATGTGTTTATATGTAAAAGTCGGTACGTTTTATATTTTTAGTCATGATTATTTGTACAGCCATGATTATTAGGAAAGAATGGTTAAAAAGTAATGTTATATTGAAAGTAGGTATCTCCTACATATTCGCATCTTTATATATCGATGCAGTTATCAGTTTTGTGACCCCTGATTATTAGGCGGGCATATGTGGTAGTTACATTCAGAAAGTATATTTTGTTGCAGTTATAATAAAAAGCATGTATTATAAAAAATAATAGTTGGACACAACATATATCAACTAGTCATGTTACTGTTTTAATAGAATAGATATTGGCGCCTGTCTAAAACATATATACATGTCCAAAACATATATGCATGTCCAAAACATATATGTTTGAATATAAAGATCATGAATTTCAAGGACAAATCACATATGTTTTAATCGTTTTGAAATTTATGTAATTGTAGCTCGTGTTTAGATGAGTTTATTTTATATAACAACTATTTCGTATGAGTCTATAATCTAATACATTTGTAATTAGCTAATCAATTTTAGTTGACTATTCAACTATTTGTTATACCAGATCGGATCAAAATAATGGTTCACCGGTTTATTAGAAGTTCATTAATCTTTTTATTAGCTTAGTAAAAAGTGTAGAGCAAGTAAAAAATTAATACACATGATATACAAGTTGATTTCAAAACTATATTTGAAAATATACACTTCATTTGTATTAAATAAAAAATATATCACTTATTGTCTTCGTGCCAAAGTATATATGATTCTAAAGATATTTGTCATAACTATATCCTACCATATAGGAAAATCTGATATTATTTATGACATGTATGAAAGTATATATTCTAAAGATATGATTCATTGAAATCTAAATCAAATGTTATATATCGTTCGATTTAGTACTTTAAAAGATACTAGACTAAGATCCGCTCAACCGCGAATGTGCTTTTTTACTTTTTGTGTTTCACAAGTGTGGTTCATATGTTTTAGTTGTTTGTCAATGTTATGTGTTATTGATGTTCAAACAACTAAAATGGTATGTTGGATAAGTTATTTGTTATTTGATATTTTTTTAAAAACTTATCCCTTTTTTAAAAGTGTCAATTTGAGTTTTTTTTTGTTTCAAAATAGTGTCATTTTACGTTCCAATGCAACTTAGCATATTAAATCTATTTGTAGTTCTTTTTTATAACCAATATATTTTTATTTAAACTGTTATTATCTAATTAAGCTTGTATAATTGTATTAAATAAGAACATATTGGTATATTTTCCAAAACTTTTTATATGCGTAAGATATCTCAAAGTGCACTTTTTAAAAAACAGAGGAAATATTATTTTTGAAGTATATTGTATATAAAGCATGCAATTTGGATGTTTTGTGTATATTAATAAATATACTAGAGTTTGATCCGCGCTTTACAAGAGCGATATATTTTATTATTAAATTATTAATAACTTAATAAATATTTTATTAATTTGTAAAAAATGTGTATTTTAAATATTTTTTTCATTTAAAACAGTGTTTTTAAATTCGATTTAGTTCCGTGGTCAACCGGTTAATCCGGTGATCCGAAAATTTAGTTCAGGTTTTAAAAATATCCATATTTAAAAATATCCATATTTAAAACCTGTGAAAATTACTGCGCTTGTCTTTTAATCCAGCGGCTTTCATATCCTTAAACATAGATGATAGTCATCCTTAAACGTAGATGATAGTCATAATTATTTTTGTTATTGTATTTATGTTACAATGTATAACGTTTATCATATATATATATAATGACAATTATTAAATTATTATGTTATTTAAATAAATGATATAACCATTATTTAAGAAATATAAATAAAAAAATCTGTTAATTTAATTAAGTTTTTATTGTTTGAAATGTTTTTATAGTACTTTAAACCTGCAAAAATAAGTTCTATTTATTTTCATTGTTTTATAAATTATTTGAATTTTAGGTTATCTAGTTATCTAAATATTTTTTTTAAATGTTAGAAATTATTAAAAAGATGAGATCTAATATTTTATATTGTTTGAACACAAGATTAATCATAGTATTGTTTAGAAATATGGATAGTAGTATAAAAATTATATTGTTTGGAAATCTATATTATAATGGGAGAGTTTACTCTCTCCCATTCCGCCACGTCAGCGTTAAGTGGGTCCCACGCAATTTTTTTTTAAAAAATGATGTATTACATGCTATGAGACTCGAACCTTTCATCTCAATGTTTATTTGATTGACATAACCAACTGAGCTACATGAGATTTTGTAAACTAGAAACCAAATTTTATATAATAATATTACAGTTTGGTCTTTTCTAAAGGTGTCCATGATACTATGCGAGTGAATTTAAAGCACGAGGAAGGTCGGGTGGTGATTGTAGGGTCAGTAAATAATGATTCGGAGACTTTGAAAAAATTAACGAACCGATCGTCAGATGGGATATGATCCACGGGCTGAGAGCGTGGACATAGGCAGCCTATTAACCGTGGGCGGTCGGGACGTTACATTATTATTCCATGTCAACAAGCAAATTAAAAATTTCATCTTTACATATAAATTAGATTTTTTTCATAAAGTAGTACAAAAAGTTTTAGGGATTAAATTTCCTGATCTTCAAACTATCTTATGTACATAACTTAATGTCATAATCTTCCTGATTTTTATTCGGCTTTCTAATGAAAATTACACTTCACTTAAAGACATAACAAAATGGAAGTAAACTCAATGGAAGTGATGACTCCAATATACAATACGCAAAAAAACAAAGATTTAGACAAGATACGAACAACAAAATCTCATACACACTTAAAAAATTAAAAATGGTTCCGGCCCCGCGCTTGCGCGGAGACTATATTTCTAGTATGGATAGTAGTTTAAAAATGATTATTCTTGTTTTAATGTAGGTTTAACTATAAAGTAGTAAGATGTATTTAATTTAAAACTTATAAAATAAATGTTAGGTCCAATACAATGTTTCTGTTTTAATAAGATAGATGTGTTGTCTAAAAAAATATATATTCTAATAAAAACATAATTTTCAAAGTTTTGTATTTGATATGCCTTTAATATTCTATAAAGCATAATATATTTTATATTTCTTAATTAGTTCTAACACTTATAAAATTTAATTAATTTAAAAATCAGAAACCATAAAAGGCAAAATAATAATTGGATATATTTAAAACAGATTGTAAATATAATTGGCTAAAGTAAAATGGACATATCTATTTAAATCACATTGAGCCAGATTTAATTAGTCTTTTAGAATAATAAAAAAAGGAACAATATATTGTGATATAACATGATTGATATTTTCTGGTTGATTTGTGATCGTGATTTTGGTGTAGTTAAGTGTAAGATATCAAAAGGATTTAGTTGTGATATTAGTTTCAAATTAAAATGGTTGGAATCACGAAATAAATGGTTTGTTTGTCAAGAATATCCAAAAATGGGATATATTATATTGTGGATTAAATTAAAGATATTTTTATGTAAATGCTTGTTGTGTATGATTATGATATAATATTCATCTTGATGTGTAGAGAATATGCCAATATTTTTTTCGGTAAAAAAAACCTATATTTTAAGCAATAAATGGATGATATATATGTCGTAATATTAGCATGATTTAAAGAATGTATACTGCACGAAATTTCTAAATATTTGGCAAGATTTGCATTGATATTAACTAAATAGTTTACCAAATATGGTTAGACATCACGGAATTTATGGAATTATTATCCGTTTTTTACTAATGTACGCAAAAGTTGTTTTAGGTAAACCACAATAAAGTCCATATATCTAATGCAATACATCCAATTTTGTTTTTGATAATCACAAATATAAATATGTACCTAAAATATCTTTTTATAAATAAGTATTTGTTTCTTACGTTTTAAATAATTATTTACTTTTTATGTTTTAAATCAGTATTTACTTCTTAAATTAAATGTTAAGTTTTGAATAAGTATTTTAAATATTCAATTCTATATAAATAAGTATTAACATCTTATGTTTTGTTTAAAATTTTGGATTTAATTTTAGATATATTCTAATTGAACCAATATAACCCAAATACTAATGATATATAGTTACTTTATGGATTTTAGGATATGGTGTAAATTAGAACCAAAACCAATGCGTAATATCCGAATCCGATATATACTTACAAATTTATCATATTGAAACCTAGGATATGATATAAATTAGATCCAAAATTCAAAACATTTAACACATATTCCAAGAGTACTGCTATGCTCAAGCTTAACTTAAAATGTGTTTTATATTTTCAATTATTTTTATTTTTGATAAAGATTTTACATGTCTATTGGAATTGTTCGTTAAATTATACTCATAAGAATAACAATAATATTATGTTTCATTATATCATTGCATATTAATTATAGGTAACTATTAATATTTATTTTATCAATATAAATATAGGGTTTTTTGCAAATTTGACTCAAAACTCAAAGTCAAACACAAAATTAACATCTCCCTTTTTGTCATTTCTTTTGTCCAATTCACCCTATATGTTCACATTATTTACGAAAATGCCATTAATTTTTTTTTCTTCTGAAAATGGCATTTTTACCCTCTCAGCCTCATCATTTTCAAATATTTACAAGACTGACATTGCCATCAATACCACAACCACCATGAACAACCAAATTGAAGCTCTTAATGCACCTAAAATTGATTGACACTACCTAAAATTGATTTTTTTTTTTTTTTTTTTTTTTTTTGAACACATACTACCTAAAATTGATTAGCACTAATTGTTATGAACAAAAAAAACATCTATTTAACTTTGTCTCCATATTCATCCAAAAAACTCAAGCTTTTGATTCTAAAATTTTTATGCTTGGTAGAGCCATTCAAGCATACTATTTTTCGTGGGTTACTTTCGTTTGAGGTTCTGGGTGGTTGGAGAAGACTATGTGAGCTTAGGAAGTCATCTCACTAGTTAAAGGTATGAAATTGAATTTTTTTTCAGATTTGTTCGCGTCGAAGACTTACCCGTAAGTCGTCTGGCTGAAGAAGACTTACGGGTAAGTCTTCTAAGCAAACGGATGACTTACTTATAAATCGTCCAGA
The DNA here is from genome assembly GCA_905132765.1 of Moricandia arvensis. Lineage (NCBI taxonomy): Eukaryota > Viridiplantae > Streptophyta > Magnoliopsida > Brassicales > Brassicaceae > Moricandia > Moricandia arvensis. The sequence goes on along the minus strand of CAJHQP010000433.1, from coordinate 58,857 downwards.
TTTGTTTGTTAAGAAAAAAATTCTAGACGACTTACAAGTAAGTCGTCTAGGATAAACGGGTTAGTTTTGCATTTAACCGAATTGTGTCAGATCTTTGACTTTTCCTAGACGACTTACTAATAAGTCGTCTCTGAGAAATCAAAAATTCAATTCAAATATTTTATTAAAGCTAGACGACTTACCTGTAAGTCTTCTCATGTTACTTTTGCAATTGGAAAATAAAACTTAAATATTTAACTTTTTCCCAGACGACTTACTTGAAAGTCGTCTAGGTAGAAGACCTACCTGAAAGTCGTCCAGGATAAGCGAAGTCATCCAGATTTTTTTTCCGAGATTCTGGTCAAACCTTGCTTCTCTCTGACTACTTTCAAGTAAGTCCTCTACCTAGACGACTTTAAATTAAGTCGTTTGGGAAAAATTAAATATTTAAGTTTTATTTTCGAATTGCAAAATAACCTGAGAAGACTTACTGGTAAGTGGTCTAGCTTTAATAAAATATTGAAATTTTTGATTTCCCAGAGACGATTTACTGGTAAGTCGTCCAGGAAAAGTCAAATATCTGACACAATTCGGTCAAATGCAAAACTAACATGTTTATCCTGGACTTACTAAGTCGTCTAGAATTTTTCTCTTAACAAACAAATCCGGACGACTTATAAGTAAGTCGTCTCATTTTAAAGTCAATTGCAAAAATGACCTGTTTGGACGACTTACCCTTAAGTCGTCTATGTCTTCCAGACGACTTAACCGTCAATCGTCTGGGACAATGTTTAGTAAACTTTCATTTTCTCTATGTTTACTAATGAGTTTTATTTTGAGTTTTTGCAGATGTTGCGTAAGTTACATGCAGTGTATGGAGAATGTTTTTTGAAAGATTCTTATTGGGATTTTGTGGTTGATAATTTCAAAGGAGCGAGACTATTTTTGTTGAGTGAAGGTTCGACACATGCTGAACTTGTTGCAATGGTTCAAGAAGATTATAACCTGGACATGAGCACAGAATCTGTGAAGATAACCTACTTGTTACCAGCTGAAATGATGCAGGCTCCAGACACTCCTCCTATTCATGTTACAAGTGATAGACAAGTTCGAAACTTGCTCGAGATAACCAAAACACATGGAGTACAGCTTTGTTTATCAAGCCATAGCAAGGTGGAAACGATTTCAGAGGAAAAGGAAGAAGAGGATGAAGATGATGAAGCTGATGAGTTTTTTGAAGATGATGATGATTTGGTTGAAGATGAAAATCATAATGGGGAAGAGGATGATGTGAGAATGGCTTAATTGCGGAAGTAATACAAAGAAGAATATACTAGTTAGACAGATGATCAAACATAGAAGGAGTTTGTGATTTGAGAGAGAGAATGAGAATGGGGAAGAACATGTTTTTATTTTGTATATCTGGTATGTGTTACAACCCCTCTATTTATACACAGGTGAAGTCCTTCAAAAGCTCCAGACATGATGATGAAAGGTGAGTTGGTGCAGTTGGTGAAGTAGGTGCAGTAGGCGAAGTAGGTGAGGTTGGTGTAGTTGGTGGTCGCAGAACGCTAATCGATCGATGCAGTTTTGCCCTAAAACTGCATCGATCGATGCAAGGCAATATGAGATTTGGAGTTTTAGTTCCATCGATCGATTGTATTGTACAATCGATCGATTACTTTAGCACATTTCATTCGCAGAGTTGCCATCGATCGATGGGGTTTTGTGGCAGAAACCCATCGATCGATTGGGCTTCTTTTCTTCATGTTTCTCTTCAACACTCCCCCTCAAGCTTGACCATACGAAACAAGTCAAGCTTGGAAGTCATGAAGCATTCCCTCATTAAAAACTTAGCCAGGTAAAACCTCATGGGATAAAACCCCAGCCAAGGAAAAAGAGTAGAATACTTCATGAAGGGGAGACTTAATGAGATGGGAGTTCCATGAGTCCAAGCTTTGAATGAATGAACTCACAGAATTTTTGGTTTGCAGCTTTGGTGAAGATATCTGCTAGTTGTTCCTCACTTCGTGTATAACATGGCAAGATGATCTGTTGCTCCACGGCTTGTCTAACTTTGTGACAATCCACTTCAATATGTTTAGTCCGCTCATGGAACACATTGTTGGAAGCTATGTGGATAGCCGCCTGATTATCACAATGCATGGTTATGGGAGTGGTTTGCTCAATTCCCACATCCATTAGTAGGTTCTTTATCCAAATCAGTTCGCTAGTGAGCTTCCTCATTGCCCTATATTCCGCTTCAGCACTGGAACATGCGACTATCTTCTGCTTCTTGCTCTTCCAAGTGACTAGATTACCTCCAATGAATGTGCAGTATCCTGTAGTAGACCTCCTGTCCTTTCTGTCTCCAGCCCAGTCTGCATCACAATACCCAACGATCTCAGTGCTATTTTTGCAGCCTAGCCAAACTCCTTGCCCTGGTGCCTCTCTAAGATATCTTAGAATCCTTTCCACCATGTTCCAGTGATACATTTTTGGTGCTTGCATATGCTGACTGACTTGGTTCACAGCAAAACACACATCCGGCCTTGTGATGGTTAGATAGATTAGCTTCCCCACCATTCTTCTATAGTGTTTTGGGTCTTCATATGGCTTATCTTCTATCTCCCCCTCACGCATTATTTTGTAGCCTTCTTCTAATGGTGTTTTGGCTGTTCTTCCTCCTAGATTACCAGCTTCTTTAAGTATGTCAAGCGTGTACTTTCTTTGGGACATGAACAGACCCTCATTGGATCTACACATCTCAATGCCCAAGAAATACTTTAGCTCTCCTAAATCTTTGATGTCAAAGCTTGCCTTGAGGAACTCTTTGGTTGATGCAATCCCTTTCTTATCATTGCCGGTGATGATGAGGTCGTCTACATAGATCAGTATGGCAATGATTCCTTGATTGCTGGTGAGGGTGAAAAGAGTATGATCAGCTTCAGACTTTGTAAATCCTTTTCCATTCAAGGTTGTGCTTAGCTTATGGTACCAAGCTCTTGGAGATTGCTTCAACCCGTAGATAGCTTTCCTTAGTCTTAGAACATTTCCAGGTTTTACCATGCCTTCCATACCAGGTGGTGGTCTCATATACACTTCATCTTCAAGCTCTCCTTGTAGAAACGCATTCTTGACATCCATTTGCCAAAGATCCCATTCTAGGTTTACGGCAATGGACAAGAGAATCCTGATGGTATGAAGTTTTGCTACTGGTGCAAATGTCTCAAGGTAGTCTTCTCCATATACTTGTGTATAGCCTCTTGCCACAAGCCGTGTCTTCTTCCTCTCTGGCTTCCCATTTGCTAAGTATTTGATGGTGAACATCAACATGCTTGTCACGGCTTTCTTGTCATTGGGAAGTTCACACTCAAACCAGGTTTCATTTTTGATCATGGCGCCAATTTCATCTTCCACTGATTTCCTCCACTCATCTATCTTCATAGCTTCTTCATAGTTTCTTGGAATAAATTCTTGATCCACACTAGTCATGAAGGCTTGGTGGCTGGCAGGAAACTCTACTAAGGAACATGGAGTTTGTGAATGGTGTGCCACTGCTTGTGAGTTGAAGTACACTCTTGTATGTCGGATCCTAGTGCTTCTTCTTAGTGGTTGGATAGTTTCCTCAGTTGTTGTAGCTCCATCATCCGCTGGTTGATCTTCATTGTCTCTTGATTCTTCTGGTTGCTCTTCTTGATCATGAGTAGCTGTGTTGTCCGGCTGCGACTCAGTTTGATTCCCCCCCTCAGGATCAAGAGGAGCGTCCTCTGTACCTTCATTAAAAGTTCCCTCCTGGTCCATTTCTCCGGTTGGGTCTTGGCGGGTTGATGGAGGTTGAACTGCAGCTTCTCTTCTCGGTATTGTAATGCCAATATTTTCCATGACTCTTCTTAAATTCTCAGCTCTGTCTGAGGCAGATTGCGACAAGTCTTTCACTTCATCCCAGCTTTTTTCTTCATAGTAACCTTTTGACTCAACAAACTTCACATCTCTGGATACTAAGACCCTCCTGGTTTCCGGTACATAGCATTTGTATCCTTTTTGTTGAGGTGAATAGCCAATAAACATGGCTCTGGTGCTCTTTGGTTCCAGCTTGTTCCTTTGCTCTCCTGGTATCAACACAAAGCACACGCAACCAAATACCCGAAGGTGATCTATAGATGGATTTCTCTTGTTTAATACCTCATGTGGCGACTGATCCTGCAATACCTTGGTTGGTATTTTGTTGATCAGATAGCAAGCAGTCATCACGGCATCTCCCCAAAACATTTTTGGTACGTTCATGTGGAACATCATGCTTCTGGCTACTTCCATAAGGTGCCGGTTCTTCCTTTCGGCCACACCATTTTGTTGAGGAGTATATGGGCAGCTTGTTTGATGAATTATTCCGTGCTTGGATAGGTGATGCTTAAATGCATTGCTTGTATATTCCCCACCATTATCTGATCTCAAAATCTTTATCTTTGCATTGTAATGGTTAGAGACATGATTTTGGAAGTTTATGAATGCATCTAATACCCTATCCTTTGATTTAAGTAGAGTGATCCATGTGTATTTAGTTTTCTCATCTATAAATGTCACAAAATACTTATGGAGTTCTCTAGATGTGCAAGGTGCAGTCCATACATCAGAGTGGATTAAATCAAATGCACATTCATAGATAGTACTAGACTTAGGAAACACAGTTCTGCAATGTTTTCCTAGAATACAAGCTTCACACACTTTTTGAAAGGAAATACTAGGTAGCATGATGTTCAAGGCACGAGAATGAGGATGTCCTAATCTAGCATGCCACATGATATCTTTAGGGAGGTTAAAACAAGAACTTAAAGCAATAGATAAATCGGTTGTTGGCATAATGTCTTCAAGTAAGTACAAGTCTCCTTTGGTTACACCTTTGCCAAGTAACCTACTAGTTTCAATATCCTGAAAATAGACATCATTAGGCGTGAAGGTAACATTGCAATTTAAGTCAGTAGCCACTCTTTTTACAGATAACAAATTGGATGTGAAATTAGGCATATAGAAAGCTTTGGAATCTTTTTCAAATATCCTAAGTTCACCAATCCCTTTAATTGGCACCATCTCGCCATTAGCTATAAGGACATTTCCTAGTGATGGAACAATATTTTTAATCAATCCTTTGTCACTAATCATGTGGTGGCTAGCTCCAGAATCAATTACTAGGGGTTTAGTTATTTTTGATATTGTGCTAGCGTTCAAGGAGTGACCCGTATGATAAGCATGTAAAGAGGTACCAAGAATGTTACCAGAGTTATCTTTGAGGGCTTTGATGAGGTTCTCAATGTCAGAACGCCTGATGGACTCATCCTGGTTGGTTATTACACTCCTGGTGCTGCTGGATGCAAGTGCTTTTCCTTTCTCGGCATGATTGTTATCAGAGAAGTTGGCTCTGGCATTATAGTAAGGGGTTTTGAACTTCTGTGGTTTGAGATGAGGGTGAAGAATCCAACATTTGTCCTTCCCGTGCCCTTTCTTCTTACAGTGATCACATACCCAACTTTTCTTGTCATCCGGTTTGTAGTAACTCTTGTTTGCACTTCCTTCAGCAGTGTTTGCCAACACAAGGTCTCCTCTTTTTTCAAAGAGTTCTACGGATCCTTGCTCCTTTTTAATATGAGAGCACACCTCTTCCAAGGTTGGTAGCTTCTCGGCTCTTAGTAAGTGCTTAATGAGGTCATTGTAGCCGGGGTTTAGTGTGAGGAGTAGGGCGAACACCTTGTCTTGCTCCCTCCTTTCTTTCAGGATAGTTGGATCCACGGTGCTTGGCCTCAGCATCTCCATTTCAGCCCACAAGGCTCGGAACTTGCTGAAATGTTGGTTAAAATCCGTGTCTTCTTGGTGGAGTGAGTTTATAGCCCTCTTGACTTCAAATACTCTACTTAGGTTTGAAATATTGCCATACACCTTTTGAAGAGTGTTCCACAACTCTTTGGAAGTTTCACAGTATGAGTAACCTTCCAAGATTGATGTTTCAAGGCTGCTTTGAATGATGGACAACACCAAGAGATCCTCCTGATCCCATTTGTCCTTGCTAGCCACCACCACTTCCTTACCATCCCCTCCTTGGACGGTTTCTGTAGATGGTTTGTCTTCTGTCACGTATGACCAGAGACCTCTTCCTCCTAAGGTTGTTTTCACCAGCCTAGACCATAAGAGATAGTTTACTCCTTTGAGAGTAACCGGAATAGAGATTTTGGATGAGTTTTCCATTCTTGCGGATGCTTAGATGAAGGGGTTTGCGGAAGTATGTTGGATGATGAGAGATATAATCAGGTCTCAAGAGTGGTAGGCTCTGATACCATGTGAGAATGGCTTAATTGCGGAAGTAATACAAAGAAGAATATACTAGTTAGACAGATGATCAAACATAGAAGGAGTTTGTGATTTGAGAGAGAGAATGAGAATGGGGAAGAACATGTTTTTATTTTGTATATCTGGTATGTGTTACAACCCCTCTATTTATACACAGGTGAAGTCCTTCAAAAGCTCCAGACATGATGATGAAAGGTGAGTTGGTGCAGTTGGTGAAGTAGGTGCAGTAGGCGAAGTAGGTGAGGTTGGTGTAGTTGGTGGTCGCAGAACGCTAATCGATCGATGCAGTTTTGCCCTAAAACTGCATCGATCGATGCAAGGCAATATGAGATTTGGAGTTTTAGTTCCATCGATCGATTGTATTGTACAATCGATCGATTACTTTAGCACATTTCATTCGCAGAGTTGCCATCGATCGATGGGGTTTTGTGGCAGAAACCCATCGATCGATTGGGCTTCTTTTCTTCATGTTTCTCTTCAACAGATGATGGGGAGGAGGATGATGGGGAGAAGGATGTTGATATCTCTATTGTTGCTGAAGCGGACGAGAATGGTGAGGATTACAGTGTTTATGGAAAGGTTAAAGATGAGGATTTGGAAGAAGATGATGATATGTGTTTTGAAGAATTCAAAAAGACTTATGCTATTGAAGGAGAAAGATCGAATGGTAACAGTATCTACGTCAACCAGAGTTTTGTTAGCAAGGATGCACTGCTTTCAGGGCTGCGGTTGACAGCAGTTAACCGTAAGTTCTCCTTCAGAATATATAAGTCAACAAAAACTCTCTTTGTGGCAACCTGTCGGGTTAGTGGTTGTGGATGGAAGATGAGAGCGAGTGTGAAACATGGAACAAACACGTTTTGGGTAACAAAGTATGTGGAAACACATACATGCTGAGTGGGAGACCGAATTGCTCAGCGGAGACACTGTACTCCGAAGTATGTTGGTAGGCTTTTCATTGATCGTGTTGGAATCATTGATGGGTTGAATCCGCAGCATATCACTGATGCAATGAAGAACATGTTTGGCAAGACTCTTGATTACACCACTTCATACAGAGCACTGGTATATGCATAAACATTGGTGAGAGGATCAGCAGAAGATGGGTATTCGCGTCTGCCATCATATCTCGAGCAAATCTCCTTAGCAAATCTCGGTTTTATCACGGCTATAGAACTTGATTCTATCAATAGATTTAAGTATCTATTTCTCTCTTTTTGAGATTCTATCAGAGGTTTTAAGTATCAGAGAAGGGTCTTTGTGGTGGATGGGACTCACCTACATGGGAAGTATGAAGGTACTATGTTAGTTGTAGCCGCACAAGATGGGAATTTTCAGATACTTCCAATTGCTTTTAGGATCGTAGATGCTGAAGATGATCCTTCTTGGGAATGGTTTTTCACAAAATTGGCTAGTTTTTTATCTGATGAGCAGCCTCTCGTGATAGTCTCCTATATTTTCGTAAATAATGTGAACATATGGGGTGAATTGGACAAAAGAAATGACAAAAAGGGAGAGGTTAGTTTTGTGTTTGACTTTGAGTTTTGAGTCAAATTTGCAAAAAGCCTTTTGTAGGGTTTTTTTGCCAAAACTGTCTCAAAACTTGATTTAAAATGCAAAAGTAAACCCAAACTTGAATCAAATGCAAGAATAACCTAAAAGGCTATTGAAATTATAACCAGCCCCTTGTGAACAAACAAAAAATCGATTTTTGTTTCCGTTTCTAACCCCCGCAAGTCTTCTGTGTAGACGACTTACTTATAAGTCGTCTGGACGACTTACTTGTAAGTCGTCTAGTATGGTATTTCTTAAAAATAATTTAAAATTTTTGTAAAAAACTTTTTGATAAGTGAAAAATTGAAATCATGTAATTAACGTATGTTTAAAGAGATATAAATAAAGATATAACAAAAGTTAATTGTTTTCAACATAGATGAGTGAAAGTAGTGAGTCATGATATTCTTTGATTTAGGTTTTGCCAACATATGTTGTAGTATTGTATGTGTTCTTAGGGTTAGATTTTGGAAAGCATAAATGGTTTTTTGAAAAATTTAAAATTGACATAGGTGTGTTTATTTATGTGTATAGTTAACACTATTTAAGTATAATTTGATTTTATAACGTGGTTAGTTAGTTAATTTAGTCAATTTAGTTTAGGGTTTAGGGTTTAGGGTCTGGGCCGACTTACTAGTAAGTCGTATGGTGAATATTTACGGTAGATGACTTATTAGTAAGTCGCCTGATGTACGTTCAAACCGGACCGAACCTTTAGTTTTACCATTTTACCAATGTGCTTTTAAACCTAACCAAATTTTTTACCGGGCATATATAAGATTTTTTTTTGCTTACTGTTTCGCAAAATTTAGAAACCCTAACGTCATTTCTCTCAAAGAGGCGATTTCGAAGACGATTTCCGACGATTCTCTGTAATCCATCATTCTCACCACCGTTCTCACCGCCGTTATCACCGTCATTCTCACCACCTTTCTCACCGCCGCTTCCTCTATTTTAGATCCGAGAGGAAACCCTAGCGTCGTTTGTCTTTAAACCCTAGCGGCGTTTCTGTCAGAGGCGTGTCTGTAAACCATAGCGAGGTAAGTTAAAACGTTGTCTCTTAATTCCACCGTTGTCACCACCGTTCTCACCACCATTCTCACCACCGTTCTCACCACTGTTCTCACCGCGTTTCTTTTTGGTTGTCATTTTTGGCAGATTTATAACCGCTGTGTCGAAGGCGACTATGGCTTCTCCGAATTTTCAGGTATGCTCTAAAAATGTTTACTGGAAGTCTTGGAAGACTTATAATTAAGTCGTCTAGAAAGTCTTCCAGACGACTCTATTACAAGTTTTCCAGACATAATTAAAATGTTATACTTTATACTGGATGGTTGTGTGTTTGAGATGGTTGTCTTTCATTGTTTTGAATACAAAAAATGGATATTCCAAAACTCCCCCGTAGGTTACATACATTAGGGAAGAGCCCCCCGCAATGAAAGCTATTTTGTATCATACGGATTGTTTGAAGTTGCATACTGCTTTAAAGAAAGCTCTTCATGGTGACGAATATGAAGAGCTAAAGGAGTTAAAATTGGGAGTTTTCATCAAGTTTAAAGAGCTGGGATTTGCTTGGGCTTCAAGGCTGGTTCCCTACATGCTCGGGTTCCAGCTGGACATAAAGAAGAAGTACGAGCTGTGGAGTCTCGTTGGTCCAGAACCTGTGAGGTTTTCACTGTTAGAGTTTGAAAACCTCACTGGTCTAGACTGCGAGTACATCGAGGACCTTAAGAGACCGAAGTGTGCTGTTACAAAGGAGATGGCTTCTTTGTGGGGCATGTTGGGAGTTCATGTCAAAGTTGGGCCATCTACTAAGCAGATAATAACAACCCTTGAGAGATGCGAAGGGTGGTCTCGGGAGGATCGCAAGCGGCTTGGGTACCTTGCCATCCTCATTGGATACATTGAAGGGATAAAGTATTCAATGGCCACAAGGGTTAGTCTGGCAAGGCTAGTGATGGATTTAGAAAAATTTGAGAATTATCCATGGGGAAGAGTCGCGTTTAAGGTGTTGATGGACTCTGTGAAGGGCAAAGATACTTCGGGCTGTTACACTGTTGATGAGTTTATACAAGCTCTCTAGGTCTGGGTGTACACAACTCTGCCGGAATTGAGTGCTAATTATGATAATCCCATACCAAACAGATCGTCTCCACCGATATTGGCTTACATGGATGGCAAAGGACGCATATACTTTAAAGGTGCTATCTGCAGACATGTATTTACTTCAATCCTTTACTACCATAATTAAGTCGTCTGGTAAGTCTTCCAAGGAAGACTTACCAGACGACTTTCCAGACGACTTAAGTTAATCCGTCAAATATCTAAGTTCATATTTTATATTTATTAGCAGACTACAGTGATAAACTTTGTTGAGAAGGACTATGGTGAAATGTTTCCAAAATGGGACTCTGATGCTGAGGACCTAGCCGCAGAGAACATAATTAAAGTTATGTTTAATCAAAGACCGTGGAAGTGGACCATAGATTGCTGGGAAGTCACCGGTACTTGGGTCAATACAAAGCCGGCGACTGTGAGTCCATCGAAGAAAGCAATAGTTTTGGTGAAGGAAGAGAGTCCAAGACCTCTGAAGAAATCTCGTAAAGAGATTAAAAAGGGGAACTTGCAGAGGCTACTGAAGGGGCACCTGCATAGGAGAGTGCATGGAAGTTTGCAGAGGCTAGTGAAGAGGTTCGCACAGAGGCTCGTTCAGAGGTTACTACGACTGTGCTTGGGATGACCAAAGAGGACCTTAAAAGAAATTTCAAGGACATATTTGATGCCATGAGGAAAGAGTTTGAGACGTGCCTTAAGGAGATCAAGCATCTCTCGGAAAGGGTGGAAGCAGTGGAGAAGAAGGTTGGTATCACCAAACAACGGAAAGGGACATCCTCTCAACCCACTACCTCTCAACCTAAAGGCACATCCTCTCAACACACTACCTCTCTACCTAAATAAGCCTCTCCCGGGGTTAGTGAAAGTGTTAATGGGGAGAAGGATAAAACACCTCTCGGTGAAAGTGGTAATGGGGAGAAGGATAAAACACCTCTGGATGAGAGTGTTAAAGGGGAGAAGGATAAAACACCTCTGGATGAGAGTGTTAACGATGAGTCCGCATCTGGGAGCCTTGTTCTATTGGCCAAAAAACAAGTTTCACTCCAGCAGAGAAACATCAGCAGGTTGCTAGATATGAGGACAAGAGCGGAGCTGCTTTGGCAATGGTCCGTCTAAAGACTGAGCGAAAAAGGAAAGTTGCTGCCTCACAGAAATCTCCTTATAATGCAAACAAGAAAAAAGCCTTCTAAGCCTTCTAGAGGCTACAATCTCTTTGCACCACTTGACAAGAAAAAGTTGAAGGAGCACGCCGATTGGTTGAAAACTGATCTGTAAGTGATTGCTTTTCGCATAATAGCTTTAGTCTATAAAAACTAATTGCTTTTCAACATTTTGTGTTTGCAGTCATTATAAAACACCTCTAGACAAGAAACCACGTACAAGTCCAACTTGGTGGTATCACGTCCTTCAGACCTCCGTAGCTTGGCTGGAGGATTGTGTAAGTCGTCTGACAAAACTGATTACTAGATGACTTACTGATATCTTGATAGACGACTTACCAAACGACTTATGGTAAGTCTTCTTCGAAGAAGACTTTCTATACGACTTACCATAAGTCGTCTGGTAAGTCATCTTCGTAGACGACTTACCAGACAACTTATGGTAAGTCGTCTGATATCTTCTGACTTGTATTATTTTATATGCAGCATATGGATGCTTGGATTAATGTTTTGAGGAAGAGGCACCAGGAGACGCCACATCATTTCAGGAGTGATCATCTCTTTTCTCAACAATGGAGATTCAACTACCAGGATTTTAAGGATTCGAAGCCCGATGCCTAGGTTTAGGAAGAAGACTCCCTGGTGGGGCGTGAAATTATTATGCAGGCCAGTTACCATCATTTTGCCAGACAGACAAGGTTTGGGGGATGGATGTTGATGATATCTATGCGCCAGTGAACTACAACGATACTCATTGGATTGCTATGTGAATATCGATTCCTAAGAGATATATAGTCGTCTGGGACAGCATTCGTTCATGTATCTCCCCTGTAGAACTTGATGTGATAATGAAGCCTTTTCTCCAGATGCTCCCTTATCTGTTTTTGAGTGCGCTACCGTTGATCAATGTGAGCAGTTATCACTGGAGCCATTCACGTATGAGAGACCAACCGATATCCCTCAGGCCAGATCTGGTGATTGTGGTGTGTACACTCTGAGGTATATTGAATGTCATGCTCTTGGAATGTCATTTAACCAAAAAGACTTTGCTAAACACAACGCGAAAAATATGAGGGATAAGATGGCGGTGGATATATTTAAAGAGCTTCCTGACCAGCATGAGAAAGAAAACAAGGACCTTGCTGTGACCATTGGAACATACGATGTATGATAAATTAGGATTTGTGTGTACTTGTACTTGATTTGTATTAGGATTTGTATTAGGATTTGTACTTGAACTTGTAATTAATGATAGATTAGGATTTGTACTTGAACTTGATTTGTATTTTTAATGTAGTTAGACGACTTAACATTATATTGGACGACCTAACATAATACTCGACGACCTAACTGAATACATAGACTAAACACAAATTCTTAATACATGACAATTAGACGACGTAACAGAATATTGGACGACCTAACAGAATACATAGTCTTCTGGACGACTAACTTTAAGGTCTTCTGGACGACTTACTTGAAGGTCTTCTGGAGGACTAAACTCTGGACGACTTACTTGAAGGTCTTGTGGAAGAATAAACACTACACTACTAACTTTAAGGTCTTCTGGACGACTCACTTGAAGGTCTTCTGGAGGACTAACCTTCTGGATGACTTGCTTGAAGGTCTTCTGGAGGAATAAACTCTGGACGACTTACTTGAAGGTCTTCTGGACGACCTTGTAAATATTTAAAGATGATGAGGTTGAGAGAGTAAAAATGCAATTTTCAGAAGAAAAAAAAAACAAAACAAAAATCAATGGCATTTTCGTAAATAATGTGAACATATGGGGTGAATTGGACAAAAGAAATGACAAAAAAGGGAGAGGTTAGTTTTGTGTTTGACTTTGAGTTTTGAGTCAAATTTGCAAAAAGCCCAATGTGGTATCTTAATTTTTTTTTCAAAAACTAAATGTGACCTATATGTGTTTAGTTTTGTATATATTAAACACTTTATTTTAAGTTTAACAAAGTTTTTGTATGTGATTTATTAATATATTTGATTTTAAGGTTTTGGAAGACTTAAATTTTCGAAGATATAATGCACTAAAAAACTTACTAAAAGACGTAACTACTATTTCACGCTTAAAATTTTAGAACAATTTTGGTTTCCCGGCTATTGTTAAGTCTTCCAGTGAAAGTGGTTAGTCTTCCATAAGATCTAGTATAGACATTTTAAGTGATATAAATTTAAGTTTTGTGAAGTGTTTGTTTCTAATTAGTTAGTTATTTTGAGTTTAGGGTATAGGTGACTTAAGTCTTTCAACAAATAAAGCACTAGAAAACTTCCGCGGAAGTCTTTTGGGCGAATAGTAAACTTAGGGTCTAGAAAATTTTCAAATAAGTCTTCTAGGAGTTATTTTATTAGAAGACTTACTTGAAAGTCTTCTGAATCGAAAATATTTAATTTTATTAAAATTTGTATCCTTTATATAAAGAAAAATTTACACATTATCTATTTTCCTCTCAAATGGTTGCAACAAAATATAATTTTCTCATTCTAAGACTCTCCAACATCTCTCTATTCTGTTTGAACTTAAAATACCAAACTTTACATCAATTTATTTTTATCTCATGTTTCTCACTTATTTATTTTGTTATAGGTTTTGATCACATGGTTCTCATCTTCCACTCCTTTAAAGATAGGTCTATAAATCATATTTTTTCATTTGGTAACCTCTTGTTTTTTAATTCTTAACTTTTGAAAACTCTTTTTGTTGTTTTTAGTTCTTGCCTTGTTTTTGAAGTTTTTCACTGTTTTAAAGTCAATTAAATGCTTTTGGATATGCAGGTTTTTCAGATCTGATACGACTTGTAACACTTTCATGAAAGTCTTCTCGGAAGTTTTCCAACAAATAATGCACTAGAAGACTTCCGCGGAAGTCTTGTGGCGGAGTTTTCTCTCATATATCCTATTTCATAACAGATGTGAACATTTTATATCAATTTTTCATCTTTATCTCTTTTCTCTTACTTATTTATTTTGTTTTTGTAGGTTTTTCATCAAATGGTTCTCATCTTTCACTTCTTTAAAGGTAGATCTATAAATCATATTTTATCATTTGGTAAATTTTTGTTGCTAAAGCTCTTAACTTTTGAATTTTTTTTTTGTTGTTTTAAGTTCTTATCTTATTTTTGAAGCTTTTTCAATGTTTTGAAGTCAATTTAATGCTTTGGGATATGCAGGTTTTTCAGATCTGAAACGAATTGAAAAACTTTCATGGAAGTCTTCTCGGAAATATTCTAACAAATACTGCACTAGAAGACTTCCGCAGAAGTCTTTGAAGTCTTTTGGGCGAATAGTAAATTTAGGGTCCATAAGACTTTCAACTAAGTCTTCCAAGAAGTATTCTATTAGAAGATTTTCAAGTAAGTCTTTCATAAAAAAACAAACATTATATTAATTCTCATTTTTATCTCATGTCTTTTTCACTGATTTATTTTATTTGGATATGCAGGTTTTTCAGATCTGTGACGACTTGGAAGACTTTTTATGGTGTTTCTCGAAAATCTTCTAACAAATAATGCACTAGAAAACTTTTGCGGAAGTCTTCTGGGTAAATAGTAAATTTAGGGTTTAGAAGACTTTCAAGTAAGTCTACTAGGAAGTATTCTATTAGAAGATTTTCAAATAAGTCTTTCATAAAAAAAACAAAATTTTATATTAATTTCTCATTTTTTTATCTTATCTCTTTTTCACTAAATTATTTTGTTTGGATATGAAGGTTTTTCAGATGTGAGACGATTTGGAAAACTTTCATGGAAGTCTTCTCGGAAGTCTTCCAACAAATAATGCACTACAAGACTTCCGCGGAAGTCTTCTAACAGAGTCTTCTTTCATGTTAAGTGGAGTCCAAACTTGTTTTTGTAAAAGAATGATCTATAATAATTTTTATATGGTCGTTTTGTGATTTGTAGGTATGCTCTTTTAATTGTGAATTCTTTTGTAAATTTAGTGAGATATAAATGAAAAAAATTTGGTAATATTTATGTTTACAATATTATCTTTCCAAAAGTACTTGACATTATTAAAGTTCTTGATACAAATTCAATAGCAAAACACAATAACACAAAAATAGTCAAATTTACTACGGCTAATGGAGAATATTTCTCAAGAAAATTTAGCCAAATTCACCAAATATCAAATGTTATACAAATAATTAAACCTATTATATGCATCAAGTTCTATACTAGTAATTGAATCCAGATTTGCTAATTTAATTTGCTCCAAACATGAAGGCAACCGCTTATACCCATCTTCTGGTTAACATAGATATTTTCAGCATTCAAATTCAAAGAACATTAGCAAACATAGAAATCAAGGTCAAAAAATTAACCCAGAAGACTTCAAAAGAAGTCTTCTGTCATTAGTTAGAAACATTAATAAACATCTTTGATAACTTTTAAATTATCACCAATAAAGTTATGAATTTCATTTAGTACCCTAAATATTATCTAAAACATATGAATTAACAATAAAATTTTAAAAAGTCCTTTTTAATTTGAAAAAAGGTTTATTATACATTGTCGTAGAAGAAATTCAAAGGAAGACTTTCGTGAAAGTCTTCCCTGGGAAGTCTTCCATTTAGGTTATTTTTACAATTAAAATTTTACAAAGGAAGACTTCCAGAGAAATCTCCTCTACAACATATTTCTAAGGAAGTCGTCTTTTGTAAATATTAGCTTACTCTTGTAATTCAAAAATTCTTAAAAATATCAGAAAAGACTTTCCTAGAAATCTTTCTGGATAAACAGGTTAGTTTTGCAATTGACTGATCTGTGTCAGAAATTTGACTTTCTACAAACGAAAGACTTACACAAAGTCTTTTCAACTTTTATATTAAGTTTACTCACGGTCGGTGAAAGTTTGCATAAGTTATTTTTACAATTAACTATATTTGACTTGTGTTGAGAAGATTTTCAGAAAGTTTTCCACTAGAAAACATCTTTAAAAATCTTTTTTCGTTACTTTATGTTTGACTAGAATCACAGAATAAAAATCTGGAAGATTTCCACGTAAGTCTTCTGTTGGAAGTCGTCCAAATTAAATTAAATATTTAAGTTTAAATTTTCAATTGCAAAAAGTAACGTACATAAAAACTAAATTAAATGTGGTTTCACTGGTAAAAACTAAATTAAATGTTTAAGCTGAAATACATTTGTGATAAAATTTAGTCATTTAATAATATTATGATATTGTTAACGTTTTTTATTTTTATCTTATGAAATTATAAAAAAAAATATTTAACTACTATTTTAATAATTAAATAAAATATAAAACATTATATTTAAAATTAGGGTACTGTGTTTAATAAATTTTATTTTTTAATCATACAAAATTAAATTGACAAAATGTTTTAAAAGATAAATATAGTTAATTTTTTTTCGTATAAACCGAACAAACTAAAAATCAAAATTATATAACCGAATCAAATCAAATTAGATATAGTTTTATTATAGTAGATATAATTTTTATAAAAATAAAATATTGAACTGAAAGTGGACCGAAATCCAAATTAAACTGTTCTAATTTTTTGACAAAAAAAACTGTTCTAATTTGATTATATAAAAAAAATGATTATATAATCTTTATTTCGGTCTCACCCACGCAAAGCAGCTTGGATTAGTTATTAATTATAATAACACGCGTGTAAGAGAATTTTTAGGGATCTCGTGGGTATACAAGATTAAAGTCCAAATCACTGAGGAAGAGGAAGAGGAAAGGAGGAGAAAGAAAAGAAATGGAGTATCTAGGGATCGATTTGAGCTGTGCGATGGGATCTCTCCGGAAGGGTGAATTCCCTGAGAAAGATTGTCTTCTTCCTCTAATTTCGAAGCTTCTCGGTTACTGCCTTGTCGCTGCTTCAATCACCGTCAAGCTCCCTCAGGTACTCAATCACTTTGATCTACAAATCTCTCAAAAATTTGATTAATTAATATCAATTTGGTGTAATACTGTGTAGATAATGAAAATCGTGCACCATAAGAGCGTAAGAGGCCTAAGCGTTGTGGCATTTGAGCTCGAAGTGGTTGGTTATACGATTTCTCTTGCGTATTGCCTTCACAAAGGTCTCCCCTTTTCAGCCTTTGGTGAAATGGCTTTTCTTTTGATTCAAGGTGCGGTGCGTTCCCACAATTTTTACTCTCTCTCCAGATCATCCTTTTATGGTGTTTCTAACTAATAGACCTCTATCATTGCAGCTTTAATCTTGGTTGCTTGTATCTATTATTACTCTCAACCTGTCCCTATGACTACTTGGATCAGAGCACTCCTGTATCCTTTTTTTTATAAGAACTTTCTTAGCTTTGATTGTTCAGATTCTCTTCTGTTGATTGACTTTTCTTAATACCAAGCCCTTTATAGATATTGTGCTGTAGCACCAACTGTGCTTGCTGGACAGATTAATCCTACGCTTTTTGACGCTCTTTATGTGAGTTGTTTTATTTACTTAAGGCTCTAACTCTATGTAGGATACATTTTTTTGATGGTATATCTTTATTTGTAGGCTTCACAACATGCGATATTTCTCTTTGCAAGACTCCCTCAGATATGGAAGAACTTCAATGTGAGTATATACTAGAATAGTCTTTTGCTCTAGTTTGAATCTTCTAGATATTTGTGAATACTGTTGTTAGCTTCAGTCGCGTACAATGTTCAAAAAATCGCTAGGCGTTGGTTAGGTGTTTTATAGAGGATTATTGGTTAGGCGGGTGGCTAGGCCGATTTTTTGAACGCCTAGACCGAGTTTTTGAACATCTAGACCGAAAAAATCGATTTGAAAAAACCTGTTCGCTTATACCCGATTTCCCGACTAGGTGTTGTCTAGACTGAATTTGAGAACACTGGTTACGTATCATGATCTTTCAGTCATGCCAGTTCATAGCTAACTATCATAGTATAGTATAAAGTTTCTGGTATATAAACAACATGAATTTCTATAGATTATGCACAAGAGAAATCGTTTCAGACTTGCCGCTTATGGCTCCCATTACTTTCTGTCTCTCTTTACAGAACAAAAGCACTGGAGAACTCAGTTTCTTAACTTTCTTCATGAACTTTGCTGGGTCCATTGGTAAGAGGGCTCCTTTGATGTGTGTCTCCTCTATTTTCCAATTGTATTGTAACAATTAATGATTGTTTGGTTACCTCGCAGTGAGAGTTTTCACCAGTATCCAGGAAAATGCCCCAGTTAGCAGTATCCTTTGCAGCCAAGATTTGCTTGTTATTTTGCATACATCATATATTATATGCTCTATAGATATCTTTCCTTTTCCTTAACCTCTCCATAGTTCTTACGGGATTTGCTCTTGGGGTCTTCACCAACGGAACCATCCTGAGTCAGATTCTCATGTATCAGAAGACTGCTGCAGCAAAGGAGAAGAAAGCCAATTGAAAGCTAGAAAGGTATCCTTAATCAAATACTGGTTTTGTTGGCTCCAAAAGAAAAAAAAAGATTAATCAATGTTTGCTATTATTGTTTTTCTTTTTAATATCTCTTTTCAAGGATGATCAGACTTTGTTCACTGTATGGGTTTGACTTGATTCTGATAGTGAAGTAGCTGGTTGAAGTCTGGTTGTTTCTTCCTTATGTGTTCTTATGATAGCTAAAACCTGAAGCTACACGATATGGTATGATGTCTTTGGTCCAATAATCAGTATCAATAACCCACCCACGATTGTTATTGTTGAGGACAACTACACAATCAAATGGAAGTTAGGGTATGGTCTATAGATCGGAGTATATATGCATGTGCTTAACTTTAACTTCGATGACATAATGTGAAGACACTTTCCTTGACAAAGAACTTAGAGCTGTTGTTATTACCTTATCATCAACTGACAGACATTCCCCAAATTATGACACATAACACATTCATTCTCAAGAAAAAGATTACATGGCTTGGTAGAAAGTATGACATGATTTCTATATATGAAACTATGACACGTACAATTTTTATGATAAAAGTTTGATCTATAACAACATTCTTAAATAATATTAAACCTCCATTTTAGTATGAAATGTAAACTTTATTGATGAAATTTTAATTTATGACAATATTTCAGTATAAAATATAACTAAATTTGGCTAAGCATAATAAACATAAGTCAAATATATAATATTACTAAAATGCCAAAGTAATATAATAGCATTTATAAGAAAAGTAATTTTGCATAATTCAGAATCAATTTTATAAATATATTTATATTATTTTATTTTAAAAACATAAACTAAGATAATTTTGATTAAAATATTTTATAGAAATTTAAATATTTAAATTATACATATATTCGCTAATTTGCGTAGATAGATGATTAATCCAATTTCTACTTAAAGTAAAATATTGTTAAGTAACACATGGAAAACTAAATAACAAATGGTTATTTTAAAAAATTGAAATTTTAAGTTTTTAATTAAATAATAATAATCAAAAAATCTTAGTGAACTTTACTTTGTTCAATTAAAATATTATATTAACTTTTCGAAAATACAAAAAAAAAATATTTTCCAAAAAAGTTATATATGTGCATGGCGCAGAAAACCATATCGTAACCATTTTAAACAATCTTCTAACCAACTTCAAAACAACAAACATCTGCACAATATGAAACATAATTTTCAAAACAAACCATAAATAAGTTTTCAACTAAGTCAAATGGTTTAACTAAGGATCCAAATATGCAACTGAGATTTGATGTATTTCCATAAACCCTTTTATAGGGTCCATAACTTCTTAGTTGTTTCAGGATATTAATAGCGGGAAGGATTGGATGCGCAAGAGCTCTAGAGAACAGACAACACCATTTTGATCTTTTGAAACCATTTCGACTCTTCAAGACTTGTGGTTTTGTATAATTCATTTTCTTTGTGGGGGCTTTTTGTTGAGGCTCTTTGGACGCTAGATATGTGGTTTCATAGATCACAACTGCAAAGAGAGAGAGAGAGAGAGAGAGAGAGAGAGAGAGAGAGAGAGAGAGATGTTGAAAGTAATTTTGATAGGTAGAATCAATATTCTAAAACTTGGAAAACTCGGCCGAGATTACGCCGGAAATACGTTCGGCGGCTACCAACCACATTAATTTAGTGTGACTTGGCCATAAAATCGGCTCCCTATAAAATTCAGTTTTTTTTGTTGCTTTCATGCTAGAAATCAACATATTTTTGAAAATTAGTGAGCTCCAGTGGTTCCTATTCCCGGTGGCGTTTCTTGGATCGGGGTATGCAGGCGGTGTTGGTTCCTCGATCCCCCTCCGAGTTGTGAGAGTGCGGCGGGAAGGAAGATTGTTAGTCGTCTATGGCGACTTGGCTGTTTCCCTTAGTCTCTCTTCACTGCGATTTCTTCTCTACTTGGTTGAAGCTTGGTACCTCCAAAGTATGGCGACGGTCCTCTGCCCAGAGTTTGCTTTCGTTTCGCTATATTTGCATCTTTCTGTTGACACCAGAGATTGTTATCATGGCTCTCTGGTGTCTTTAGGATATTATCTCTTGGTTGCGAGTGGCATCTTTAGTCTTCCTGTTTGGTTAAGGCGGTTGGTGTCAACTTTTGGGAATATAGTGCCAGTTGCGAGTGCTCGTCCTAAGGTATGGCTTTACGTAACAACCTCTCCATTTGTCTTATTGCGCTTCATCGAACAATTGCGATTACAAACTTTGACAATATCGCTGAGACTTACTTCAGGTGTCGTCTCAGTGCATCTGAGGAAACGAGGTTAAACCCACCTTTCCCGGGGTTAATGACAATGGTTGAGAACAAGAATTGGCTATCTAGTAATTTTGGAATGGTCCAGCAAATATGCCAGTTTAAGTGGTTGATGTTCTGATAGAGTTTAGATATCAATTCTCTTCTTGAACAATCACAAACTCAATCCCAAATCCACTATCGTATATATGTATCGAGTAAACGCAAGTATCATATACACTTTTGAATCGGAACCTGGGATATCGCTGGCCTCACCCAGCCGATAATCTCCTCAAGTCTAATGACTCAATCCACAATTCAAAAGCTGACTCTACTCGAGAAGATCCAATTGGCTTTATACTTCTCTCAAACTTATAACTGCAAAGACTCTAAATGAAACAGAGTGTTTATTATCAATTATTCCTGCTGCCACCTCAGCTTATTTAAATCTCCACGCCTCCTATTCTTCCCTCTCCTTTTCTGCTTCTTCCCTCTGCCTCCTGCGTACGTAAACCCTTCCAAGCTTATCAATACCCCCTCCTTTAACACTCAGCTTGCCCTCAAGCTGGTAGTCTGGAAATTGGCGTTGAAACTCCCGATAGTCCACCCACGTAGCCTCCGAAATAGGAATACCAGACCACTCCACCAGTAACTCCAAACGGCCCATTTTGTCATATCGGGAATCCACAATGGACTCTGGTTGAATGACAAGCTCTGTATCTTCCGTCAATAAGGGTAGAGGCAAGACCAACTGGTGTTTCCCAATGGCAGCTTTCAACTGAGAAACGTGAAACACCGGATGTATTTTCGATGATTCCGGTAGTTTAAGACGATAAGCGGCCTTGCCAATACGTTCCAGAACTTGATAAGGGCCAAAGTATTTCGCCGACAGCTTTTGACACACCCTACGAGCCACTGACTGTTGACGATAAGGGCGTAGCTTCAAATAGACCATTGCTCCCACCTCAAACTCCACATCTCGCCGATGCTTATCAGCATTATTTTTCATTAGTTGCTGAGCATGTACCAAGTGCTTCTTAATCTCATTCAACATCTCATCCCGTTCTAGCAACTGAGATTCCAACTCCGCATTTGTTGTTGATCCTGGCTCAAAGCGCAGCAAGGATGGAGGATCACGACCATAAACGACACGGAAAGGGGTAGTCCGCAGGGAAGTATGGTGCGAAGTGTTGTACCAAAGCTCTGCCCATCCTAAAAACTTGAACCACGTTCGCTGATGACTTGATGCAAAGCAACGTAAATATGTTTCAAGACAACGGTTCAGAACTTCCGTTTGACCGTCCGTTTGGGGGTGAAACGAAGTACTAAACTTCAACTTCGTATCGGATAATCTGAATAACTCCCTCCAAAATGAACTCAAAAACACTTTATCACGGTCCGACACAATACTCCTTGGAAACCCGTGTAATCTGACTATCTCATCCACAAATTTCTTAGCCACATCAGGTGCTTGGAAGGGATGTTTCAGGGGCAGAAAATGCGCGTACTTGCTCAAACGATCGACTACCACAAAAATCACATTCACTCCGTTGGATTTAGGTAACCCTTCTATGAAATCCATTGACAAGTCTTCCCAAATTAAGGATGGAATTGGTAGTGGTTGAAGTAACCCCGCCGGAGAAAGAGTAGAATACTTGTGTGTTTGACAAGTCACACATTCAGCAACATACTTCTGCACACAACGAAATAACCCCTCCCAATGAAACCACAACTGTATTCTTTTTACTGTCTTCAATACACCTGAGTGTCCTCCTGCTAACCCATCATGACACTCAGCCAAGATCACTGGAATGAAAGCCGAAGAAGGTGGAATAACCAATCTGCCTTTATACCATAACTTGTCGTCCTGCACTGACAGCCCTTGACGCACTGTAACCCCCTTCTTGATTTGAAAAATTATGTCCTGAATATCCTTATTATTCGCGATTTCCTGATACAGCTCCTTGAGGTGTAAGGACGCTGGAACTGTGATAGCCAGCAAGGTTGTACCGGAAGACAGATCACAAGAATGATCCACGCGAGATAATCCATCAGCTGCAGCGTTCTCAATCCCAGGTTTGTAGAAGATGTCGAACTCATACCCCAGCAACTTGACCAGCAGATATTTGAGACTTCTTTGATCTGTATTGACCACAAAACGTCTTCCCATTAAGTAATGTTTCCACTTTCTGATCGCCATTACCACTGCCATTAATTCCCTTTCATAAATTGGTTTGAGTTGCTCTCTTGGGGTCAAGCCATGACTAAAGTAGGCAATAGGTCTTTTATCCTGCATTAACACAGCCCCAACACCACTTCCGGACGCATTTGTTTCGACAATGAATGTCTTGTTGAAATCTGGTAACGCTAAGACAGGAGCTTGTAACATCTTATTCTTTAGTTCATCAAACGCGTTTTGAGCTTCCTCAGACCAAGCAAATCCGTCTTTCTTAAGTAACTCCGTCAAAGGCTTGGCTAACACACCATACCCCTTAATAAACCTGCGATAGTATCCTGTGAGACCTAAAAAACCTCGTAGTTGTTTAACGTTGCGAGGAGTCGGCCAATTCCTCATTGCCTCTGTTTTAGTCTTATCCGTCTCCACTCCTTGATCCGAAATAATATGTCCCAGATATTCCACACTAGATTGTCCAAAAACACACTTCTTATGATTGGCAAACAAGGTATGTTGCTGCAAAATCCTCAGTGCTTCCTTGAGGTGTTCCACATGATCATGTAAACTGTGACTGTATATCAAAATATCGTCGAAGAACACCAGGATGAACTTGCTCAAGTAGGGTCTGAAAATCTGATTCATAAGAGCTTGAAATGTCGCTGGGGCATTTGTCAAGCCAAAAGGCATAACCAGGAATTTGTAATGGCCATCATTTGTGCGAAAAGCAGTCTTCTCTATGTCTTGAGGGACCATTCTTATCTGATGATAACCCGCTGTAAGGTCAAGCTTAGAAAAAATAACCGCCCCATGAAGTTCATCAAGCAACTGATCAATCATAGGTATAGGAAATTTGTCAGCTATAGTAGCTTGATTTAAAGCTCTATAATCCACACAAAAACGCCACGATTTATCCTTCTTCTTAACGAGCAACACTGGACTGGAGAATGGACTTCGGCTAGTTTGAATGATACCTTTATCCAGCATCTCCTTCACTAGTATTGACATCGCTTCTTTGTGTGCTTGAGGGTATCTATACGGCCGCACACTAATAGGTGTTGTCCCCGTTTTAAGAACAATTTGATGCTCTGTTCCACGTACTGGAGGAAGTCCTTTGGGCGTACTAAACACGTTGGCAAATTCATCCAATACTTCCTTGACTTCTTTCGGAGTTATATCCACTAATGCCTTACTAGCATTGTGGCTGCATAACCAGTACTCTTCCTCTTGCATCGCATCACTTAAGACCGGAAAGAGTGTTTGAAGAGCACTGATCGGCGAATGAAGGTCACTTTCTCCTCTAAGTGTGACACGTTCATTTTGCCACACAAAACTCCATTCTTGTAATTCCCAATCAATCTCGCATTTTCCCAATGTTCTCAACCATTGGACTCCCAAAACCATGTCTACTCCACTCAGTTCCAAAGATATGCAGTCCACCGTAAAACGTAAGCCCTGTAGGTCAATCTCCACTCCTTTACTGACTCCCAAACCTTGTACTGAAATTCCCGTGCCTAACAGCACCTGAAGTTTCGAGTTTAAGATCACTGACATATGAGCTTTCTTAGCAAACAAGGGAGTCACAAAATTGTGAGTGGCGCCACTGTCGATCAATACCACCATCGATGTATTACCCACTTTTCCTCGCACCTTCATCGTTGTGGGAGAGTTCATTCCCAAAAATGAATAAAGGGACAACTGCATCAATGCTGTAGCCGACTCATTCTGATCAACACTCTCCTCATCACTGCATTCTTCCAATATTTCCACTTCATAACCATCGACCATCATCAATACTTGCAACTCTGGATTTCCACAAACATGTCCTTTAAACCACTTTGCTTTACATTTAAAACAGAGCTTCAACCTCTTCAATTCTGCCAGATCTGAAGGAGTCAAATGTTGTCGTGGACGAGCTACTTGTAAGGGAAGTTGCTTGTTTGTCTCCAACATTCGGCTCTTCTCTGTATGTAATTGGCCAGAACCTTGCTGCAACTTAGCCGTATATGTTCTTTGATAGCGCGGCTCATTCGTTTTCTTCTCCGCTATCAATTGACAAAACATACTAGACTCCATTTTTACCACCGCGGCTATATGATTTCTCAATCCTTTCGGCTCCTTCATCTTAATGACCTCTTTCATTTCTTGTTTCAGTCCCTTGTAAAATTTACTGATTAGGTTGTCTTCATCAATTCCTTTAACCAACGTGATCAACTCTTCAAATTCACTGACATAAGCTTGAATCGAACCTGTTTGACGCAGAGCACAGAGTCTGTTTCTAGGTTCATCATCCAATGATTCTGCAAACCGTTCCAGCATCCGCTTCTTAAATTGGAACCAGCTGATGAATGGTTCCTCTTCTACTTCCCAGGCGAACCAATTCCACACCGGACCGGTTAAACTCAGAGCTATTAATTCTAACTTTTGTTGCTCACTGTATTGAGCAGCTCGGAAATACCTTTCCACTCTCGAAATCCAACCATAAGGCATTGAACCATCAAACACAGGTAATTCAATTTTCTTGAGTAAACTATCTCTACTCTCAAATCTGGCTGGAACGTTCCGATAACCTAACGGATCAAAACCAGGTTCGTTCGAAGATGAAGTGATCGGTACCTGAGTATTATGTACTTGATTGTTATCGATGGCCTTTCCCTTATCTCCGATGACATGCGATTCCAACCGATGCAAGATCTGGATCACCGATGTCAGCTCCTTCTCTACCGAACCGATTCGGTTATTCATATCTTCGTTTGCCGTCGTTAAGCGATTCCAACCACCGGCTATTACCTCCACTTTATTTTGTAACTCCGCCACTGTACGATCCACCGTCTCCATCCGATCTCCTTCGTCTTCTAATAACGCCATCGCGAAACTTCACCGAGCTCACACACCAATTGATAGAGTTTAGATATCAATTCTCTTCTTGAACAATCACAAACTCAATCCCAAATCCACTATCGTATATATGTATCGAGTAAACGCAAGTATCATATACACTTTTGAATCGGAACCTGAGATATCGCTGGCCTCACCCAGCCGATAATCTCCTCAAGTCTAATGACTCAATCCACAATTCAAAAGCTGACTCTACTCGAGAAGATCCAATTGGCTTTATACTTCTCTCAAACTTATAACTGCAAAGACTCTAAATGAAACAGAGTGTTTATTATCAGTTATTCCTGCTGCCACCTCAGCTTATTTAAATCTCCACGGCTCCTATTCTTCCCTCTCCTTTTCTACTTCTTCCCTCTGCCTCCTGCGTACGTAAACCCTTCCAAGCTTATCATGTTCACTCAAGGTAAATTTTGTTTGAAATCTAGTTTGTAATCGACATTGTTATTATAACATATCTATTTAAAACAAAAAAAGTTTCTGGTCTCCCAAGTAAAACCACAAATTAAATATTTTATTCTTGCAAACTTACAAAATCTACAGAATACAAAGAAATACAAGGCGATTCCACCATCCTAGTTTAGGGCAATTGGTCTGAGACTAAATTTCAAAGTAAAAATCCCCCAAGTCTTCTATGTACAGAGAAGATGATCACCCATCCCTAACATAATTCACAATCCAGAACAAATAAAACAAATCACTTTTAAGCATCTAACACATCAGCCAGACAACCATCTTCTAGGGCAACACGTTTCAGATCAGTGATAAACTGATCTTGAAGAAACCCGAAACCAAAAGTCCCATTTTCATACAACCAGACCCGTCCTTCCCCTCTAAGAAGGCCACCGCCATTGCCCGCTTCTCCCGGATCGTAACTAGAGTTCATGTAGAGCATTCCAGATATAACTTGTTCATGAACTTCTCCGGTCACATGGATACGACCATCCAATATCAGCTCTTCTTCAACCGACAACGGAGATCCGATGAAGGCATGATTCCGTGTCCAGAACACGGGAGAAGTTTGCCGTGAGAGAGACATGTCCTCTATTTTTCTGCATATAATGCCTCCAACTTCATCGTATTTGACTAAATATAACTCCAGGTTCCTTCCCTCACAGAAACCCTGCCGAATTCAATTAATCACTTACAAAGAGCTGATGAAACTTAACAATCCAACCATCAAAAGATCACTACACCCGTTGTAAAGATCAATGTTCTAAAAATCAGTCTAGGCAGCGCTTAGGCGGCAAATCGAGTATGAACAAAACGATTTTTAAAGAAATCGGTCTAGACGTTCAAAAAATCGGCCTAAACAACAATCTCCTATAACGTGCCTAACCACCTCCTAGCGATTTCTTGAACACTGGTAAAGATTAACAGAAACATAAGAATGAAACCAAGCTTTAAGAAGTTGCAGAGCCAGACCTTCCATAAACCTTGTAATGGTTTAGCAAGCGTAGGCGAGGAATCAGAAACCTTGATAAAATGTTCAGGTTCCCACTTGATCCTCGCTTGTCTCTCCTTCTCCTTCTTCCTCTTTCTCCTTCTATCACCTCCAGGACTCGTCCTATTAGCCAATTGAGTATACATTTCCGAAACAACATCCTCGCTCTCATCCTCCCCGGAGCTAGACTCTTTACAAACCGGACTCTTCTGCTCCTCTCCGAAACACGGATTCTCCTCAACCATAATATGCCCATTCCCCATGAAATTCACATCCACAGGGACGAGATTGCTTCTCTCTAACTCGTTTAGATCAACAGGGACACCAGATCTATGATTCCCATCGAGATCAAGAAAGCTCTCTGTTCTCCCCTCCGATGAAATACCCATCACGAGAAACGGCGTTTTCTTCACCTGATACGTGTCATCGTTGATGGCCAAAACCCTAGATCCCAATACGAAAGAGGGACCCCACTCGAAGAAAACCAGCGGCGGCGATGAATCGGCGGGGTTTGCTCGGCCGCAGAGCCGCCAGAATCCGATCAGATTCTCTAATCGCTTCAGGGTCCTGTAGAGGAGCTTATATGCGATTAGACCGTTTCCCCATTTCTGGATCTGTGTCATCTTCCCCCATCTTCGATCGCACATGACGTGCCAGATTTTACTGTCTTCGCGACACAGCGAGGCGAAGCGTTTCGATGTGCAGGCGAAGGAGGAGATCTCTGTTGGTGAGAGGAAGGATAAGATGCGGAGCTGGAGATCCTCGGGGATGTCGCAAAAGGGAAGTGCCATTTTCCTCAGATTGAAACTTTGTTGGATAGAATGTGAAGATCAATACCTGAGACTTTCGGGATAATACGGTAATCGGAATTGTGAAAATTCGTTCAAAAGTTTAGATTCGGTTGAAAATTCGTTCAGAACCGAATATGCTGCAGACAAAAGGAAGACTGAAGGTGTGAAACTGGTTTGGTCTGGCCCGAGTTCTTTTTTTTCCTGTCGAGACATTTTTCATTGATTAATGAAAACCCAAATAATGGCATAGATGGTGTCCATAGAAGCCCAATTACACAATGAAACAAATAAGGGCCACGGTCAGTAATCTTTTCAAAGATAAAGATAGGCCTTGTCATTCGGATGGGGTTCGGGATTCGGATCGGGTTTTCGGATTTGGATCCTACACATTTGAATCCAATTAGATACTAAGGAAAAAATTGGTGTGGTTTCGGGTCGGATCTTCTCGGATCTGGGTCAGTTTCGGTAGACAATTTTTATACATGTAGAGAAACAATACAAACGGTTTTGGTTCGGTTTTCTGATCTCTTGGATACCTTTTAGATCTTTTCATGTTTTTGGATCGGTTTCTTTGTAATTTTTGGATCTTTTGGGTATTTTTCGAGTCTTTTTCATGTTTGTGGGTTGGTTTCTTTGAAATTTTTGAATCTATTTTATAAGTTTGAGGTGTAATTCGGGTCAACTTTACTCTATACCAAAATCTGCACCCAAAATTTACCATATAGCTGCAGTAGATATCAGGTTAAGGTTACTAAATTCAGGTCCAGTTTTACCTGATGGGATCTAGAGTTTGGTTCGGGTTGGGTCCTCCATGATGAGATCCAATGGGGGTAAGAAGACATTACCCGTATACAAACCAGTTTTTAGGATCAGTTTCGGTTCAAGTTTTCGGATTCGAGTAAAATGCTCATGCCTAAATAAGGATTTACCACGAAAAACCCTGTATTTGGATGTATACAACAAAAGGAAAAAAAGTAATTGTACTGGACATTAGGGATGGAGGCAAGTCGAGTACTTAATATTTAAAGTATATTTATATTTGACTTGCCTTTTACAAGTAATGATTTTTTTTGGTTTTGTGTCTGAGTTTTCAAAAATAAGTATTTCTAATTTTGAGTACTTATCCAAAAATACATTACGTGCAAGTTATTTGTGCCGCTCGATTATTTGATACTTGCAACTTGTGAATTATTAAGAAATATTTTCGAGTTTTTAAAAATTACTTGTTAGATAATATTCTATAAGAGAGAGTTATGAAATTTAATTTTGTTTACTTGACTTGGAAAAAATACAAGAGTTCATCTAAACAAAATACTTGTACCATAAAGAAGAAGAAAGAAAAAATGATATAAACTTTTCGATATGGAAGCATTGTTTATTCTTTCAACAAAGAAATATATTTTCTGTTTTAAGGCTTTGGTTTTTATAGTCTAATTATTACTTTTTTCAGTCGTATAATAAGTAACAATTAATATCAAGCCAAATCACTAACTTTTTTGTTATACTTGTTACTTGTCTTGTATTTGCAAGTTTTCTGTTTTGTTCATTTTAGTGGTGAACTTGCTTGGTTTGTCATGGTGGACTTCGAGAGTATAACATGAACTTCATCCTTCTAACACTATTATGAATATTAGTCATAGACACACAATAGTCACTCATGACAAGTAAAACAAATTCACAGCTAAACTGAACATAATAGTGAACTTAATTCTAAGAGATGTTGTCTCGGTTTACATAAAGTTTGGGTGGTTCAAGACATTATGTTTATCTCATGAAAAGTAAACTTGGCATATATTAACAATGAATGGTTAAAAGCTAAAATATGATACTACCTCATAAACAGTTAGTTTTTGTTTATACTCTCGAAAAATCAACTTGTTTACTCTTTTATTAAGTTTAGTTAGTAAAATCTGTCAAGTATGTATAGTATATCGAGTTTACATATGTTTAGAATAATTTTTATTCATGTCGAGATTGTTGGAGCCATTTTTATAAGTCTAATGGACTGATCAAAAACTAGATTAGTGTGAATATAATTTTAATAAGTTTAATGGACTGAATAAAATAATTGAATAAATGTGAAGAGTAATGTGTATTTTGGTTTATAAGAAATGGATAAATGTTACAAATTGTGTTAAAATAATTACAAAATGTTTTCTATATTATTGTGAAAAATGTAAAGATTGCTTACGAATAATTGTGAAATATTTTCTGTAATATATTTAGATAAATGTAAAGCTTGCTTCCAAACAATAATATAATACTTTTAGTTAATTACGTTATAATTCTAAAATAATTGAAACCTTTTCTTCTCAAAAAAATAATTGAAACCTTTAAAGCGTTCAAAAGGATGAAACTATTCACATTCAAAGGATTTTGATATATTTATTTTCGATGGAGGTTTTGGAGTAATTGAATTTTTGTTGTAGTCTTTGACTAATTTAGCGGCAAACATGAAATTTACAGCCACTATTTTAAAAATGAAACTTAAAAGTAAAAGTCCTAACTATTAGACCAAGTGTACCAAAAGTTCTGATTCAGGAAGAAGGTTTGGTTCCTACAAAGACTCCCGCCCATTCTGAAGGTTCGTCAAAGACTCCCTGTCAACTAGAAGGTTCCAAACTCACCTCTGTTACTGCCGTTAAAGCTTTCACCATCAGTCATGGTCAAAGGAGCAACAAACTCTCTTGTTGTCAAGAGTATGAAGATGACAGCTAAAGGAATCTCTACCTCCAACAGATTTGGAGTTTTGGAGTCTAGTGCTGTCATAGGCTTACCTGTTGCTTTGGATAAGATTTACGTTATGTGTATAAAGAGTCATCGTCCTCTGTAATATCCTTTCCAAGTTGAATAACAGAAATAAAACAGTAAAACGTATTCTTCTTCTCTGTAGTCTATGTAACTTTCATGGTATCAGAGCCATGGAAGAAGCCACATACACGCTTTCCGCTCCGGCATTAAGTATAACACATTGTGTCACTCTGAAGTTGTCCTCCACAAATTATCTTCTCTGGAAAACTCAGTTCGAGTCCTTTCTTTCCAGTCAATTGCTTTTTGGATACATCAACGGCTCTACTCCGCGTCCTCCTCCCACCACTACAACTCGAGAAGGCGATGTCGTCACCGAAATCGCTAATCCTGAGTTTGTCAAATGGATACGTCGAGACCAACTTGTTTTGGCCTGGTTGTTTGGGTCTTTGACAGAGGATGCTCTGCGTTCGGTGTACGGTCTCCAGTCTGCTCAAGAGATCTGGAATAGCCTTGGTCAGAAGTACAACCGTGTTTCTGCTACTCGGAAGCTAGATCTGCAACGAAAGCTTCAAGCCATGACCAAACAACAGAAGACAATGGCTGTGTACCTAGGTGAGGTCAAAACTGTGTGTGACCAGCTCGATTCTATTGGATGTCCTGTTACTGAACAAGAAATGATTTATGGTGCTTTGAGTGGTTTTGGGAAGGAATATGATTCCATATGTACCGTTATTGAACATGCCATGGACTATGTTCCTCAAATGAGCTTTGAAGATGTTGTGTTCAAGCTCATTACCTTTGATGACAAGCTACAGGTCTACAATCGATCCGCTGATGTCAATCCTCATCTAGCTTTTCATACTGGTCAAGGACGTGGTCGTGGTTACAGAGGAGGATACAGAGGTAGAAGTTCTGGATCTTACTCAACCCATGGAAGGGGGTTTCAGCAACAGTTTGCTCGTGGTCAAGGGTATAACAATAGACCTACTTGTCAGATATGCGGTCGTTTTGGTCATTCAGTGGTGAAGTGCTACAACCGTTTTGATCAAGACTACCAAGTGTCTGATAGTGTACCCAATGCTCTGACCACTATGAGACTCTCGGATCAAGAACAGCAGTCTGGTCAGGATTGGTATCCAGACTCTGTTGTGTCTGCTCACATCACCAACAATGCCTCTCAGCTCCATTCCTCTGAAGCTTACATGGGAAACGATCAGGTGATAGTAGGCAATGGTGACTGTCTACCTATCACACATGTTGGATCTACTGCCATTCATACTCATCAAGGTATGATGCTTCCCTTAGCTGATGTTTTAGTTTGTCCTGAGATAACAAAGAATCTTCTGTCTGTGTCCAAGTTGACAAAAGATTATCCTTGCGAGATTACCTTTGATGCTAACCATGTGTTTGTAAAGGACAAAGTAACAAAGGCAGTGATCACTCAAGGACGACGTGTTAGAGATCTTTATATGCTGAAGGATGAGAAGTTTCAAGCTTATTACTCTAACAGGCAACAAGCTACAAGTGATGAGGTGTGGCATCAACGTTTAGGTCATCCTCACAGGGACATTCTTCAGCATTTGACAAGAATCAAGGGAATAATACTGAATAAGGCAAGCTCCAAGTCTATTTGTGATGCGTGTCAAGTAGGAAAGAGCAGTAGACTTCCGTTTTTAGCTTCTGAAACTTTGACAACTAAACCACTTGAGCGAATACACTGTGATCTATGGGGTCCTAGTCCAGTCATTTCTTCTCAAGGGTTTAAGTTTTCTGTAATCTTTGTTGACAATAATACAAGATTTGCTTGGTTTTATCCCTTGAAGAACAAGTCAGACTTCTTTCCTGTGTTTCTTCGTTTTCAAAGACTGGTTGAAACACAGTGTCAACATAAGATTTTGCATTTTCAGTGTGATGGTGGAGGAGAGTTTGTCAGTAACAGTTTTCTCAATTATCTGTCTCAGTGTGGGATTCGTCAACTGGTAGCTTGTCCTCACACACCACAACAAAATGGTCTCTCTAAGCGCAAGCACAGACACATTACTGAGCTTGGTCTCACCATGCTTTATGGAAGCAAGGTTCCTCTACAGATGTGGGTAGAAGCGTTCTTTACTGCTGTCTTCCTAGGGAACCTGTTGCCATTGTCTGTTCTTCCTGAGAAGAAGAGTCCTTTTGAGATGCTTAATGGCAAAGCCCCTACATACACATCCTTACGGGTGTTTGGTTGTAAATGCTTTCCATATTTGCGACCCTATATGAAGAATAAGATGGATCCAAAATCTCTGTTGTGTGTGTTCCTTGGCTATAATGAGAAGTACAAGGGTTATAGGTGTTTCCATCCTCCAACAGGGCGTGTATTCATCAGTAGACATGTGTTGTTTGATGAGTCAAGCTTTCCTTTTGCAGACACATACAGTCATTTTCACAAAGCCACTGAGTCTCCTCTTCTGAACTCATGGTGTATGTCTAATCTGCAACAGATTAAGGGGCAAGACGATGCTAGTCCAGAAAATTGTGAAGAAGAAATATTGCATGTCTGAAGTGTCACATATGTTCCTACACCTGTTCTTCCCACCTCACCCATCCCTATCCCTGATGTTCCACCTGATCCGTCCAGTTCATCAAGTAATTCTAGTGCAAGTGACACTCCTCTAGGCAGTCCTCCTGCTGCTCAACAACCTCCTATTGTTCCTGTGCAGCAGCCTCAACACACAATGACTACAAGAGCAAAGTCAGGTATTGTTCGGCCAAATCCAAGATATGCTATGATCTCTATCAAAGATGAGTGTTCTGAACCTAAAACCATTAAGCAAGCGTTGAAAGATCCAAGATGGACTCGTGCGTGTCAAGAAGAAATAGGTAACATGCACGAAACCAACACTTGGACTCTTGTTCCACCAGCTGATGATCAGAATCCTGTTGGTTGTGGCTGGATCTTCAAGCTCAAGTTAAATGCAGATGGGTCAGTTTTGAAGTATAGATCACGTCTGGTTGCGCGAGGCAATCAACAAGAAGAGGGAGTTGACTACATAGAGACTTATAGCCATGTGGTTCGCACTGCAACTATCAGAACAATTCTTCACGTGGCAGTTACAAATAAATGGACTATCAGACAGCTTGATGTTTAGAATGCCTTCTTGCATGGAGATTTGCAAGAGACGGTTTACATGAAACAACCACCTGGGTTTGAGGATACATACAGACCAGAGTATGTGTGCAAACTGAATAGAGCTATCTACGAATTGAAACAGGCCCCTCGGGCATGGTTTGACAAGTTTAGTTCCTTCCTGCTAAACTTTAGGTTCCAATGCAGTTTTCCAGACCCATCTTTGTTTGTCTATCACGTTGGTGCTGTTGTCATATACTTGCTTCTCTACGTTGATGACATGTTAACCACTGGGAATAATGAAGCTTTGCTGGAACAGTTTCTGCAGGATCTCAACTCTGGATTCCGAATGAAAGACATGGGAGAAGTTCACTACTTCCTTGGCATTCAAATACACCGTCATGAGAATGGTATGTTTCTGAATCAAGCAAAATATGCGCAAGATCTTCTCATAACTGCAGGAATGAGAGACTGTGCACCTATGCCAAGTCACTTACCTCTTCAACTAAACAATCTCACTAGCCAAGACGTTGAGTTTGAAGATCCTAGCTACTACAGAAGTTTAGTTGGTAAACTTCAATATCTCACTCTTACCAGGCCTGGCATTCAGTTTGCAGTGAATTATGTTTGTCAGAAAATGAATGTTCCAAGTCAGTCTGATTTCAGTCTTTTGAAGAGAATCATGTGTTACGTTAAAGGTACATATATGATGGGGATCAGTATAAGTTCTTCTGCAAATTCTACTCTGTTATGCTACAACGACAGTGATTGGGCTGGTTGTAATGAGACAAGAAGATCAACAGGAGGGTTTTGTACTTTTCTCGGTTCAAATCTCATCTCATGGTCAGCTAAGAGACATGAAACTGTCTCTAAATCATCAACAGAAGCAGAGTACATAACTATGTCACAAGCTGCGTCTGAAGTGGTGTGGTTACAGAATTTGTTGAAGGTAATGGGTTGAAGCAGTCTGTGATCCCTTTGATGTTGTGCGATAATCTTTCAGCCGTGTGTCTCACTGCAAATCCAATGTTCCACAAAAGAACAAAACACTTTGCTATCGACTATCACTACGTTCGAGAGAGGGTGGCTTTAAAAGCTTTGGAGGTTAAACACATCCCAGCTCGTCTTCAGCTTGCTGATGTGTTCACGAAGTCTTTAGCTCAAGAACCATTTTTCAGGTTACGCAACAAACTCGGTGTTTCCTTACCATCGATTCCGAGTTTGAGGGAGGATATGATGTGGCCATCCAAGTTGAGGTTCCCATAGTTCGACGTGGCCCGACTACCCGGAGCGGAACCAAGGCCATAAGAGAGGGTTTCTCCAAAGCTGTCCAAGAGATCCTAGATCAAGATGCACAAGGACAAACCGACCAGAACACATTGCTGATTGAAGAGATGGTCCAGTTGAAGATTCAAGATCCAGCCGGTCCAATAGAGGTTCAAGGTCAGCCCGGTCCGATCCAATTCAGATCACTCGCCCAGAACCGAACCGGCCTAATCATCTCCACATGTGATCTCGGTTCAGACTCAACCCCAACCCAATCTGGTCCTGAATAATCCACCAATGCCATAAGGTAAGTAGGTAAGATTTCAATTATGATTTCTAACCGGTTTATTGTTTCTGGTTTGTGTCGATTTCGGTTTAATTTCTGGTTTTTATGAACTTATGGGCAAATTGTTAAGTCCTTTTATTTATTTTGAGTCCAATAAATCAAGGCCATTGTTTAGCCTTTGCTTAGAGTCCAGGAGAGTCGGCCCATTATGTTTAGGCCTTATTGTTTTAGACTACGTGCTGTTTTTTTTGCTTCAAGACCCCAAGAAGGGCAAACCACATCGGGTACTATATAAACCCCTTATAAGTGGACTTGTAATTTTTTTAGCTTATGAAATATATGAGTCAGTTTGCCCTACACACGAAACCCTAGCCTCCCTCTCTAGTCTTGCGTGAGAAACCCATCTAGAAAGGAGCACCGGATCTTATCAAGTTTTCATCACCAAACTTGTGGCGATTCTTCATTCCATTCCATCCACTGATCTTGCTTGAGAGAGACACACGTCCAGCAAGCCTGATTCCATCTTCACTCCATCATTCATCCACTGTTCTTGTTGAGAGAGACACACGTCCAGCAACAAGGATCCATCCATCCATTCTTCTATCCCCTTTTTACTGCACTGTTTTTATACTGCATATCATCTAGTTTTCATTGAATCATCTTATTCAAAAAAAATCCATAAAATCGTGTTCTTTTCATAGCTCATCATAGTTCATTTAGTTTATCTTCTGTTCATCATTTTAAATCCAGAAAAACTCATAAAAAGGTTCTCTCTTGTTTCAGGTACAAACCGGTTGCAACTAGGTTTAAAAACCAGTCCATCGCCCACTCTCATCCCACCTTGGAATCAATCCGGCCAAAACCCAAACCTTAATCACGCCATTCTTATAGTCTGAATCTCAGGCTGTAACATTTGGTATCAGAGCTAAAGGCTCCTAAAAACGTTTGGTAGCATCTCATCCTTTTGTCTTTGCATATCGATTCATTGTACTGCATTCTGTTTTTGCTGCATCCGGAAATTAAAAAAAAAAGTTGATTGTTTGCTGTTCTTGCTCGTGTGCATCCTAGGGTTGTTAGATCTCTTGCTTGCAGAAAAGGTTGCTGTCGATTTGTTTGAGTATTTGATTGATCACTTGCCATATTCGGAAAGTCGATATTCATTTGCATTAAAGATCTGATTGCAGTTTCCTTTTTGAATTATTTGGTTAGGTTGCATTAATTTTTAAATATTCACATAATCACTTTTGAATTGCATTTAGTTTAATTATCTTTCATTAATTTAGATTGGTCGAATTTATTTCATTTCCCAAATTCAAAAAAAAAAAAAAAAAATATCCCATTTGCATTTTAAAACCAAATCTCAAGTTTCTTTTCTTGTGTTTCTTTTATACTTTTTCATTTCCTTTTTGCACTTGATCTTTCTTTCTTTTCTTTCTCTGTCTACAGGAGAGACATGGGAGACCTAAATGGCAATGGAGGTCCAAACCAGGCCGAGATCAATGCCCAACTGCTAGCCGGCCAGGCCCAACTTCAAGCCGCCATGACTACCCTAACCGAGCAACTAGCTCGTCTGGAGCAAGGGAACCGTCCCAACCAGCAAGGGAACCGTCCTGACCAGCAGAGACCAAGAGGAAGGAACCATCCCTACCTGGAGGATCCACAGTCCCAAACGGATGAGGAGAGTTCTGATTATGACCCACCCGACCGAGGACAACCGCGACCACCCCCAGCTGGACGAGGAGGTCGACCAGGCCATCGGATCCAAGGAGATGGGAGTCCGATCAGAAGGAGGATCCGTGATGAAGAAGTTCCCTGGAAAGGAGGGAAGGACCTCAAGCTTAACCCACCGACCTTTGCTGGAAAGGTGAACCCAGACGCCTACATTGAGTGGGAAAAGAGGATGGAGTACATCTTCGGATACTATGACTACTCCGAGGCCAAGAAGATAGCTCTGGCTGCTTCCCAACTCACTGACAATGCTTTGTCTTGGTGGGACAGAGAGGTTGCTGATGCAGGCCGGATCCATAGGGTCCACACTTGGGAAGAAATGCGATCCAAGCTTCGCACCAGGTATGTTCCCACTTATTATCAAAGGGACTTACAGAAACGTTTTCGTAAATTGTCACAGGGGACTAGGTCCGTGGAGGAGTACTTTGAGGAGTTTGAGTCCCTCAAGAACAAGCTCAAGACACGTGAACCAGAGGAGACCCTAATGGCTCAGTTCCTAGATGGCCTACAAGATCGAATTGCTCGCAAAGTTGAGAGACAGCCTTATGAGAACTTCAACGATCTTCTTCACTATGCCATTCAAGCGGAGCAACACATCAGGAGAAAGAACGTGTCCACTAATAGGAGCAAGACTCCTTGGACACAACCAGGGTCCAAAGGTGCTGATAAGGGCAAGTCCATAGAAGTGGAAAACCGGTTCAAAAAGAACCCACCCGAGCCCTCTAAATCCGGACCATCCGACCAAGGTAAGAATCAAGCTCAGATTCAACGTACCCGTGACATTACTTGTTATAAATGTCAGGGAAAGGGACACTATGCCAGAGATTGCCCAAACAAGCGTGTGATGGTCATCAAGGCCGATGGTGAGTATGAGTCTCAAGATGAGGCTGAATTTGAGGCCAACGCGTCCGATGAAGAGGTGACTGATTATGCGGAGTCTGGTGAGTTATTGGTGACCAGACGATCTCTCAGTGCCCTCTTTGATCCAGAGACTATCCAAAGGGAAAACATCTTTCACACAAGATGTAGCGTGGAGAGCAAGGTATGTAGTTTGATCATAGATGGTGGTTCTTGTACTAATGTGGCCAGCAAGTATCTTGTTGATAAGCTAGGTTTGATCAAGACTCCCCACCCACGACCATACCGACTTAAGTGGCTCAATGATGAGACTGAGCTCAAGATAGCCGACCAGGTTGTTGTGTCCTTTAGCATTGGCAAATACCATGACCAGGTTAAGTGTGATGTAGTGCCCATGCAAGCCGGCCACTTGTTATTGGGAAGACCGTGGCAGTTTGACAAAGAGACCATTCACCATGGTCGAACCAATGTGTACAGCTTCAGCCACAATAATAAAAAGCACAACCTAGCACCACTAAGCCCCCAAGAGGTCCATGACATGCAAAAGGCAATGGACCAGACCAACAAGGTAAGTAAGACCAACCTTTATATCAATTCTGGTCAAGTTCTTAAATCCTTATACCATGAGACGCAGGTGCTACTAATGGTCTTTAAGGAAGGTTGTTTTGCAGGTTTTGAAGTACCTGAGCTACCAGGGGAGGTCCAAGACCTCATGAGCAAGTACCAGGACGTATTCCCTGAGGAAATCCCAGCCGGCTTACCTCCCATTCGAGGGATCGAACATCAGATCGACCTTGTACCAGGAGCACCCTTACCAAACCGAGCCGCATACTGAGTGAACCCAGAGGAAGCCAAGGAGCTAGAAAGGCAGGTCCAAGACCTTATGGATAAGGGCTACATCCGAGAGAGCCTTAGCCCATGTGTTGTGCCAGTTCTCCTAGTGCCAAAGAAAGATGGTTCTTGGCGAATGTGTGTGGACTGCCGTGCCATCAACAACATAACCATCAAGTATAGGTATCCAATACCCAGGTTAGATGATATGTTGGATGAATTAAGTGGATCTACTGTGTTTTCTAAGATTGATCTTAGGAGTGGATACCACCAAGTGCGCATGAAGGAAGGTGACGAGTGGAAGACTGCATTCAAGACTAAACAAGGTTTATACGAATGGTTAGTGATGCCATTCGGCCTCACCAATGCACCAAGCACCTTCATGAGACTCATGAACCAGGTTCTAAGACCCTACATCAGTAAGTTTGTGGTCGTGTACTTTGATGATATACTGATTTATAGCCGTTGCATAACCGACCATGTTGATCATTTAGAACAGGTGCTGAAAGCTTTAAGGCAAGAAGGACTTTATGCTAACCTTAAGAAATGTGTATTTTGCACTGATCAATTGGTGTTTTTAGGCTTTGTTGTTAGCTCACAGGGACTGAAGGTCGATGAGGAGAAGATCAAAGCAATACAAGACTGGCCCACACCGACCACAATCGGACATGTCCGTAGTTTTCATGGTCTAGCCAGCTTCTATCGACGTTTTGTCAAGGATTTCAGTACCATTGCTGCCCCTATGACTTCTGTGATCAAGAAGAACGTATCCTTTACTTGGGGACCAGCCCAAGAAGAGTCTTTTAACAAGCTTAAATATAGTTTGACTCATGCACCAGTCCTTACCCTGCCTAACTTCGATAAAACTTTTGAGATTGAATGTGATGCATCAGGTTCAGGCATAGGAGCTGTACTTATGCAAGGAGGCCGACCTGTGGCCTACTTCAGTGAGAAATTGAGTGGAGCTGCCCTCAATTACCCGACCTATGACAAAGAGCTATATGCTCTAGTAAGATCTCTTGAAACTTGGCAACACTATCTCTTGTCTAAAGAATTTGTTATTCATACAGATCATGAGACACTTAAGCATCTAAGAGGTCAGACCACACTCAAGAGGAGACATGCCAGATGGTTGGAGTTTGTGGAGACTTTCCCTTATGTGATTAAGTACAAGAAGGGCAAGGAGAATGTGGTAGCCGATGCTTTGTCCAGGAGATACGCTCTTATCTCCACCATGGAAGCTAAGATCATGGGTTTTGAATTCATTAAAGATTCTTATGCTACTGACCTTGATTTTCAAGAAGTTTTCAGGAACACTACACAAGGAGCATCTGGTCTTTATTACCAACATGAAGGTTTCTTGTTCAAGGAAAAGAAACTATGCATTCCCAAAGGTTCTATGAGGGAATTGCTGGTTCGGGAGGCCCATGGTGGCGGCCTCATGGGGCACTTTGGTCGTGATAAGACCTTAAGTGTCCTCACCGACCATTTCTTTTGGCCGAACATGAAGAGAGATGTTGAGAACCTATGCACCAAATGCACCGTCTGCCTTAAGACAAAATCCAGGTCACATCCTTATGGTTTACACATGCCACTACCTATTCCTAACCACCCTTGGGTAGATGTTTCTATGGACTTTGTGCTGGGCTTGCCCAAGATAAACCACAAAGACTCCATTTTTGTAGTGGTGGACAGGTTTTCCAAGATGGCCCATTTCATCGCATGTAACAAGACCAACGATGCTACCCAGACAGCCGATTTGTTCTTCAAAGAGGTGGTCCGTTTACATGGTGTTCCCAGAACCATTGTGTCTGATCGAGACTCCAAGTTCCTAAGTCACTTCTGGAGGACACTATGGGGTAAGATTGGTACCAAGTTGCTGTTCTCGACCACTTGTCACCCCCAGACCGATGGGCAAACAGAGGTAGTAAACCGTACTCTCTCTCAGTTATTGAGAGCTATGGTCGGTAAGAACTTAAAGAACTGGTTGTCATGTTTGCCATTTATTGAATTTGCTTACAACCATGCTAGACACTCTGCTACTAACCTTTCTCCTTTTGAAGTTGTCTATGGTTTTCAGCCAGAGACCCCCCTGAATCTTTCTGAGTTGCCAAACCCTATGTACCGTAGCCGAGATGGTGCAACCAAGGCAGAATTTGTTAAGACTATGCACCAGAAGGTCAAGGAGACATTGGAAGCGAAGGCGGCCAAGGTTAAAGCACGGATTGATAAGAACAGAAAGGAGGTTCTGTTCGAACCAGGAGACTTAGTATGGCTGCACATGCGACCTGAGAGGTTCCCAGATGAGAGGAAGTCCAAACTTTCACCACGAGGGACTGGCCCATTCCGGGTCCTTGAGAAGATCAATGACAATGCTTATAAGATTGAGCTTCCAGGTGAGTTTAAGATGTCCCCCGTGTTCAATGTATCTAATCTATCCTCTTTTCTTGCAGATGATGGTGTTCTGAGGCCAGAACCTTTTCAAGGGGGAGGGAATGATGCGGCCATCCAAGTTGAGGTTCCCATAGTTCGACGTGGCCCGACTACCCGGAGCGGAGCCAAGGCCATAAGAGAGGGTTTCTCCAAACCTGTCCAAGAGATCCTAGATCAAGATGCACAAGGACAAACCGACCAGAACACATTGCTGATTGAAGAGATGGTCCAGTTGAAGATTCAAGATCCAGCCGGTCCAATAGAGGTTCAAGGTCAGCCCGGTCCGATCCAATTCAGATCACTCGCCCAGAACCGAACCGGCCTAATCATCTCCACATGTGATCTCGGTTCAGACTCAACCCCAACCCAATCTGGTCCTGAATAATCCACCAATGCCATAAGGTAAGCAGGTAAGATTTCAATTATGATTTCTAACCGGTTTATTGTTTCTGGTTTGTGTCGATTTCGGTTTAATTTCTGGTTTTTATGAACTTATGGGCAAATTGTTAAGTCCTTTTATTTATTTTGAGTCCAATAAATCAAGGCCATTGTTTAGCCTTTGCTTAGAGTCCAGGAGAGTCGGCCCATTATGTTTAGGCCTTAATGATTTAGACTACATGCTGTTTTTTTGCTTCAAGACCCCAAGAAGGGCAAACCACATCGGGTACTATATAAACCCCTTATAAGTGGACTTGTAATTTTTTTTATCTTATGAAATATATGAGTCAGTTTGCCCTACACACGAAAACCCTAGCCTCCCTCTCTAGCCTTGCGTGAGAAACTCATCTAGAAAGGAGCACCGGATCTTATCAAGTTTTCATCACCAAACTTGTGGCGATTCTTCATTCCATTCCATCCACTGATCTTGCTTGAGAGAGACACACGTCCAGCAAGCCTGATTCCATCTTCATTCCATCATTCATCCACTGTTCTTGTTGAGAGAGACACACGTCCAGCAACAAGGATCCATCCATCCATCTTTCTATCCCTTTTTACTGCACTGTTTTTATATTGCATATCATCTAGTTTTCATTGCATCATCTTATTCAAAAACCTATAAAAATCGTGTTCTTTTCATAGCTCATCATAGTTCATTTAGTTTACCTTTTGTTCATCATTTTAAATCCAGAAAAAAAACTCATAAAAAGGTTCTCTTTTGTTTCAGGTACAAACCGGTTGCAGCTAGGTCTAAAAACCAGTCTATCGCCCACACTCATCAAACCTTGGAACCAATCCGGCCAAAAACCAAACCTAAATCACGTCATTCTTATAGTCTGAATCTTAGGCTGTAACAGGATATTAGACTAAGTGTACCAAACGTTCTGATTCAGGAAGAAGGTTTGGTTCCTGCAAAGACTCTCGCCCATTCTGAAGGTTCGTTAAAGACTCCCTGTCAACTAGAAGGTTCCAAACTCACCTCTGTTACTGCCGTTAAAGCTTTCACCATCAATCATGGTCAAAGGAGCAACAAACTCTTGTCGTCAAGAGTGTATGAAGATGACAGCTAAGGGAATCTCTACCTCCAACAGATTTGGAGTTTTGGAGTCTAGTGTTGTCATAGGCTTACGTGTTGCTTTGGATAAGATTTACGTTATGTGTATAAAGAGTCA
Source organism: Moricandia arvensis (assembly GCA_905132765.1). NCBI lineage: Eukaryota > Viridiplantae > Streptophyta > Magnoliopsida > Brassicales > Brassicaceae > Moricandia > Moricandia arvensis. Next base: position 15,864 of record CAJHQP010000433.1, on the reverse strand, counting down.
TCATCTTTTGTAATATCCTTTCCAAGTTGAATAACAGAAATAAAAAAGTAAAACGTATTCTTCTTCTCTGTAGTCTGTGTAACTTTCACTAACCAGCTTAGCTATGGTTGAGGCAGTAGCTTTTGAGATGGAAAGTAAAGCTTTTGCTTCCATATACCAAGGGATAACTCGATAGATGATGGACAAAACATAAAAACCAGATACGAGGTTGCTCACTATCGGTAACAGTTTCTCAGTTTTCCGTGAACTTCAACTTAGTTGAGGTTAGTGCCAAAAGAAGTTTATACTCTTTACTAGGCATAACCAAGCCATAAATCTAGTTTTTTTTTTGCTAAAAATAAATCTAGTATTGATATTGTGAATTCAAGTGAAATAAAGCTACTTGTGAGATTTTGAGTCTTATGTTATGAAGTCGATGATCTTGTGTCAAACATTCTCGACAACACCTAGATAATGTGAAGAACGAAAATTCAGATGCCGATTCAAAAGATTGTCAGGAGTAAGGCTGCACAAAATATATGTAAAATTTGATTTAATTCATTGTCCGTTCGATCTAAACTGGGAAATCTAGATATTTGTAATTCTGAAACAAACCAAATATTAATATGCAATGTAAAAACAAAGCAAATCACAAATATTAATATTTTGGGAATTGATATCCGATTCAATCCAATATGTTATATAAATATATATATATATAGGAATTATATATTAATTATAATTATTATATTTTATATATGTTTTGCAATATTTTTATTAATTAAATTGATTGTTTTATTTATTAGAGTTTCTAAAGTAAATATATTTTTTTGTAAAAAGTGTTATTATTTTATATTATTTTTAGTTTAGTTTTTTTTTATTTGTATGGGTCAAATTGAATATCTAGTTTAAAATATAATTTTTTTAGATGTGCGAACATCAACGTATGAAGCAAATCGGATAACTGATTATATGTATGAAATTGATCATATCAGAAATATCTCAAAAAAAATCAGATATTCGAGTATTTCCAAAAACCCGGATATTCGATTCGGGTTCATCCGTAGTTAAGAGGATTATATGAGGAATGCATATTTGTAACTGTGAGGCCACCAAAACAATTGATAGGTGAATATGGGCAACTTCAAACACCATGCTAATAAGGAGTGTCCTTATTCAAAACAAATATGGGAGGCTTTCGCAAAAGGAGAAATAAGGAATCGGTAGACAGTCAAGTTTAATCCGTCATTAATGACACTATAGTAAACTGCAGCTCTTCACAGTCAGATATATCTTTCAGCAAACAATTCATCGCCTTTAGAGAGAGAATAAAAGAAGGAATAGGGGTGCAACCTTCTCCAGCTAATCTATTAATAAAGTTGATAAAAAAAACTGTGAAGAACTGTTCACTATCATCCAGAAGAAGATAAGGATTATGAGGGGGATTGATTTTCTGGTTTGCTGCAAGAGAGTCAACAGGAAGATGAAGTATGGGGATTTTGGCGATTAAAGACAATAGAAACAAATTCAAATTTGTTTATTGAATATTCTTAAAGACTGCACACTGATGTACAAAGTTTTCTTTTGAATTAAATTTAACAGTTCAAAAAGAAAAAACAAACAAACAAAAGACACCATGCTAATTGATTTTGCAATCGAATTTCTTTGAACCAACGAGTCTCACAAGAAAGCTAAACTTAAGTTTGAACAAAATTCATTTTCTGTGGCAACGTTACAAAACATATGGATTCATCCATAATTAAAACTTAAAAGACAAGGGAAAAAAAGGATGTAAACACTTCTCCACTCTCAACATCGCTATTAGCCTTTCTACTTCACCAGACAAAAAAAGTGACCATCTCTTTCAAGTCCCAAAAATATGTCTGTCCACAGGTTGAGTATCCAAACTCTTCACAACTTCAATCCACGGTTTTTCTATCACCATGATTGAGTTTTTAGAGAGGTGACCCACAAACAAAACTGGGTGCTTCGAGGGCAAGATTTCAAAGTTCTTTCTCTCTTTACTCTTACCCTCTAACTGATACTCTTCTAACCGACGTTTTCGGTTTGTACCTTTCCCTAGTTTCAAGCCCATGTTGACAAGTTTACCTTCTAGACTTTTAGATATATTGCCGTTTGGTAAATCATTTTCGTCATCTTCTTCTACAGGCTTCCCAAAGTCGATTAAACACTTCGCCCTGATATGCAAACAAGATATCAAGGTGTTACAGTCAAGATCGTTTACATACATGCCGCGAATGACTAAGCAAAATAAAAGATTGCAACAAGTACCTTGAACTGTAAACTATTACAGACGATGAATTTGGAGAAGGGGAGAACGAGAGTCCAATGACCTCCCCAGGAAACTCCTGGTACCTCTTTGGCAGAACGGTTGTGTGTAGTAGCGACCACTTGCCCAACTGTTTAGCCTCTACATCAAAAGCAAAGACCTGGTTCGAGGAAGTTGAGATCACAAGCGCATTGTTATTCCAAGGATGAAAACCAGCAGCTGCAACAGATGCACCATCAAGCCTTGATATGAACCAGTGTTGCCTGTCCATTGAAGCCAACAAAAAAATTATAACTTCAGTACCAAAGTCAAAGTAGCAGGTTCGAATCATGGTGGTTATGCTCATCGTCATGATTTTGTCTTTCCACAGTAATATCAGGTTGTAGCATAAATAGAAATAAGCAGTAAAGCTTCACAAAGTCCCCACCTTTGTGTTTCGAGGTTGAATACATATATATCTCCAAAGCAATTGATAGCGGCTAGCCACTGATCATCTGAGCTAGTATACAGTTTTGTTATAGGAGGCTCCATAGGTGGAGATTCACCTTCATGCTCCTCCCGACATGGTGTAAAAGTATACACTAGTTCAAGATTACTAACGTCAATAGCCTGCCAACAAAAAATGATTCAGATGTTAAGAGTATATTCAAACAATACAACTAATTCATAGCACAACTTCGGCACGTACATATATCCTTCTATCATGTCCTGCTAATATCAGTCGCGAGCAGTCTGAACTGAAAATCATGGAATGCGCAAATGGAAGTGTGGGAAGTCGTCTTCTACTGACACTCCACGGGCTCTTTGCAATTTCATTCTTCTTTAACTCAAACAGACTAAGGCCAATCTGGTCAGAATAAGCAAAAAGTGACCCAGTGTTGGAGATTGCACTGCATATGATCTTCCTGGAATCTCTACTTTTAACACGAACCAATGGCTTTGTTGAGGCACGTCCACTAGAATCAGTGCTTACGTTAAGTCTAAGAATATCTAAATCACTAATACCCTGAACCAGGAGAAGAGAAGTCTGGTTGAACACAGACTTATGTACCATTTGCATGGGTACTCTCTGAGGCGCAGGACATATATCATGTGGTGAGAACTTGGTGAATTCCTGAACAGAATATGCAAAAAGCTTTGCGTCATCCCCAGCGGAAATAAGCATTGGAACACCCAAATGAGCCCATTTATGGTAAGTGAAGTCCACCGGCTTCACTTTCTTGCGATTTTTACGTGCACCACTCTTATCTGGCAATATATCATCCGGAAAGGGATCTGCAGAAAAAAAATGGGAGTAAGAATTTAATAACAAAAATAAATACAACAAGCTGCGTGTGGTATATATAGTAAGCATCCGGAAAAAAAATTGATTGCAAAGCATATTTGACAGGGCATCCTCAATAAGACTCTGACCTTCTCGACTAATTGGCACAGCAACTGTAAGAGCTCTGATGTCATGAGTATGAGCCTTAACATAACCAATATAATCCCATTTCTGAGAGGACGAAGGCTTCAAATCTTGAGAACTGTTTGTACTACCAGAGAGCTTATAGAGTATAACCTACAGATACGATGACCAGAAAATTAGAATGCTGACACCATTACAATAAAAGAAAGATAACTATTTCAGAAAACCACTTTTCTGATTCATGTACTGTAATCTTTAAAATTGGTCAAAGTATTCGTCAAAAGGAGAATCAACAAAAACAATTTACGTAAGAGATAGGTCTTCACAATCACCTTGATAATTTTATACCAAAGTCAAACCATATTCTAAAATTCTAACAGAGTAACAGTTACTGCATTATACTAATATCATTCACCTGTCCATCCGCACCAGCAGAAAAGACTCGATTGTGGCTGGGGGCTGCAGCAAGAGTGTTAACATCACCTTTGTGATTAGAGTATGACTCCAAAAGAGTTCCATGTTGACTATCCCAAAACTGGACAGTTCCTGTACTATCTCCACTAACAAGAACTGCACACCTAATAAAGTAAGCATGAGGAACCCAAAGATCAGCTGAGCTAACGAGAAAAAAAAAAAAGCAGACACAATGTTAAAGCCAAACATTATCATTTTTACCTCAAAGAAAGAAGTGACCAAACACATGTCTCAGAGCTACTTCCCTGTCCTCCGAGACCAACTGTAATTCTGTATACTTCTTGACAGGAGTCAGCGTCCCAGCATCTTATCAGTCTACGGGACAGAAGAAAACAGTTACTTATAATAACATATCACACCTTTATAACTAAACATGGAAATATAACAAACTCACCCATCGCTACTACCAGAAAAAATCCTCTTTCCATCTGGACTCCATGTAACACTTAAGGCACGTCCTGTGAAGATATTTTTCCCATAAGTAAACTAAAAATATATATATTGAAGATTGAGATTATTATAATAAGGGTGGAGAAGTCCATACCACTAACCCTTGGCAATGATCTATAGAATGTTAACTTGTTTAAGTCAGAGATACGGTACAGTCTAACACTGCCATCATTACAAGCAGCTGCAAGAAGCCTATCTGAGTGTTCATGAAACTCCTCCGGCTCAGAATCATCTTCATTCTCACTATCTTCCTCTTCCTTCTCACTCAAGTATCCATTCTCAATCCGCTTATCAATGGAGATTACATTAGTTGGGGCAACAGCCACTTGCCAGATTGAGACTCCAATGGACTCGAGCACAATCTGCACAGCAAATAAATAAACATATAAACACACAATGAAGGAGAAACATAAACCCTAAAAAAAGATGGAAGCTTAGAGAGGTTCACTTTCTGCTTCAAGTCGAAGAGGTCCCACTCGGAGATAGAGCCATCGATGCTAGACGAAAAGAGACGGCCCGAAGGTAGCCCTTTGGAACCAGCAAGGCACCAAGCAAGGGACGAGATTCTCGAATTCGGATCGCCATGGATGGTCTAATAAAAGAGAAAAAGAAACACACAAATCAACTCATGAATCCAATTCGACTTTGCTAAAGAGCTAATCGGAAGAAGAGGACGTTACGAGTTGACAGTGCCATCCGACGGCGCCGGGGGAGACGAGCCAGATTTCGAGAGAACCGTCCTCGCGAGCCGCCGCGACTTGAGAGTCGTCGGCGCTGTTTGCTAGGGCTACCACTGGAGATGGCTTCCAATCAACGGAGCTGCAACGGTACTCGAGCATGGCGACCGACCAAGTAGGGGGAGTACACTTAGGAGGAGGAGGCGAAGAAGAAAAGAAGAGGAAGAAGAAGAAGCATTTAGGTTTTGAGGGTTTCACCTAGGGCCTTATGGAGGCCGGTTATTTAAAACGGGTTCGGGTCTCCTCCTTTTTACCCGATCCGAGCAGAACAGGATTTCCGTTTACGCAAATGGTTTTAATTTACATGAATCCGTTATGTAGCCATTTACCGGCCCATTACCAATGATATACACTACATGACAACATGTCTAGTTTAGACAAAATTTCCGACATATTCTCCAAAATTATTTCAATGATTTTTTTGGTATTTTCTTATGAGTTTTTTTTATGTTTATTTGGATATGGAACGCAATTTTTTCAGTGAATTTTGTTTGTAGGAATTTATTGTAAATTTAAACAATTTTTTTACCAATTTTAAAAGTATATATATCAAAATATGTTCATAATTTACCATAAATTTTTGATACATGTATAAATAAAATTTTAGTATGTTGAATGATAATATTTGTGGAATGATGTAAGAAGGTATAAGATGGTGTATGATAATAGGTTATGATGAATGAAAATACTTCTAATAAGCGTATTGTGTGTTATACCGAATGGTAAATTTTATGGACAAAATTGGTATACAACAAAGTTTTCTAAAGATGGTTGGGAGATAGTTGGTTCAGATTTCTTAGTTGTCATCAAGTATTTCTTTGAAAAGGATTTTTTTACCAAAAGGCACAAATATGACCATCATTGCCTTAATCCTGAAGAAAACATGGGCAAAAGCAATAAGGGATTATCGTCCTATTTCTTATTGCAACGTGATGGGGCAAGGTAATCTCCAAAATAGTGGTAAATGGATTGAAAGATATCTTGTAAGAGCTCATTGCACTCAATCAATCAGCTTTCGTTAAAGACATGTTGTTTATTGAGAATTTTCTTCTCGCAACAAAATTGCTTAAAGACTATCATAAGGACACAATCTCAACAAGTTGTACTATTGAGATAGACATATCTAAGGCATTTGACTCGGTTCAACGGAAATTTTGATAAACACTTTAAAGGTTATGGACTATTCTTTGAAGTTCATTCATTGGATCAAGCTCTCCATCACTACAACTTCATTCTCGGTGCAAGTGAATGATAAGTTAGTAGGATATTTCAGAAGCGCTAGTGGATTAAGGCAGGGTTGCGCTCTATCATCAGACTTATTTGTACTTAATATATGAATGTCCTTTCAAATTTTTGGATCAGAAGGCAACACGGGGAAGAATGGGGTACCATCTGTCATGTCAACATGTCGGTCTCACTCATTTGAGCTTCGCCGATGATATCATGGTCTTCACCAATTGGAAAATAAGATCTGTAGAGAATATACTCGACATTTTGAGAGGTTTTCAAAAATCTCGTACCTAAAAACCAGCATGGAGAAATTAACAATCTACTATGTAAGGATCAGAGATGTTCATCGACATGAAATGAGAGATAAATGATTTTTAAATGGGAACGCTGCTATATCAGGAACCCACCACACTTTTTATCGCTAATCGCCTTTTAGAATAACTAATTTTGGACACAATATTTTAAATTCATACATCTTCTTGCATGTTCATTAGCCGTTAAAAACTAATAATTCACATATATGCATAACTAGGATGAACCAACGATTCATGACTCAGAGGAAGTCACATTTAGGCAAGTGGCTCAAGGATCATGGTGAAACCCCATGACTCAACATAACTAGAAGCGATGGACCTTAGATTCAAATTGCAGATTGACTTGTTTACTTAAACAAATCGAATAAATCGACATGTTATTAGTTGTGCATCTAAACCTAAAATAGAATGATTGCATCACTAGGTAATATTCAAGTTACTTATACTTTTTTGGCATTTAGGTAATTATAGAAATACCAAACACTTAGTTTATGTTCATAAGACCAATGTCGAGAAAGATGGATAGTGTGTTAGTCCAGAGATATATGTATGATTAAATTGTTTGTAGCACGTTATGAAACCGATTTGTTGTATCAGATGATAGTATTGTCTACCTAAAAATCCCGTTTGTATTCTTGTTTATTTGTAAAATACAAAGGAAACATTTTCATAACAAATTTGTTTATGAATCAATAGAATGATTTTTTCCATTTTCTATTGTATTTCATTCCTATCATTTTATTTATTTTTAGTCCACCAATTCATTATTATTTTCCAATTACAACTAGAGTCATGCTCACCCTTTATAGAAAACTAGTGGTATGCCCGCGCTACGCGCGTGTTATTGTTTATTTTTAGGTGTTATATTGTTGTTGCTCGTCTTTGCCTAGTTGATGTTTGCCTAGTCGTTTAGAGGCCCGTGCTATTTTCTGCAACTCAAACCTGTGTTTTCTTCACCATTTGGTTAGAATTTTGTAAGGTTCTACGCAGTAAAAGGTATAATTAACTAATGATATTAGATGGTGTCTTTGCTTAGAAAGTTTTATGTTTCTGGAGATTGCAGGGGTCAAGATTCATTTGAGGTTCTCAATGATGTTAATTTACGAACTCTTATGACCTATGGTCCTGCCCAATTGTATTTTTTGTAACACCTATTGCAATTAATAAAAGGGTGTGGTGATGAGTAGTAACAATACGTATGCTTTTGTTGGAAGTTGTTGATTTTAAACTATATCAATGAATTTCACCCGATATCCCATATCTGCTACATGTCTACTCAACACTCTGTCAAAACCCAATTTACGTGTGAATATATTAGTTGTGACCTTGATACCAAGACCTATTGAAAGAAAAGACGAATCACCAAAACTCAGTGATTGAAAATGATAATTAATGTTTAGAGATAAACATCATCAGGTGGTAGAGATTATGATGTCACTAAGAGCATAGCCTCCGAAAGAGAGCAACTGCATGTAAGGATGAGTTCTTGATGGAAGAACTTGCATTTTAGGCATCCATTTCAATATCTAAACACCACCTCTTGACCAATGATCTATCTATTAACACTAAAAAGTACTTGATATTCACATAGCCATGGTTCTGTTATTTGCAGATTGATGGCCATCTTCCCTTGCTGAAGGTTGTGCATACATGTCGCATGTTAAGTGTTCATCATCGTGAGATTTTTTTCTTCTACAAAGTTATTATAAACAAACATACTGAAAAGTTTTCTTCGAAGCAGACATACCTGTAAATACTTGATAATATATTGTAAAGGGAGCACGGTAGGAGAGGAATGGCTATACATCTTTGGTTAAGGTCCATGGGTCTTGTTCTTGTACTGCCATGATTAGGCTACAAAATCACACCATGCATGTGTTTGTTAATCAACTTGAACCATTTCCATTCATAGACAAACAGATAAATATATTACTTACTGATTCCGCTTTCTTTCCACATTTCTATTGCTCTTTTGAAGCCCTAGCTCCAGCTTTTGAAGCTTTGATGATTTAACTTTGGGCCAACATCATCTACTACTACTCTGGCCTCAGCTGTCACAGGTGTGCATATCAGATGTCCATAGTTCCTGCATTTTTTTCATTTAGAACATTTTGTTAAAATCAGTAGATTTATAAAATTAAAACTTAAGTGAAACAGTAGATGATGACATCTTCCATTGACATTAATCTCAAAATTATAAACTTATTTAAAGAATATTACATTGGAAGAAACTTGTGCATGGCGTCTTTGTATGTTCTTGGTTTATAAGAAGCATGTTAATGGCTCTTATAACCCCCACTGTTTGAACAATGTAAGATGTCTGTTCCATTAACTATATTTTTGAATAAAACATTTTTTTCTGCTCGCAATGAGTGGTTATCTATCTATAATATACTAACAGGTATGTACTAAATTTTCCAGGCATATGAAGGCACTTACCCATTTATTGTAAGCACGTTCATGGTGGTTTTGTGTGCTCTTTCGTGGCAGTGACAGAGATTTTCCTAGTATACTGTAATTCTTTTTGAAGAACTGTAAGATATGTTCCACAAATGAGTGAATATAATTTGAATTTTCTGTATCCGAGTGAAATTTAAACTCACGTAGTGGTGCATCTAAACTTCAGTAGATTCTTACATATCTCCTTGTAAACTATATTAGTCACTCTAGCTGCATCTCATGTATCAGGAGAGGCCATGGCTCTCCGGAATTACCTTCTGGTCGAAGAGGACTATGTTTACCCCACGAGCTCGCCCAAACCTCCACGATCGGACTTTGACCGTGTTGCGGTAGTGGTGGGATTTCAAATCGGCGATCAAAATGGAGGAAGTTGACATAGCTAGTAATTGATATTCATAGGATTATAATGTTTAAGAGGGATCAATAATGTTTATCAACGATGCAAACTCTCTTATTTATAGGTCTAGATTCGCTAACATGGAGGAAGAATGGATTGTACTGAATGCAGAGTAGTGGAGGTGGTGGATCAATAGCGTTAATGAGAAGGGTAATTAGATTGATTGAATGCACATCAAAACCGTTACGGTGTTGACTAACCAGAGGCACAATATGATGAACATCAAACGTATTCTTCATTTTTAGCAAAACAAAAAGAAAGAAAAAAAAACTAATCCTTCCTGATGCAGAGAGGTGAGAGACGATGATTAATATCATGTATGCGGGTTTGTTAAAAAATAGAGTTTAGGTCCATTTAAAAAATTAAAGTAGTGAATCCATCTAATTTAAAACAAACAAAGAAACCCAAAATGTGAACAAATTATCAAAAATCGTAAAAGTAAAGTATTTAGCAATGTTCGAAACTACGCTAGGCGCTACGCGTGCGGTGGGGTAGCGCCTAGCGCCTAATGTATTAATCGGAGATTATACGGGGATTAATCGGGGAGTAATTTTAAGAGTTTTAATATTGATTTCGGGTTATATCCTAACTATGTGTAATAAAACCGTTGTTGATATGTGGTCTAGTGGTTAGTGCTGTCTTGTTTAATGAGTGCCACCTGGGTTCAAAAGCTTTATGAGATGTTTTGCACTATATTTTTTCTTTTTAGGTTTAATGAACTAAAAGACAAAACTGTCCTCGTCTTCAACCTTCGACAAGAAAATTTCAGAGCCGTTTTGTTTTTTTTTTCTACGATTTCTTTGTTTTTTTCTTCTTGTTCGTATGATTTCTAATCAATATATATCAAAGCTACAATATAAGACATGATTTGGAACTTCAAATATACAAAAAGATGACTTTTTTACTCTTTAGCGATTAAGTGACCGAACAGCGTCAAATCGCTACGCTTGGTGGCCGACTAACGTTTTTGCGGCGAGTATACGGCCCTAGGCGGCGAGTTTTCGAACAGGGGTATTTAGACATGCTGATATGGCAGATTTTGTCACATTCTAAAAGATTATGTGAAGGGTTGTGGAGGGATCAAAGCCAGCTTTATTATTATAGAAGTATTTTAGGTTCATTTATATACAATATACATTATTGTTTAATGTTATAAATGTTTACAGACATGCATATTTATGAAGCTTGATTGGTCATATATTTTTTCCCTTACATTTTATTTTGGGTTCTCATTTTAGACTTTAATTATAAACATAGTCACTATATCTACCTTTTAGTTCTTTGTAAAATACCAGAATATTATGTTGGGTTTTTCCTCCTTAAGCCCAAAACAAATCATAATTAACCTTAGCTCAAGAAGAAGAAAAATCTAGAGAAGAATGGAGAAAGATGAAGAAGTGTGTAGAAAAAGAAGTGTGTGGAAATGGATGTGTGTAGAAAAAGAAGTGTGTAGAAGTTGTTGTAGTTAGCCTCTCACTAGTATAAATAGGGGTGCTTAGCACCATTTGTAACCATCAAGCAAAAAGAAAAACAAGAGAGAAAAACACTTGTAAGAGAGAGTTTCCTAAAATTTCATATTTTGTAGTAAATCTCTTTCCTAAATATTAAGAGTCTTTTTCTTAAACTCTTAGTTGTCTAAATCCCATCTTCATCTCACGAAGAATATTGGGTAATTTTCCCAACAAGTGGTATCAGAGCAAGGTTCAAACATATCCTCAAGATCTCGTGTGATTCAAGATGGAGGCTACCGTTACCGTTGAAGGTGACATGTTCAAACTCACGACAGACAACTACTCTTATTGGAAACCGATGATGGAAGACCACCTTTATTGTAAGGATTTACACGAACCCATCATCATGAAGGAGAAGCCGGAAGGAAAGGATGACAAAACGTGGGAAGTACTAAACCGAAAGGCGGTTGCTGTAATCCGTAAGTACATTGACCGATCTCTCTTTGAACATGTCTCTACCTATACAAATGCTTATGAATTATGGACAAAGCTTAAGTCTATGATTCAAAAGAAAACGCCTCGAAACAAAGCTCTTCTTGTCCGACGGTTAGTAAAGTTGGAGTACAAGGATGGCCAAAACATGATGGAGCACTTGAATAATTTCAAGGGACTCGTAAATCAGCTTAACATAGTTGATATGAAGGTTGAAGATGAAATGCAAGCCCTTTTACTCCTTAGTTCACTACCGGAGAGTTGGGACACACTAGTTGTCACTCTAAGCAATTCAGCACCGGAGGGAAAGCTTACCATGGACACCGTCAGTGATAGCCTTCTAAATGAAGAAGTCCGGAGGAAGGAACGAGACTCGAGTTCTTATTCAGAAGCCAACATCGTTGATAGAAGAGGTAGAGAGGAGACTCGTGTTCACAACAAAAGCAGAGGACGAGACCAATCTCGAAGAAGATCCAAGTCACGACCAAGAGTAACCTGCTACTATTGTGGCAAGCCGAACCACATGAAGACGGAGTGTCGGTTTTTCAAGAAAGATCAACAAGCAGGTAATATTAAACCAGACCGGTTCAATCCTCCGAAGAAGCATGAAGACAAGACTACCACCATTGTTGAAGACCAGAGCAAAGACCTATATCTCGTTGGAGAATGTAATCTTAGCTCTGATGATAGCTCATGGATCGTTGATTCTGGTGCTTCTTTTCACGTCACCCCTCATGGAAGCTTCTTCACAACCTACCAAAGTGGTGACTTTGGTGAAGTTCAAATGGGAAACCAAGGAAGAAGCAAGATCGTTGGAAAGGGGGATGTTATTCTTACATCAAACACTGGATGTAAGATAATTCTTAAGGATGTGAGGCATATTCCCGATATGAGACTCAATCTCATATCAACAGGGAAGCTTGATGATGCCGGTTTTGATAGTCATTTTGGCAGTGGCAAGTGGAAGCTAACCAAAGAGAGTTTTATCATGGCTCGAGGAAGAAAAGAAGGCTCATTATACGTAACACAAGCCAAGCTTTGCAAGGAGGAAGTTAATGTTGCAAGCGACGACATGGATACATGGCACCGGAGACTTGGGCATATGAGTGAGAAAGGTCTTAATATACTTTCTCGCAAGAAACTTATTCCTGATATGAGAGGTACGTATCTCACACCATGTCATCATTGCTTAGCCGGAAAACAACATAGAGTCGCTTTCCGAAGATCTTCTACACCCACAAGAAGGAAGCATATTCTTGATCTAGTGCATACTGATGTATGCTCCATGTCTGAGAAATCAAATGGAGGTGCATCATATTTCGTCACCTTTATTGATGACCATTCAAGGAAGGTATGGGTATACTTTTTGAAGACAAAAGATCAAGTTCTAGATGCTTTCAAGGAGTTTGTAGCCCAAGCAGAAAGAAGTACGGGTCAAAAACTCAAGTGTGTTCGATCAGACAATGGTGGAGAGTACCGAGGTCCTTTTGAAGCATTTTGCAAAGCTCATGGAATCAGAATGGAGAAGACACCACCAAAGACGCCACAATTGAACGGGCTTGCTGAAAGAATGAATCGGACGATTACAGAAAGAGTTCGGTGCATGCTCTCTCACGCTAAACTACCCAAGCCATTTTGGGGAGAAGCTTTAAAGACTACAGTGGATATTATAAATCTTACACCATCAGTTCCTTTGGAAGGCGATATCCCGGAGGAAGTTTGGTCGGGTAAGAAGGTCTCCTACAATCATTTGAAGGTGTTCGGGTGTAGAGCATTCGTCCACATTCCTAAGGATGAACGAGCCAAGTTAGACTCTAAAACTAAAGAGTGCATCTACCTTGGTTCACCAAAGGATGATTTTGGCTATCGGCTTTGGTATCCAATTAACAGGAAAGTGATTCGGAGTAGAGATGTTGTTTTCTTCGAAGATCAAACAATCGAAGACATCAATAAATCAGAGAAACCAAAGCTAAGGGTTGTAAGGAGTGAAGATTCTCATAAGCCCCAAGATCATGAACAAGTGATTGGAGGAGATGGCGAAGAGGGTCCCATCATGGATCTAAATGGTGATGAAAGCGAAGAAGAAGAGCAAATGGATCCAGAGGAAGAACATGAGCCAAGAAGATCTGGAAGAGAGACAAGACCATCTGTAAGATACTATCGAGATGAGTATGTGAATCTTACAGATGAGGGGGAGCCACAAAGCTATGAGGAGGCTATAGGAGACATTCACAAAGACAAATGGGTAGAAGCTATGCAAGATGAGATGCAATCCTTGCAAGACAATCACACCTATGAGTTAATGAAGCTACCAAAAGGAAAGAGAGCCTTGAAAACAAGTGGGTGTACAAGTTGAAGTATGAGGAGAGAAGCTCAAATCCAAGCTACAAAGCCCGATTGGTTGTGAAAGGATTCAACCAGAAGAAAGGCATAGATTTTGAAGAAATATTTTCTCCAGTGGTGAAGATGTCCTCTATCCGAGTGGTTCTTGGTCTAGCTGCGGTCCTAGACTTAGAGATTGAACAACTCGATGTTAAGACAGCCTTTCTACATGGTGACCTCGAGGAGGAAATCTATATGGAGCAACCCGAAGGATTCAAGGTCCCAGGAAAAGAAGACTTGGTATGCCGATTAAAGAAGAGCCTTTATGGTCTCAAGCAAGCCCCAAGACAATGGTACAAGAAGTTTGACTCTTTCATGGTGGATCATAACTTCAAGAAAACCAAGAATGATCATTGCACTTTCATAAAGAGGTACGCAAGCGGCGACTTTCTCATATTATTACTCTATGTTGATGATATGCTGATTGTGGGCCAAGACCGCAACAAGATAGCCGCATTGAAGGAAGACTTAGGAAAGTCTTTTGCTATGAAAGATTTGGGGCAAGCGAAACAGATTCTTGGAATGAAGATCACTCGGGACAGACCAAATAAACTTTTATGGTTGTCCCAGGAACGATATATTGAAAGGGTGTTGGAGAGATTCAACATGCACAAAGCAAAGCCAGTAAATACTCCACTTGCTGGACATTTCAAGTTAAATTCAGAACAAAGTCCAACAAGTGAGAAGGAGAAAGAAGAAATGAAGACTACCCCATATGCATCAGCAGTGGGCAGTCTCATGTATGCCATGGTGTGCACCAGACCCGACATTGCCTATGCTGTAGGAGTTGTGAGTCGCTTTCTAGCAAATCCAGGAAAGGAGCATTGGAAAGCAGTTAAGTGGATCCTACGCTATCTACGAGGCACAACGAAGAGGTGTCTATGCTTTGGCAATGGAAAACTTGAGTTGAACGGTTACACCGATGCAGATTGGGCTGGTGATAAAGACTCGAGAAAATCAACTTCAGGATTTGTGATTACCTTTGCAGGGGGAGTTGTTTCCTGGCAATCGAGGCTACAAAAGTGTGTTGCCTTATCCACCACAGAAGCAGAGTATATAGCAGCAACGGAAGCATGCAAGGAGATGTTATGGATGAAGAACTTCTTGCTTGAGTTGGGAGTAAAGCAAGACAAGTACAGCTTGTTGTGTGACAACCAAAGTGCTATTCACTTAGCAAAGAATCCAGCGTTTCATTCTCGCTCAAAGCACATCGACACTCGGCATCATTGGATACGAGAAGTTCTTGAAGAGAAGTTCATACATCTCAACAAAGTACACACAGATGAAAACTGGTCAGATTTTATGACCAAAGTATTACCGATCAAGAAGTTTGAAGATTGCTGCAAAGGCACCGGCATGACAACGGTTTCGGGCTAAGTCGGAAAGGGGGAGATTTGTTGGGTTTTTCCTCCTTAAGCCCAAACAAATCATAATTAACCTTAGCCCAAGAAGAAGAAAAATCTAGAGAAGAATGGAGAAAGATGAAGAAGTGTGTAGAAAAAGAAGTGTGTGGAAATGGATGTGTGTAGAAAAAGAAGTGTGTTAGAAGTTGTTGTAGTTAGCCTCTCACTAGTATAAATAGGGGTGCTTAGCACCATTTGTAACCATCAAGCAAAAAGAAAACAAGAGAGAAAAACACTTGTAAGAGAGAGTTTCCTAAAATTTCATATTTTGTAGTAAATTCCTTTCCTAAATATTAAGAGTCTTTTTCTTAAACTCTTAGTTGTCTAAATCCCATATTCATCTCACGAAGAATATTGGGTAATTTTCCCAACATATTATATGAAATATTTTTCCAGA